>JAQOSZ010000260.1:0-252678 GCA_030347455.1 Kentomonas sorsogonicus | reverse complement strand
TGTGTGTGTGTGTGTGTGTGTGTGTGTGTGTGTTATATAATTGCGATATATTGTTTCATCAAAAAGTGACGATTAAGAACACTCATTCTGATGTTTTCTTTATGAAACGTTTGGTGCCGATAGTTTATAGGTAAGACTACGAAGGGTAGCATGTAAACACTTCCAAAACTGAGATTTTTTTTTTGTGTGGCGGGCTAGCCCCTCAAACAGAAGGAAAAAACAGAAACAAGAGTCTATGAAGCAAAAAAAAAAAAAAAAACAAAAAAAAAACAAATAACGAATCTACAAACAAACATCTGTTCCATTACGAAGATCCATTACATGCAGAGGCTAGATGAAGAGCCTAAGTGGAAAGTCTCTCCGTGAGCGCTTTCACAATGGTTGAAACGACTGCGTCGTCAGTAGGAGTCACCATGGAGTCTGCGGCGTTGTTCTCGTCAGTCTCTTGAGGAAGGCACACGCGTGTCGTGATGTAAATATGTCTTCTGAGCGGAGGTGCAGCAGAGTGAAAGGTGTCGAAATAGCGTAGCAGTAAGGCTGCTGCGCTAACCTGAAGAGAATTTGTGGTGTCTGTGCCTCTGAGAACACTACGGGCCAGAGGGAAAACCGCTTCCTCTTCGAGACTGCGTACCCACACCATTCTGTGTTCGTTCGATGCCGGAGAGGGGGAGCGCGGGTCGTGCCCGAAGAGGCCGTAGAACACGATAGCATAACGGAACACCCACGACTCTGCGGTCGCAAATCCCGATGCGGTCTTCACATTGGTACACAAAAACAACCTTATCAGTTCATCCAGGATGTGAGCCTCTTCTTCACCCCTTCTGAGCGCGGTGGCAACAGACGTGGCCTTTTCCTTGAGGGAGTCTAATGCCTTGATGGTGTCGGTATTGGCTGAGCGCTTGGCGAGTGCGGCAAGCTGCGAGCGCCGCGAGGCGCACCACCGTCGCCGCTCCCGCAGTAATTTCAAAGCGTTGACAAGTAAGATAGAAGAGAAGACTGCAGGACTAGTAGCGGAAGTGTCGGAAAGCGACAGGGCAGAGACGTCCACGAAGGAGGCAAAATCAGCAAGCTTACAGCTACGTAACTGCCTCGTCATGTTGCAGACTTCAGCGCCCAACACTAAGCTTTTAGTCATCGAAGTGCTCTCGCTGGCGCCTCTGGCGCCGGGTTTTACCGATTCTACCACCGACGCCGGGACGGCAAGATTAGGGTGAAGAAGCCAGCATAAGTCGACAAGCTCACGCAATTGCAGAGATTCGGAGGATCCTGATGGAAAGGAGCTCGTCACCAAGTCAACGGCTGCCTCGAACCGACCCAGAGACATGAGCGTCACCGCAACATCAAATGTTGCAGCCACCAGTTCGCCTGCGTCGTCACCCCGCATCTTGCTCCGTATTTTCTGCAGCGACCTCACGGCAAAATAAATGTTCAGACAAACCTCGTCCCGATCGTCCAGGTGCTGCGTGGAGTACTGTCGTCGAAGTTCTGCAAGTAGTTTTACCTTGGTTTCAGGGTCGGCCTCATCCGTTTTCACCACGTTTCGAATTTTATGCAAGTAGTCTCGCGACTCTGCCGCGTCGACCGTGTCACTGTTAGTAAGCAGTGCGTCTTTCGGGGCGCCGAGTTGAAACAGTGCACGAATCACTTCTCGAGCGCAGACATCAGCGTACACAGCTACCCTATTCCCGTAGAACACACTTTTGTCCATCTGTGGAATACTTTTTTATATCATTTTTTTTCTATCTATAAAACGGAGGAGAAGCGGGGGGGGGGGGGGGGCGTCGAAAAAAAAAAGGAAAAAATAAAAAGATAAGAAACGATGAGAGGCTAAAGTGAGGAAGGGAGGCGAAAAGAAATGAGATGAGTTGAACGGCACGCTCCTGCCACACTAGAAGTAGTTCATTTAAAAGATTTATAACAAGTGATAAGCATCAATCTTCTCTGGAGCAGCACACACGAGATGAGTGCGACAAACAAAAAAAAAATGTGTCCCCAAGATCTTTAGAAAAAACACATATATGTATCCAAAATCTACAAAGAGATTGGCAACAGAGCCCACAAGTCATAAGATGGTGTGAGGCCATCAGGAAAGAAAAAAGGTTGTGGGAAGCAGAGCGTGCCTGCTCCGCAACACCATTTCTACTAGGCAAGCTTGTTCCCAAATCTCTTTGTCGTTTCAATAGATTTGAGTTTATCCATATATATATATAAGCATTTTAATGACAATAATTTTTCTGTTTTGATAGTGATAAAAATTAGAATTATTAAGACTGCTCTGACGTGAAGCGCATGTTAAGGTTATACTACTATGGTGATAGGAAAGAGGCTGCACCTTCAAGTGCCGTTTAGAGATTTTGCTGTTGCTACCGAGCGCAATCAGCAAAAACAACCGAGGTGCACTTGAAGACATTGCATTATGTAACTATTGAAAAAGATTTTGTGTGGTACAGGTTTAGTTGACAAGAATTGCGCAAGGTTCTTTGATGGTGGTCTTAGATGGCTGCTGACAAAAACTGTTCATACGAGAGACAATACCGTATGTGTTTGCCCGTGATTCTGTTTTTCTCTCTTTTCTTTTTTTTTTCACTTATCACCCTTTTTCCCTACCACGTTTTCTTTCTATAATCACTGCGTTTGCGGTCGGTTTTCACTTTTTTTTTTCTTCAGTCCAATACAAACTCAACAGTAATTTCCTTTTCATTCCACTCTGTCAAGCATCTATCTGTACAGACTTTTTATTATTATTATTGATTTTTCCATTGTGAATCAACACTGTGTGGAAAAAAATATAATAAACCAGGTGTAAAGAAAGAGAGAGGGGGGTGGGAATAAGTGCAACTGCGTAGTAATGAAAAATTACAGCCCTCAAAAGAAAAAAAAAGAGCAGTCACACAAGGGGTTTTCTCAGTCTCAGCAGCACAACGGAGTCTGACGATCTGGGCGTGCCATCAAGGTAGCTGCGATGATATAAGGGCTGCGTCTGTTCCTTATAGCTTCATTGAAGAGAGTCGTGGTTATGGAGGATGAGGAGTTGGTAACATTGGAATGAGAAGAAATTAGTTTTAGAAATAAAAATGTAATTATATTAAAAAAAAAGGAAAGAATAAAATACTGTCCTCAAACCAAGACTGCGAGTACGCCAACGTTGGGGTACGCGTCTGCGTGTCTGTGTATACATGTGCTTTCAGTGTACAGAGGGTCGTCTCGTCTCCCAGCCGACTAAGTCAGACAGAGGTTCTGGTAGTTGAGAAAGGGAAAAAGAGAGAGGAACAGTGACGATGCTCATGACGAAATGTAGGGTACAGACCCATGGCAGACAGCGTGCACGCACATTTGCTGTTCCCAATCATACCATATGGATAACATTCACTTCGTTGTTGCCGTCGTTGTCGTCTTTTGCCATGCGCTCACACGCACCTCACTCCCCGTCCCTCTTCCTCTCCACCTTCCCCGCACACGCAGAGACCTCGCGAGACAAACTCAGATGCTGTTTGCTCTGTTAAATTCCTCGAAACGAGCGAGCCCTCACGTTGCTGACGCACTTACTCCTTCTTTTCTTCCTTGGCCTCGGCCTCCTTGGCCTTCTCGTTGTTCTGCTTAGCCTTGTCGTCCTTGGGCTTGTCCTCCTTCTTCTCGCCCTCGGCGGCGGCGGCCGAGCCGTGGACGCGGCACTTGTCGCCGAACTGGCAGGCCTTACCGGTACCTTCCTCGTGAAGAAAGCGGCAGTCGTCGCCGAACTTGCAGTTGCCCTGCATGAAGAAGCAGCAGGCGGTGCGGCGCTCGAACTCCTTCTGGGTCTCGAGGGTGCCACCGACAAACGGGCGCTTCTTGCGTCCACGGAAGCCGCCGCGGCCACCGCGGTAGCCTCCGCGACCACCGTATCCGCCGCGACCGCCGTAGCCGCCGCGGCCGCCACCGTACATGCCGCGGCCGCCGTAGTGGCCGTACATGCCGCCGCGGCCGCCCTGGTAGGGGGCGCCGGCCATCGGCCCCATGGGGGGCATCTGGTGGCCGTACTGCGCGTAGGGGTTCTGGTAGCCGTACTGCTGGGGGGCGCCGTACATCTGCTGCGCGTAGTTCATCATCTGGCGCTGGTCGTACATACCGGCGTCACCGTAGACCTGACGGTTGCCATAGGCGGCAGCCTGGTTGGGGTACTGCTGTTGCTGCTGCTGCGGCTGCATCACTACGACTAGGAGTAGAGTGGAGTTGTCGGTGTGAGGACAAGGACAGTTTTCCGTCTACCAACGGCGCAGTAGCTATGTCTACAAGGGTAGTTTGACAGAAGTCGAGAACCGAATCAGAGAGCCAGAGGAAAGAAAGCAAAAAAAAAATAAACAATAAAATAATAAATACAACTAATGAGGATCCCAGATGGGTTAGCTAGTGTTCTAGTTATTGGAAACAATGTGTTGTTTTTTTTGTTGTTGTTGTTGAGGAAAAAGTGGGGAAAAACAACAGCGACAGCGACAACAACATGAGTTGTGTAGAGAGGAAGAAGAAAAGCAAGAAGAGGAGGTATAAAAGCATAATGAATGCTATTTTCTGAGACACAGCAGTTAAGTACAACTTCTGAAACACATAATTACACAATACGCTTTGAAGAGTACTCGATGTATTGGCAATCCCCTCTGTTGGGGTAGTAACACACTCACAGACTTAAAGGCTCAGAGACTCGGTGTCCGAAATGCAGCCGATGTAGACATGTCGCTCATGAACACACCGAAACTGGTGTACCACACTCATTCAGAGATACTATTTTTTGTAACGTGGAAGAGCATAAGGAAAAGAAATACGCGGTGGTCAACAATTAACCTGTACATGTTCGCGTCTTTTCAGGAAACAATAAATGAGAAGAGAAGTAGCTATATGAAGAGTGAATAGTCAACTTTTTCTTCAAGATAGCTGTTATGTAGAGCCACACTAAATGCAACAAGCCGGTGTGGTGAAACAGCCCCCCCCCCCCTCCCCTCCTCAAGCCTTCATGAGTGTGAAAAGACAGAGGGAGGAAGAATACAGGACTGAGATGTTGCTGCAAGCTTCACACGCGCGCGCTAACATCCACACACCCCCACACACGCAGAGACACGCATTCTCTCACTCTTTTTTTTCCCCCTCACAAATATACTGTTCATTATTATTTACATCAATGCGTACTTACCTTTTTGTTTTGTGCCGGACAAATTCTCTCACACACTATGACAGCTTCTCGGTACGCTTCCATGTGTGCTACTAAAACTCCTTCAGTTGATCTTTGAGTCGCTCAACGTCGTCACCGTAGTAGGTGCTGGCGTTACGCAGACGAAGCAGCTTTTGGGCGTAGAAGGCATTGATCCAGTCCTGCGCGTCATCGGAGAGCTTCGTTATCGGTGTCTTGGGGTTCGCTGGGATGACGTAGCGCAGGCCGTTGGAGCCCGAGCCCTTCGAGGTGAGGTGCAGGTACCGCATCAAGTCAACAACTCCGTTTTCGGTGATTTTGTAAATGGCGTCCTTTGGTATCTCGATCTCGTACGGCTCGCCCTTGTTGGTCAGAAAGTGGCTCCGAGCTTTGTAGAAGATGTCGTCGAAGAGGCTCAGCAGCGTTTCGCGGTCGATCAGCAGACGGTCACGCGTCTCCTGGACAATGACGGGTGTGCTGCTCCAGTCAAAGCCGTCGTCCTCGTCGTCCATATCACTTTTTGCCTCGTCCTCAGAACCTGTGGGGCCCGCGTCGGCAATGTTTCGCGCGTTGGCGTCGTCGTCGTCGTCGTCGTTGCCAGAGAGGTCGTAGCCGCTGAAGCGCATGTACCGCTCAAAGAACATCTCGTCGTTGGTGACGCGCAGAAAGGCCTCGTCGGCGTCCTGCAGAAGTCGGTCCTCGTTGAATGTGACGCGATTCTCGGGTTCGCTGAAGGTCGTGACGAGGTTGACCGGCATCTCGCTGGTGGCGCTGCGGTCGCTCACGCGAAGTGAGCCGCACCACAGGAACCAAATGCGGTTCTTTGCGTCAATCTTGAAGTATGCCACCATGCGCGTGATGAACTTGTGCTCGGTGTAGTAGAAGTGCTGCACCATGTAGCCGCAAAGCTTCTTGACCTGTGCCGACACGCTGCCCGACAGCGTCGACTCCTCGCTGAGGAAGGTCGGCCCGTCGTACGTGACGGTGGTGGAGAACGGGTCCGTCTCGGCGCGCTTTCGGTCCAGGACGGGATACTTGTTGGTGCGACGGTGCACCATGCACAGACGGGGGCTCCAAACTGCCTGAATGACGCTGTTGTAGTAGCCCTTTGGCATGACGAACTTTTGCAGAATACCCTCCTGCTTGTTCTTGCGAGCGATAAACTCGCCAATGGTTTCCTTGTTGAACACCTCCACCAGCGTCTTGGTTTCAGTCATGCCGTTGCCGAGATCAATCTCCTGTGTGCACAGGTACTGTGCGACAATGGGGCATTCGTCCGGGATGCCCTCGATGAAGCCCTTCTCGATGGTCGAGGAGTCCAGGTCTTTGCCCTGCCGACGCATGACCTCTTTAGCCTTGATGTCGGTCGTGTACCACCCGCGAGGAAAGTTGTGCTCGTACACGATGGTGTCGGGCACGAAAATGTTGCGGCACGGCTTGAGGCTCTTGGGGTTCTTCTTGGCCAGGAAGTTGTAGAATCCGGTCACGACGTCGTCGCCCTCCAGCGGGTGGTTCTTCATCCACGTCCCGCCGCTATTGTTGTTCTGCGCCATCCCTCTCACGTCTGTCTTTTAGTCTCGTGATACGTGTAGGAAGGTTGGGGGGGGGGGGGAGGGGCAAGAGTATGCAAATGTCAATAGGGGAAGAAATGGTTATACTGGAGGAAGGGTTCGGGGTGGGGGGGGGGGGGGGAGACACGTTTTTGAATCAGTTGCTGATGAGGAAGAGAAAAGGAGGAGGGAAAAACATCATAACAAGAACCATTATCTTCACTATCAGCTTTATTGTTCGGCTTGTTTGGATACTGCCTCTGACATTCTTTCCATTTTATTCCCAGTTCTGTAAGAAGTGGGGGGTGGGTTAAGGGGAAGGGCAAAAGAAAGAAAGCAACACCCGGCACGATATATATATGTGTACACACGTATAGATTCATGAAACGCAAGAAACACAATAGCTAATAGCAGAGGAGGAAAACAGGAGCAGATAACGACAGACGAAGACTAACCTCCCTATCATTCCCTCCATGCGATGTGAACCTCATCTGTACGGAACCGCTGAGTGATGGTGGCGTCGGACATGGGAGTGGTATAGCCCGTGCCGTACTGCAGTAAGCCAGCGTACGCGATCATGCATCCATTGTCGATGCAGTAGCGTTGATCCATGTCGTAGCACGTACCCCCGCGCTCGGCGGCCATGCAGCGCATCATTTCCTGCAGGCGCTCGTTGCAACCGACCCCACCCACGATGAGGACATCCCGGGACTTGATCTGCGACATGGCGCGCTCGGTGACCTCGATGAGCATCGCGAAGATGGTCTCCTGCAGCGAGTAGCAGATGTCGTTGCTATCGAACGCCTCCTGGTTGTCTTCCAGCTGCAGGATCGGTACGGACTTGTCGCCTGTTTTGATGCCGAGTGCCGCGGCGTCCTTGAACAGGGGATGGTGAACGAGTTGCTCGACGTACGAGAGAATGCCCGAGAAACTCATGTCCATGCCTTTGATGGTGTAGGGCAGTGGAAGGTATTGAGTGCCCTTCTTCGCCATCTGCTCGATGTTGTAGCCAGGGGCCGGGTCGTTCGGGATGTTCAGCAGCCGTGCCACGCGATCCAGACAGTTTCCCACAGCGATGTCAATTGTCTCCCCGAAGATGCGGTAGCGGTGGTCGGCGTACGCGATTACTTGCGTGTTCCCGCCGCTGACATAGAGAACTGTTGGGTTGTCGCCAGAGGTTACCACGCGACCCATCTCGATATGGCCCACGCAGTGATTTACCCCTACCAGCGGCTTCTTCCACAGGAGAGACAGCGTGCGGGCGACAGTGCAGCCCACCGCGAGTGGAGCGCCCATCCCGGGACCCTTTGTGTAGCAGATGACCGAGATGTCTCGAGGGGCGATACCCGCCTCTGCCAGCGCGAGCTGAATAAGCTTGAGAATCTGCTGGGAGTGGTGCACGGCCGTCTCGCGCGGTAGAAACCCACTGCCAGGAGGAGTAATGTACGTCTCGCGCACATTGGCAAAAATCTCCCCCTTTTCGTCAACGACACCAATACCGATCTTATTCGCGCTCCCTTCGATACCGAGAGCAAGCACGCGGCTCTGCATGACGTCTGGAGAGTATTTTTTTTTGTTGTTGTTGTGTATTGGCACGTATTTCAACAACGGACTGCAAATGTCTTTTTGACTGTTACTTTCTGATAGCCTTCTATTTTGAGAGAATGCTGAGCATGCTGAGAGAGAGAAAGAAGGATAAGGGTTAGAGTAGATAGTTGAAGAAGTGCCGACCCTTGATGGCTTGAACCGGCACAGATTTTTTCGCATCAACCGTTGTTCGAAATACCATATTTGAGCCTCATCAAGATATGTCTGTGAGTGGGGAGGGGCGGACGGAGGGAGAGCTCAACGTAAAACCACTACTTATTTCAACAGTAATGATATTCTCGAGCAAAATGTGAAAAAAAAAAATACCTACGTGAATTGAAGGAGAAAAATGCGATACTTACAATGTGGACATACACGCAGACATACAGACTGGAAACAGCACGAACCCGTTCCAAATGTTTCGACTTCCTTTCCCGCGGTATCTAGGAATCGTGTCGCGACCTATTTATCCATACCGAGTCGGAAACGCTCCTGGCGAGCCTGGAGACGCATAACGTCGCGGTACCGTCTCGAGTGGCCGTTTGCGATTTTACGGCGACGGCAATGAGTGGTAGCAGGCGAATACAGCGACGTGGCCATCTGATAGGAGTCCATGGGCCGCTCCGCATTCTTTGTAAAGGCAGCCGAGTACGCGATGCTATCTGCGTGAAACTGTGGCCGAATTTGCGCCAACACCCTGCAGCATTTGAGCATGGCTATAAAACTAGCGGGGATATCCCGAGGAAGGGTTCTGTCACAAGAATTATAAGTAATTTCAAAAACACACTGAAAAAGGATTTAATAAAAAAGTGAAAAGGGTGAGAGTGGTGAGAGGGACAGAAAAGGAACTGTTTATCGCATAGTGTGAATGAAGCATGCCATCAATATCCGTCGTGAATAAAGTAGACGTGATTCAGGGGGGGGGGAGAGAGTCGCAATCCCGGCATGCGTTCTAAGTACTCACACCACAGAAAAGAAGTACGCTTTTCCTATTATTTTTCTTTCTCCGTAGGTGTGGACGCATGGGAAGAAGCAAAAGACAGCAAAATAAAATCAGCCTGGTTCATTGTATCACTGAATGACAGGTGTAGCCGCACCATGTCTAATAATCATCAACAGACATTATCATGGACTTAGTGGTGGTGGTGGTGGCTTGCGATCCCTCCGCAACAAGTGTCCCGAGCGCACTCAGTAGAGGTCGTAGCTCGACATGTCTACCTCGTGACGTCGCTTGATCGTTGTGAGCGCCAAGAATGTGACGAATAGGGGAATGACGACGGCAAACTTGACGGTTTCCAGAAAGTGCTTGTTGAAGCTTAGCGAGAGGGTGTCGATGAAGGTCTGACCGTTGGGCAGCGTCATACGCACTGTCAGCACGGCGTTTTTGCGCTCCAGCGGAGTTCGGAGGCGGGCACGGTAGGTGCCGGGCTTTGAGTACCGCTTCTCGAATAGTTTAGTTTTCGTCCCGACAAAAATCTCCACGAGGTAGAAGCCAGCGGAGCGCTTGGCGTTCGACGTGTCCGAGACATCGAACTCTAGAATGAACGTGTCGCCGCGGATGTCGCGTGTTTGGCGGTACGTTGGGGTGATCGCCACTCCTGGTCCATGCGTGCCGGCCGTGAAGCCGTTGAGGGCCTTTGTTTTGCTGGGCCACACCTTTAGCGGACTGAAGGGTGAGTCGGTCTCAAACACGTACACGCCCCCGCGAATCGTGGTGACGAGCAGGTCCATGTGACCGTTGCCGGTGATGTCGTCCGCGAGTATCATCGAGGACGACTGCTCGTCAATGTCGATGGCCTGGATGCACCCGGTGAGCCCGTCGACAATGTAGACATGACCGTCGTGAGAGGGAAAGACGAGATGCACGGCGTCGTTGAGGCCGAGCGACAGAAGCCCGATGGGCAGCACCGGCGCAACAATGGGTCCCCGGGTGATGACGGGGAAGTTGCGCAGTGTGGCGCCCGTCCGCCCGTCCAGCGCGTACAAGAAGCCGGCCGTCGTGCCGAACACGGGGTTGGCGCTATTGGTGTTCAGGACGTCAGCGAAGTTGATGCGGTCCGCCACACCACCCTCCACCTCCACCGTCCACAGAGCCTTCCCGCTGGGGCTCCAGCAGCCCACGTTACCAGCGACGTCACCGACGCAGATGGAGAGTGTGCCGTCGTCGAGCAGGTCCGCGCTGGACGGCGACGCCGTCATGGGCCCGAGAGTCACCGGCCAGCCGGGGCGAAGCTCCCCTTTGCCCGTGAACGACGTCAGGTGACCACGGGTGGTGGAGACGTACACCTCAAGCCCCTGGGCACTGTCGGCGTTGACGACGAGAGGAGAAGAGAGCGCATACGACGGGAAAGGGTCGCGCTTCATCGTCACGTGGAGCACGCGTGTCCAGCGCACTTGCCCCGTTACGAGATTCAGGCACACCACTGCCGTCGCCACGTAGTCATCCAAGCTGGCGGTGTCCACGGACGCACCACCAGCAGCTTCTGCTTTTGTGGCAACCTTCTTCTTGTCGTCGGTGTCGAAGAAGTAGCTAACGTGCAAGATGGCGTCGAGGTCCCCGTTGCCGTCGACATCGGCGAGTACGGGGGTGGACAGAAGATGCGCGGGGACGGCAATTTCGTCCGGCTGAACACTCGTCTCCAGTGTTCCCCGAATGAGATCAAACGGGAACGTGTCCTCGCCGACGGTGGACTCGACGTGTGTGCGGTACAGGTCGGGATCGAAGAGAACGTCCAGCGACTCTAGCGCCTCGGGACTGAAAGAGCCGAACGGTCCGATGCGTTTTTCGGCTCGCACCGAGCGGTCCTCCTCCTCCGGTTCGTCCAGCATCCACCACTTGTCCTCGCCGTCGATTTCCTCGTCTACATCGACTGCATCGTCCAGGCTACCGGTTTTCGCGTCCGCTTCTGGTGTCGTTGTACCTTTGTAGTTGCCGTTGAAACGGTCAGCCTCGGCACCGTCTGCCCGCTCCTTGTTTGCAGCACCACCAACAACGTCAGGTTGGTTCGGCGGCTGTCTACTTCCTTCGTAGCTGCGGCGCTGTGCCATGTGTCGCTGCTCGGGGGTCATGATGCGCAGATCGTCCAGCCGGCGAGAGCGCATAATCTCGGCGATCATCTCCGCCGAGTATTTGGGGTCGCTGACGCGGAGCGACGCGAGGCTGTCCGCGGAGGACACATTCAGGCTGCTCCAGTTCTTCTTCACCGCGAGCGGAGGAAGCGGTATGACGCCTGTGGGCTTGCCCTGCTCGTTCACTACGACGAGCTCCCCCGAGTACAGCGCCAACAGCCACTCCGTCTGACCGTCGGCGTTCATGTCGACCGCCACAGGAGAGGCGTAACATTTCAGTTTGGAGTGGGAGAATGGGAAGCCCTCTGCGTCTTCGCCGTTTTCGCCGCGCAGTACTTCAAAAAACTGTGAAAAGGTCGGGACAAAAATGTCCTTCTGGCCGTTCTGCCCGAGGTCGGCGATAAGAGGCGTCGCATACACGGAGCTCCCCACCCGCGTCGTCCACTCGAGGTCGACGCTGATGAGACACGTGTTCGTCTGGTTTGGAAGTGCCGCGCCTGCGACCGTGGATAGCATGGATGACGTTATGGCGCACCAACATGTTACCACTAGAATAAAGAGATGGATAGAGTGGTGCCACATGTTTGAGTACGTTGCGGTGTACTCTAGAGTCGTAAGTAGCTGAAGAATTGGATTTTGCCGTGCCAAAATATGTACAATAATCTAAGAAATGCACTTTTGTGTGTGTGTCTAAGGGGGGGGGGTGAGGGGGGGGGGGGGAAGGTGGAGAGGAGGACGCATTGTTCTGTTTCCTTTTGGCGGATAACGTGCGGGACACGTCGTACATAAAGAGGTCTGCAATTTCACGCTCACGTACACACTAGCTAACGCATATAATAGCAATCACAAGAGACTGCTATGAAGTTCAGTAAGTGTGCCGTAATTAATAAAGTATTTGGTTGAACCACAGAACTATGTGCCTGGAAAGAATACAGATCTGCTAACAGCATTTTAAACCCTTTTGTGGTAATGCAGATTTCGAGAATAATGATTCCGGACTTGACTGAACACATGAGAAGCAAGAAAAAAAAACAAGAGAATACTGGTTCATGAGAAAGAGGGGGGGGGGAGGAAAGCCATAAGAGGACGAACAAGGAGAGAAAGAGGAACATAATTCAGTGAGCAGAGAGAGAGAGAGGGAGAGAGAGAGAGAGAGAGAGAGAGAGAGAGAGAGAGAGGCGTTGAACTAGCTGTACACACACGGACATGTGCAAGTGTATTTTCCTACATGCACGTTTGTGTTTTACCTTACAGGATGACGGAAAAGCAAAGTAAAGAAGCATCAAATAAAGAAGAAAAGAACATGCAAATGTAAAGATTCCCCCTTTACAAGAATCAGAAAAAAAAAGGAATGACCATAACTGATTATTACTATTTTCATTTTGTTTTCCTTTCCGTCACAGGCAATACCTTCACTCCCGCCCCTCCCCACCCCAGATAGACAAACAAACACACGCACACGCACAGAGAGAAGCTACTCTTCTTTGCGTTTCTGCGGAGGTTCAATGCCGTTTTGAAGCATGTAAAGCTTCTTGAGGGGGATTTGCTGAAGTGGGACAGCAAGAACGGGAAGTCCCGTCTCTTCTGCCATTTCGCGATTCACAAATGTGCACCGCATCACCTCCCGCTCTCGGCGGCCGCGCGAAAAATTGGGCACTCCCGGTGATGCCATCGTGATATGGTAGTCGATGTCCGTCTCCCGTTGACGGCGCCAGATGACGTAAATGATCAGACCGATCGCAATGAGGAACATGGCGCACACAAACACCAGAAGAATCATCGCCGCAAGGCTGTAGTCAGATTCACCACTGCTCGGCTGCTGCGGCGCGACACAGAAACGAGGGGTCGTCACATCCATCGAGCACGTGTACTGCGCGCCGGGCACGGGGTTGTCCTGTGTGTAGCAGGTGTTGTCCCAGCAGAAGCCGCACCCCTCCGTCTGACTGCACACCGGGCACCCGTCAAACGTCTTGGAGAGACACTTGTCGGCGGGAGGAACCGTGCACCCCGCGCCGCTCCACCCGTTCTGGCACACGCAGCGACCACACTGACAGTAACCGCGCGGCGATGCGCAGTCTGCTTGACAAGCCGCTGCCTGTTCCGATACACTACACGTTTCGTCGCACGTCGCGCCGCTGTGCGGGTATACGCAGCGACAAGTACCGCTCCCGGTAATACCGTCATCGCATTGCCCTCCGTTTTCGCACGTTGGGCACGCCGCGCACGCCGCGCCGTAGTAGCCTACCTGACAGGCGTCACAGGCACTCCCGGTAAAGCCCGCAGAGCAGTGACAGGTGCCGTCGGAGTGGCAGTACCCGTTGAGCCCGCAGTCTACGTCGCAGACATTGGTTGGGGTGAAGCGGATGCGATTTCTGGGAGCAATCCAGGCAGGTGGAATGACGATACTCGCTGGGTCGTCCACTCCGTGGCGCAGTAGTCCGACTATGGGAGGTGGGTAAGCAAAGAAAGTAGTCGTTTCGACGGTGTTGAGGTACGACCAATCGGTGTTGATCGTTATGACGCCCGTGTCGTCGAGATAGATCTCAAGACTGTAGAACCGCCCGTTGGTCGAGGATGACGACGGGAAGCTGTAGGGGATGATGCCCAGCAGGTTGATAAGCGCCCATTGCGGACACGCCCCACCCTCCGCTGGAGGAAACGGACATGGGAAGCTCGTCGCGTTTTCGGGCGGTGGTGTTGACACTGTGAGCAGCGAATACGCCCAGTTTAGGGAAGTCTGAAAAGGTAGAATGGCGAATTCGTACTTGCCATCCGGACACGTGTTCCACAGCGGCCCGCATGTGGGTATATCGAAGGAAAGGGTGGACGCCCTGGACAACCTCAGCAGCGTCGTCGTGCCGTTGAACACTGGCGCGCGGGTTTTGAAGAGTGGAAACTCAAAAGGTAAAGAGATAGTAACGTCGTTTTGTGCCGTAAGGACCTGAGACTGTCTATTGCTGTCCTCGAAGTACATGAAACGCTTCGACTTCTCCAGTGTCACCTCGTAGTACGGCACACTAGTCAACGGATTCGAGGAAGTAGTAGCGTTGACAACGTTTTGCTCGGTGCATAGGAGAGCGATTTGATCCTTTTCGTGACATTCGGAGGTGGTGGTGCACCATGCGCACTCAGCCACGCAATCTGCTTCCGTTACGAACTTCTCGCACCTGCTGAAGAGTGGGTCAAAGCGGTATGCTGTGATGCCGTTCACTGTCGAGGGTGTCTCGACGACGAGTCGCTGCGACGAGCTCAAGATGAGCCCAACAGAGGCCATGGGCGGGTCCGAATCTCCAGACAAGGCAACAGGGAGGTCCTGGTAGCGCAGGAGGATGGTGCCGTTGGAGAAGAGTACAATCTGCGCGGTTAGTGGACTCCACGGAAAGTTCGAAGGTCCGTACGCAATAGGGCGCACGTTGACGTACGACACCACGATGTAGCTGACAGGAATCGGCGCGGATGTATCAACACCCTGCACGCCCGTCACCACTGAATCGCTCCAGCCACCCGGATTGAGATCGGTGACGTACAGGCCGACCAGTGGCCAGTTTCCACCAGGGTACATGGGGGAGGACGGATCATCAGAAAACTGGTACGACCCATATAAGGTGTTCGTCGAGGTATCCTGACAAAAAAATGGGCATAGAGAGAAGGGCGAGGGCGAGATGAAACCGTCCGAGGCGGCGTACCACGTGGGTTGCTCAAGCGTGAAGAACGGCGCGCTAAATGAAAGCGGACTGTATTTGTCCGCATCGTCTGTTTCGGAAACGGACAGCACCGTCGCGGAGGAGGGCGCCCGATACCGAGCCCACTCATTTCCGGGGGCATCGATCTCCGCACGCGTCACACTTCGCACGTTGTAGTTTATGATTCTTCTGCCCTCACATTGTTCTGTGAAGTGAAGACAGAGAAAAATAAGAAGAGACAACCAGATACTTTTGCGCAGAACGGGAGAGGTTAGCTGCATTGGACAACTCTACGCATTCTTTGTTTTGTAAAATCCTATGAGAAACAGCAATGCTAACAGAGAAGAAAATAATAGAAGAAAATTGAAAAACGTTGACAAATCAACACTAAAATGATGGAAAAATTTGGGTATTTTATGCTAGATGGCACGACAGCTTGGGAGTGAGAATGAAAAAAAAAAAAGAGGATGCAAATAGAAGAGAAGAGGTAGTTTAAAGCCATTTACACAGGATGGGCTCTATACGCTTCCTTCTTTTTTTTTTTCTTGACACTTTAGAAGGTGTGCATACATCAGGGCAGTTGGTGTGAGGGACCCTAATGCTAAAGTGTTGATAACTTCAATAGGGAAGAGGTAGCCCCAAAACACATACATAATAAACTCATTCATTATCATCTGTACACAGAAGATCAACTTGACAATATTGAACATGACATTTATCACTTCTTTTCTGTTAACTGTCACGCGATACCGCGCATACCGACAGTAAAACACGACAATATGAATGGAAGACGTGAATGTATTCTTGTGCTGAGGGTCTTCGCAATGCAGAGTCAGGATCGCTGCTGTTGCTGCTCTTTCTGTTGTTTCAATGGCACAAATTCCAAAGTGGACGTTCCACCGTACCGTTTCTGGTCTTCGCCCTTCAAGTAGGGCACAGCATACGTGCCGAGCCACGACCAGAAAACCATGAAAGCTATGAAGAACTTCCACGGATACACCTTGAGATCCTCGAATCGAGAGCGCCAGTCCAACTTTTTGTTGTGCTCAATGCGTTGCCGGTCCTTCTCCAGCGCCTCCCGCATATCGAAGCGCTTCTTGCCGCTCCGCGCGTCGCTGGTCGCATGGACGGTCGCTCTCTTGGGTACTTTTTTAGATCGCTGAAGAGCGCTAAAGGAGCGTGAAAACATGATGGTAGTAGTTTGTATCTACTCTGCGCGTACCTGCCTGTCTATACTTTTTTCACTCTTTTGATTTCTTTCTCTTCTTTACTGGACTGTGGGGATGCTGTTACTAGTAGTAGTACTGTAACAGAAAGAAATGATAAATCAATCCGCAATACACAGATGGATGAGAGTGAAATAATACGAGTCGGCAGTGATCATCAAATGTGTGTCACATTATTGGGCGAATTTCAAAACAAAGTATGCAACTTTTTATCTTTGTAAATAAAGAGGACAGCGTACTCACACTGTCTTCAGCTCACCATACACATCATTTAAAAAAAAAATGCAGAAAAACATTTCCTTCTTTACAAGACAGCAAAAAAGAAGAACTTCACAAAATATTATGATTGAATATGTATGAATAAAAGACGAAGGTAGCAAACGATAGAGACCATATGTGGAAAAAATTTTAAAAAACGGAGATAGAGAGAGGGAGAGAAGAGAGGACACAGTAAGGCTGTGCTAGTAGTACAGGTTATAAGTGTTTTGACTACATCAAGATGATGTAACACAAACAAAACAGAAAAGAATAGTTTTTCACTCACATAATCATTTGTATAGGGTCAGCAAGTGACGTAATATAGGTTTAACATATGAAGCGGCAAAAGCTAGCATTGAAAACAGGAGTACGAGAAAGAGGAAAAAAAATCATATATCAACGACGGAGGGGAAGACGCATGAGCCCCTATTGTTGGGAGGCAATGTACTTTTTCATCTCGTTTTTCCACTTGAGCAGTTCTTGCGCGATGTTGCCGTTCTCTTCGATGAGGGCGTCTCGCTGCTGCGTGAGCCGCGTGCACTCATTAGTAAGGCGATCGTTTTCGGCGGAGAGTTCGTTGACGGCGGCGGCCGTCTCGCCCACCTCTCGTGGAGACGGCGCACTGCGCTTCTTTCGGGCGCTGCTTGCAGATTCAATCTCAGCGAGGGCGTCGGAGAGAGCATTCCGCAGTTCATCGATGGTGGCCGCCTGCTCGTCGTCGTGCATCATGAGGTCCTCCAGCGTCTGTGACAGCAGTTGGCACTGCTGTGTCGCCTTGGCGCGCTCCTCCTCGGAGGTGGTGAGATTGGCAGACAGCATTTCCGTTTCTCCCTGGTAGTACTGTACGGACTCTTCGAGTCGCGCGTTCTCCTCTGCCAGACGCTCCGCCTCCCGCTGCGCACTCTCCCGCTCGCGCTTCTCGTTTTGGTACTCCTGGCGGTAGTGCCGGATGCGCTTCTCCTGCTCGGCGCGCAGAGCGTCGTCGCGTTTGCCGATCGCGTCGCGCAGATCCTGCTCCAGGCGCCGTATCTTCTCCTCCAGCTTGCCGCGCTTCTCCGCCTCCTCCGTGCTAGAGCGTTTCTGGTCGTTCTTCATGTCGTCGATGATCTTCTTGTAGCTGCGGGCCTCCGCCTCGCGGTCCTGCTGCACGTCGGAGAGACGCTGTTCAATGGAGGCTTGAGTCTTCTTTTCGTCCAAGAGACGCGCCTCGAGGGCGCGTTCGCGGTTCTTCATCTCCTCCTTCAAGAGGGCGACGTCCTGCTCCATGCGAGCGATCTCTTTCGCGTGCGCCTCGCGGTCGCGGGCGGCACCTCGTTTGGCCTCCTCCACAGACTCCTTGAGGTGCTGCCGTTCGTCCTTGCACGCCCGCAGCTCTGCCTGCAGCTGTGTGTTGAGGTTCTGAACGTGCTCGCGCTGCATCTTCACGTCGTCGAGCACCTCGGCGAGCTGCCGGGCTCGCTCCTCGCCTGCCATCGCGGACTCCTTAGCCTGCGCGACGGTTGCACGGTTCCGCTCGAGTGCCTCCTCGTGCTTGTACCGCAGGTTCTGCAGCTCGCCCTTCAGCTGTTCGAGGTCGTGCTGCTTTTCCTCGTAGAGCGCCTTGTACTGCTGCGCGGTGGAGGCGTAGCTGTCAGCCTGCTCCGCGGTATTCTTCAGCTTGTGGTGGAGGGTACCATTTTCCTGGTGCAACTTCCGCAGCTCCTCCTGGTGCAGAGTCTCCTTACTCTCCAGCTCGCCGCGCAGCATGTCGATGGTGAGCTGCAGCTTGATGTTCTCGGAGGAGTCGGATGAAGTGGTGGCGGCGCGGAGCTTCTGGTTCTCCAGGGAGAGGTACGACACCTCGCTCTGCAGGCGCTCGTTCTCCTGAACCAGCCGGGCATGCTGCGCCGCGCTGGAAGGCGACATCTCGGGGCCGCGACTGGGGCTAGTGCGAAGGGCGTAGTAGGCGCTTCCCGCGTTCGCCATGCCGCTTGTGGTGCTGGCGTTGTTGTTGTTGGCGTAGCCGTATGACTCCCGCGGTGTTGCCGAGACCCGCGTCGGGGAGCGGATGGTGCTGCGGGCGGCCGAGCCGAGTCGCGCGGCGGCGACACCACCACTACCACCGCTACGGGGGGTGCTGCCGTAGTTTTGCAGCTGCTGCTGTTGCTGCTGCATGCGGTGCTCCTCTAGCCGGAGCTGTGCCTTCACCAGCACGCCTGTGGAGGGATCGTGATACTGGGACGGCGGACCACCATGGCTTCCGCGGGGAGTGAGGTAGACAGGAGGCTGTGAGGAGTTCCTGCCCCCTGACTCGAGCGCCGCCCACCTGGAAGTACCATCTCTGCGAAGGAGTCGTTCGAGCCTGTCTCGCTGTCCTCTCCTTTTTCCTGCACAGCGTGGCGCTGTGTATCCGCAGCCTCGCGTTGGGACGGGTGCGCAGGGTAGAGACCACCACCAGGGAGAGTGTCGACGCCTTGTCGGCGCGGCGGAATGGCGAGGAGGGGGGTGGGCTGCGCGGCCGTGGAAGAGGGTAGAGGACTGCTCGCTACCGCCGCTGGTGGCGTCGACTTTTCTTTCTTTGCAGCAACAGCCGATGCCGCTTTCTGAGAGGATGGTGACTCATTCTTACTGCTGTTTTTTCTGTTGCTGCCCTCTACCCCTTTCTGCAGCTCCTGCTTTTGCTGTGTGGTGTTCAATGTCTCGAGAGCCAGGGGCTTGACGACCGCTGCAGTTGGCCCTCCCGAAGAAGGAGAGACCATATCGTTTTTGTCAGTGGCTGTTTGAGCTCTACCTAGTTCTTCTTGTGCAGGTACTTCACCCTTGTTATGATTATTATGATTATTGTTAGCAATAATATTGGCATTTTCACTTGCAGCAGGTGGTTTCACCTGCGTCGCGGGGTGCTTGACACCACTGGAGGCCGTATCCATGTCGAAGTCGATGCTGCTGCTGCCCTCAGTCAGCTCAGCGTTTCCCGCAGGGGGTGGGGCTGCCGCGGCAGCAACGGCAGGGGGAGCAGGAGCAGCATTCCCTTTTTTGGTAACTGGAAGAGTTGAAGACTCCGAGTCACTGGAGTCTAAATCAACGACGGGCTTTTTCTTTTGAGCTAGTGGGGTCAGCTCAAAGTCACTGTCAGAGTCGACCTCGTCGAAGCGCCGGACCCGTGACATGTCTCCAGTGGTGAACCGATGGGTTTACTTTGAGTTGTCAGCGCAGTAACTTGTATCACGTCCTATCATAGGATGTTTGATTATCGATCACTATGTCTCACTATGTCTCACGCGTTTATTTTTTTTGGTTCTCTCTTTCTTATTGAAATTGATGGAAGAAAAAATAAACCGAGAAGAAGAAGAAAAAAAGATATGGATTACGGCGATAAGAGCATTGAACATAGCGGTCTGGGAGCGGTTACAAATACATTTTACTGTGTAAAGGAAAGACAGGTCGAAGCACGTTGCACTATCATCCCAGGCAGTATTTAGATTTGGGTTATCCTTCAAGGCAGCACTCACTACTCCTTAAAGAAAACAGTGGTGGAATATAGCTGCTGTCATGTGTGTCGAGACGCTGGATGAATGCACCGGTACTGGATTAAAAAGCAACAACAAACACGCAATGGTTCTCTCGGCTGTGACGGTTTCTCTTGCCACTCAACCTGTATATAGCGACTACGCATTTTAGAATACCTTCTCATATGCGTTAAAATACACACGGGTAGTAAATAGACGAGAGAGGGAAGTAGCTAGTCTGTAGAGTAATAATAATAAAAGGAATTATAATAATACTTTTGGGTTATTGAAACACCAAAATAGAAAGCAAAAACAAGGGAGTTGTAGTCTATGATTCATTAAAAAAGTAAACCTTATCCGGGAACAAGAGGTAGTGAGAGTCAGGCGGCACTAGTCCTCTTCCGTACACTCAACTAGGGATCACGGGCTTCTTGGTCACAGGGTCACGGCTCCGGTACAAAAGGACGTAGGCAATGTGAGCCTCACCGACACCACGGAGCCGCTGCACGTCTTCCTCTTGAACAGGGGCGACATGCTCGTCGTCAAAAATGAGCCATTGGCCGGCTTTCTTGCCCCAGTAGACGTAGTGGCCGCCGTCGGCACTGCGGCCCTTGTGAGAGATGACTCCGCACAACTCGTAGTATCCCGACTCGTTGTGCAGTACATCGGGAACCTGCTCTTCCGGAATCGGCGGTTTTGCTGCGGCATCTGTTTCTTCCGTGAGCTCTTGGCGACCACGCTTGCGAAATGCGATCTCCTTCTCCCGTCGCTCCATCACCTTGGCGCGCTGCGGCTTCTGCTCCTCCCGCAGCTCGTCGGTCAGCAGCATCGAGGTGTCCAGCACGAGTGGGAAGCTGATGGGTTTGAGGATCTTGGCCTTCTTCTGCACGTCCGCCTTCCATGAGAAGCGCACCATCTGCACAATGAGGTACTCGGGCAGCGACTCGATGCGGCTCGTGCGCTTGAAGTCCGCCTCGCGCTGCAGCTCCTCCGAGGCGGCGCGGAACGTCTCGTTGAAGCCGGTGTCGAGGCCCGTCTCCAGCGTCTGCACCTCGCCGGCGATGCTGCAGGACAGGATGCTGAACTCGGTGTGCGACTCCTTCACCTGCACCTGCTGCTGCTGCTGCTGCTGCAGTTCTTCGTCGGTGCACACCAGCTTCTGCTGAAGACTGCCTGTGTACAGATGGCCGAGCCTCTCGGGAAGACAGGGGCGGATCTGCTGCAAAATGTAGGCGAGCACCTCCTGCGCATCCTGCTGCATAAAGTGCCCGTGGTCATCGCGCTGCCCGAACACCGCGTTCTCCTGAACCAGCGCCGTCCAAAAGAGCAGCGGGGTGACGGCATCCCTCTTCTCGTCGAGCTCGGTCAGTAGTTTCGACAGCTGCTTCACGGCGTTACTCGGGCCGCTGTACGTGCGAATGGCCTCCTTGATTTCCGGTATAGAGCGCAACATCTGAATGGCGGAGTTCATGTAACACGTGTTGGCGATGTTGGTGAGCCCGTTCGACGTTGGGGCGTTCTCCGAGTGCCCGCCTTGCTCCTCTTTAGCCGCTGCTGAAACTTGTGCGGAGGGAATAACGGTACCTTCCGCTGAGCCGATCAGCATGATAGTCTTACCCGCGGCGATTCCAGCCTCCCCCACTTTTGCATCATTCTTAGCCGACGCCTTGATCCCCATGAGCTTCTGCTTCTCCACAGGCACCATTGTTTTGGCGTGCAGAGCTTCCTTGAACTGCAGCAGGGTCCAATCTGCCTGCAAAGGCACTTCGACCACCTCTTTGCCCCACTTGACGCGAATGGACATGGATAACCAGAAAAATACGTTGAGTCACCAGAAAAAGGAGCAAACAGTGGGGGGAAGATGAGTAGAAGGCAGCAGCAAAGCAGCAACAACTAGTGCGTCCGAGAAGAGAGTATTTACGACGAAAAATATATGTATATGATCCTTTTTCTCATTAATATGTATGGTGTACGAAATTAAAATTAAAACGCGATGAAGTGCAAGGAGGGGGGGGGGGAGAATAAAGTGTAGCCATTGTGAAGTCTGATGCAGTACTGGTAATCCGCATCACTTGTGTTGCAGTTGCATGCATTGCTGACTATTAAATGAATAATATAGAGATTCAATGAAAAGGTGCGATGCAATCGGGATGCATGCCAGAAGAACATTTTGAAAAGAAAAAGTGTAAAGCATGCACAGTGGACCGATAAAGAGGACCAATAAGAGAGAGAAGAGAGTGATTGACCGATCCCTCCCTCACCTTTTTTTTTAATCACAGCAGATACATCAGCTGTTCACGACAGATGTGCGATTGGTGGGCTCTCTCAGGAGTACTAGCGGCTGCTGCGGAAACAGTCGAAAGCTGCTTGCGAAGCAAATCGCAGATGACAGCTTTGCGGAGGGATGGTTCCCAGGCGCCGTTAGACACGCCTCCGCGGTACCAGTGCCCGTCCCGTGTACGTCCAATTGTACTCTCTACTTGCGTCTTGGTCATGACCCCGAAAGACCACGAGAGATAGACGGGCGACCGCCTCTTGCTGCTTCCGGCCTCAGAAGACTGGTGCACTTTGACGAGAGGAAAGGGGTACTCGGAGAAGCCGACCAACTCCACAGGCACGCTGAAGTGCTCTGTCAGTAACACGCACAGAAGACAATTGAGAATGTACTCGGAGGCCTTCTGGTCTGCTAATAGAGCGGTGAAAGAGAAATCGCTGACTGAGTCCTCCCGGCGATTAATCGCGCATACGTTCAGAATGGACTGATGAAGTTGAGGCAGGTGGGAAACGACGGCTTTGGGACATACTTTCTGCCCCTCATTCCCGCTACCAAGTCCCAGCGCTGTTTGGCATGCCCGTGCGGCAGCCTCAATCAGTACGTTTACCCGTTCTGTAGTGTCTTCAACATGACGAGCCAGCGGATTGCCGCTGTTATGATGGAAAGAGGACGACACGCTCGTTTCTCTGCAAAACGACAGGGCACAAGTGGTGATGGCGATACCTCTCACGAGGTCAAACGTGTTCCGTTTGAGTTCTTCGCTCCACAGAGACAGCACGTGAAAGTCTATCATGTCCTGCTCCACGGACCTCAGGAGGTCAAAGACACCTTCGATACGTTTCGCAGTCTGAGAAGCGCGTAGACTTTGCACGAGATGATCTTTTTGTGCGCACTGCGTTTCCTCAAATGCTTTCCGACAGAGCGTCACGGGTCGGTCGGCGACTGCTACGTCAATTCCGTTCGGCAAGTACTCGATCCATCGGTCAAAGGCAACCCGTTCGTATCCCAGGCGCTCAACAGCCATCATAGTTCTGTAGAGTTTACGATACAGTGCGACGCCCAACCTCCTCTGCTCCGCCAAACCAGTGTACGCCATTGAATCTCTCAGTGCTTTAACCGTACGTGTCTGAATGTGTGTGTGTGTGTGTGTGTGTATTTGTGTGTGAGTGTAGAGAGGCTATTGAAGCGGTACGGAGTGCGTGACGTGGGCTGGAGACAAGGAAAAAAAAAGGGAGGCGCCGATAATTTGAAACCGCTAAAGTGTACAGATTCGGTCAGCTGGAAAAAGGCAGGGAGGAAGACGACGGTATAATGCCATAAGAACACTCACAAGGCATTGAATTCATTCATGTAGTGCTAGAGCAAGTGAGAGCGTGTTTTACAAAGGAGGAAATATTGGTGCGGCGCTCAAATTTCTGGTAAATCAGAGTCTGAAATACCACAACTGTTGTACCATTACAACAGAGTAAAAGAGAAAGCTGAATAATCGATACCAATGGACATGCGTTGATTCTCCCGCACCGCATCCTAAAAGGCTCCGTCAGAAATCAAGGGGAGGTTATTCGACAACACACGTTGAAGAAGGAGCAAATCTGGACAGGGTGTATACGACAGGGGTTTGATATATTTATTCGTTGATACGTATGACCTTCAATGCCAAGTATATATAAAGATTTTACAGGAATAGTAAAGCAATTTTATATGATTCAAATGAGTTTGATGTTTCAAGTGAATTCTCATTTGTTCAGAAGAGAATTCACATAATCTTTACCTCTCTCTCCTCCTTTGGCTCCGTTCAGTTGAGAGGACGCAACCAGTGACGACATCTTTTTTAAAGAATACACTTATGCCCCGAATCACTTGCTTATAAACGTGCCATGAACGACTGAGACATAAATATAAAACGAAGTGGAAAGACTACACTTTTATTGAAAGAATGATCTTAGCACAATTATGCAAACCGTGGAAAAAAAACAAAATAAATAACGGATTTGGGTTGAGTGAGGTCCACCGCGCGCATGGTATTAGAGCGGCCCGGTGCTAACGCGAGGCAGAATTGCCATCGACATGAGCTCCTGGAAGAGCAGCTTGCACGCGTACGGCATCAGCACCTGAGAGATGCGCGAGTCGTTCTGGCAGCCGTGGCACTGGTACTTGTTCGCCTTGGTGTCGGCGGCGCAGATGGTGCCGCACATGTTGCAGATGTGCACCGCGTAGTAGTCGCTGACGCGGAAGAGTCGCTCACGCAGCCACTGTGAGGCGCCGTAGGAGAGCATGCAGTCGCGCTCCATCTCGCCGAAACGCAGGCCGCCCTCGTGGGCGCGACCCTCCGTCGGCTGGCGGGCGAGCGGCTGCAGCGGACCGCGCGGGCGGGCGTGGATCTTGTCCCCGGACAAGTGCTTGAGGCGCTGGTAGAAGGTGGGTCCGAAGAAGATGAGGTGGTCCAGTGGGAGGCCGGTGTGCCCATTGTACATGCACTCGTAGCCGTAGCGCTGCGAGTTGAGCGAGTGCATGGCGGTGGCGAAGTCCTGCACCGCAACGTCGCAGAAGGGCGTCGCGTACACCTCCCCGCCCTCGTAGCAGGCGACCTTGCCGGCGAGGGTCTCGATCAAGTGGGCGACCGTCATGCGCGAGGGAATGGCGTGGGGGTTGATGATCAGGTCTGGGACGATGCCGTCGCGGTTGAAGGGCATGTCCTCCTGGCGGAACTGGATGCCGTTCGTTCCCTTCTGCCCGTGGCGACTGCAGAACTTGTCGCCAATGTTGGGGATCTTGATGGTGCGGATCTGCACCTTGGCGAAGCGGTCCTCCTGGTTGATGGTCAGCATCACCTTGTCCACGACGCCCTTCTCCGTCGTGCGTGACGTGTGACTGACGTCGCGCTTCAGCAGGCGGCTGTTGCTCGCGTTGCCCAGCTCGACGTCGCTGAGAGGCACCGTCTTGCCGACGAGGATGTCGCCGCCCATGACGGGCATGCCAGGCTTGATGAAGCCGTCGCTGTCGAGCTTTGAGTAGTCGGCACGCTTGAGGCGACAGATGTTGCGGTCGGGGTTCTCGAAGCTCTCCATAAAGTCTTTCTTCCGGCGGTCCTCCTTGGCCTTGTAGGAGCGCCAGAAGGCGCTGCGAAAGAAGCCGCGCTCCACGGCAGAGCGACTCATGATGATCGAGTCCTCCTGGTTGTACCCCGAGTAGCAGGCGATGGCCACCACGGCGTTGTGCCCGGCGGGGAGGTCGTTGCTGCGCATGTACGTCATCGCCTTGGTGCGCACCAGCGGCTTCTGTGGGTAGAAGAGCACATGCGCGGTGGTGTCCATGCGCATGTTGAAGTTGGAGGCGTAGATGCCCATGGCCTGCTTACCCATGGCGGACTGGTAGGTGTTCCGAGGCGACTGATTGTGGTTCGGGTACGGGATAATGGAGGCGCAGATGCCCAACATGAGGGAGGGGTCCATCTCGCAGTGCGAGTAGTACTTGCCCTCGAGGTCGGACGGCTTCATGCCGATCAGTAGCGAGTCCTCCTCTTCGCAGTCGATCAGCTCAACATAGCCCTTCTTGAGCACGCGGTTCCACGAAATCTGCGGTTTACCGCCTGAGATGGAGCTACCAGCCTTGGTTTCGAGCAGCCCTGCGATGCTGGACTTGCGCAGCTTGAGATGACCCTTCTCTACGACGAAGAGGGGGCGCAGACAGCGGCCGGCGTCGGAGAAGACCCGCACCTCGCGGTCGCGGATGTCGCGCACGATGCTGACCTCGTTGCTGAGGTCGCCGCTGCTGCGCCGGGCGCGGAGCTCGCGGAGCAGCCGCTCGGGGTCGCGGTCGACGCCGATCAGCGTGCCGTTCACAAAGACGCGCGCGACGTGGATGTCGGCGAGATCCTCGAGTTTGACGGAGCGGAAGCCGTTGATGCGCGCCTGCACCGCCTGCACAACGTCCGTGTGCTCCGAGCCGCGCGACATGAGACACATGAGGGCGACGTTTTTGAGGAGACCAATGGAGCCGCCTTCGGGGGTCTCGACCGGGCAGATGTAGCCCCACTGGGTGCAGTGGAGATTGCGCGGCCGCGTCGCCTTGCTGGACGCCGCGATAGGGTTCTGGACGCGACGGAGGTTGCTCAGTGACGACGAGTACGTCAGACGGTTCAGCGTCTGCGCGACGCCGGTTTTGATGTTGCCGCTCTTCAGGTCGCCAAAGTTGCCCGTGGCGAGGCAGCGACGCAGCCCGTCTGTGATGAGCTTGCTGTTGAGGATGTTGTGCACCCGAATGGTGCCCCGAGACGCCTTGGCATCCTGGATGCGGCGGGGCATCTCTTTGCGCACCTGCGCGAGAAACAGCTGCAGCTGGAAGGTGAGCAGAGGGCCGGCGACGTCGATGCGCTTGTGGCCGAGAAAGTCGCGGTCGGTGCCCTCGCGGCGGCCGAGCGCCAGCGTCAGCAGCTTGTGCACCATGTAGCCCATGAAGAGGCACTTGTTCCGGCTAGACTCGCCGTTGGTGCCCATGTGCGGCAGCAGGTCGCGCATCATGAGGCTCTCCGCCTCGCGCTGCAGGTTCTCGCGGGAGTCGTCGTGCCCGAGGCGGCGGCCAATGTACCACAGTGCGTCGTCGCGGGTGAAGATGCCGAGCGTGCTGGCGTCGTCGATGGAGCCCCGCAGCAACTGCAGCATGGCGGTGTCCTTGAGGTCGGGCACCACCGTTTGCAGAATCTCCTTGTCGCTGACCATGTTCATCGCGCGAAAGAGGACAAACAGCGGGATCGTCTCATCCATCTGCGCGACGCGGCACATGACGTTCTCGAAGCCGCCCGCCGCGCCGTGGCTCTTGTACTGCATGATAATCTGCAGCGTCCGCGGCTTGTTCAGCGAGCCCTCCACGATCGATTTGATCTCGCACAGCAGACCTTTTTGGCGTGCAAACGTGTACACGTGGTTGGCGGCCTGCCGCTCCTGCGCCACCAGCACCTTTTCCGTTCCGTTGACGACAAAGTAGCCGCCCTGGTCGTGGGGGCATTCGTTGAGGCGTGGCAGCTCGTCCTCGTCCTTACCCAGCAGGTTGCACCGCATGGACTTGAGCATGATCGGGATGCGGCCGAGCTCTACCAGCTGTGTCTGCGACTCCTGCGGCTCCTCCTCGTGCGGGCGGTACAGGTCGATGCGCATGCGCACCTGCGACTGCGCGTCGTACGTGATGTCACGCAGGCGGCACTCGTTAGGGAACAGTGGTAGAATGTCAGAGCGCCTGTTCCAGCTGCCCTCGTGGGATGGGTTCCCCAGCACCATGTCCTCCAGCGAGATGCGCATCTGCGGAGGCTCCGTGTAGCCGGTCATGCCGGGGTCGAACTGCTCCTCCTGCCGCGGGTTCACGACGACGTTGCGCACCATCTTTGGGATGCGCAGCAGAAAGTCGTTGTAGGAGTCTAGCTGTTGGTGCACCAGCCCTTTCTCGCGGAAGAATGATGAGATGATCTCCCACACGTCCTGGTTGTCCAGGTCGTTGGACTTGTCGTCGTAGCTGTCGAACGTCTGGGCACCGTCGTTCTCGTCGTCGGGGAACACCATCTCCTCCGGCTCGTTGAGCTGCAGCAGCAGGTCGTCGTCGTCCATGTTTGACGACTCTAGGCGCTAAAATGCGAGTTGAACACTAGTTATTTCTATCTAGTAAACTCTATCAAATGTAGTGGGTGGGGATCGGGGGAGGGGGGGGGGAAGGGGAGGGAGAGTTCGCATGAAACGTAGTTAGAGTTGGAGAGAGTTATCAATAATAATCATACCACTTGTCAGCATTTGAAAAGAGAAGGGAGTGTGTGTGGGGGGCGTGACCAGAAAAACTTTGTTGGCAGGTACAGTGCAACTGACGTGAAGAAGCAGTATTGTAAACCTGATGGCAGTGTCCCGGAAAAAAAAGAAAACACACAGCGTTCGGAGCAAAAAGGAGTAGCCTTAAAAAAATTAATCAAGAAGTGAAAGGGAGTGAAAGTAGCAGAAAATGTAGGAGAAGCGACATGAATCAATATTGTGGTGGGGTCTTGTGCCAGAAAAGAATATCCAGAAGAAGAGGGAAGCGAAAGAACTCCAATTGAGAATGAGAGAGAGAGGAGGAAGAAGTACGCTTTTCCATCAGATGCAGTCAAGCTCAAAAGAAAAAAAAATAAAGCGACATTACCCCGTGAAAAAACTACTGAGTCTTCTTGCAGTCAGAAAAAGGAAATTCATGAAAGGATGATGAACGGCTAAGCTCCTCGACCTCCAGTGGATCTGAAATGTAGTTCTCACCTCCACGACCCTCGTCGCGACTGCTGAAGCTTCGGCTGAGATGAGAGCGCTTACGCGAGAAGCTCCCATTTCTCGAGTTGAACGAGGAAGAGTGCCGTCGCCCAAGGTGGCCAGAGGCGGAGAGGCCCGCACTATCCTCGGTCGTGTTCGTGTGCTCCCGCTTTAGATAGTCATGTTGGGGCTCTCTTCTGTTTTTCGGTTGATGAGATGCCAAGTACCTCCGGTAGTGCTTGGCTGCGGCACCGCACGTGACCATCAGAAGAACGAAACCGGCAACATACATCGAAAAGAATAAGCAGCTGACGGCAACAAAGAACAGGTAGGGGTAGCGCGCCCGGTAGTAGCGCAACCCCGAGAGCTGCGCCGAGCTGTGAAACGTCATCCGCGAGACGGAGACGCGGCGCCGCGCAAGTTGCGCGCCCGCAGTCCCGCTACTAGACCACTGCGAGTGCCGGGGAGAAACGTCGGGATTTATCTGAAAAACAGTAAAATTGATGGCGCGAATGCGGTTGCGCACATTTGCTGGGGGCGCAAATCCACTGTACACGTCAAAAATGACGGCCACTTCTGTATCTTGATCGTGTGGTGGAAAGGGGAGACTCCGGTAGTTGTGCCATTGTCTGGCGGCGAGACGTTTGAAATACAGCGGGACGCAAAACATAATTTCCACTCCAAAGTCGACCAGCTGCAGCATCCAGTACCGCTGCGGTGTGCCCAGCGACAGCGTGCGCGACTGGTGTCGTTCAAAGAGCGTCTCCATACGGTGCAGTGGAACAGCTGCACGCACATCATCAGCAAAAAGCACGGAGGTGACCAAGAGCAGCGGCAGGTGACGTGGCGGATGAGCTGTTTCCTGCCGCACCACAATCTCGAGACGACCGCTGTATAACGCGTCGACCCCAAACATCGAGGGACCGGTGTTAAACAGAGAGCTGACGTCGACCTCGCCGTCCTCAGAGAAGGCCGATGGTCGCTTCCGTGTGGGGACGAGGAGGGTGCTGCTGGCCACTATACTGTCGACGTACTCGCCAACCAGAAACAGCTTGATGTTCCCAGTGGTTTCCGACCATGACTGGGGCTGCCGTACAAGTGCTCCCCTTTTGCTGTGCCGATCCTGCTGCCTGCTCGAGAATTGGTGTAGCATCTCACTGGGTGTCGCCATACCCACTCTCGGTTCATCCGGTGACTCTTCGTCTTGGGCCCAGCTGTCATCGCTGATCTTGTCGGGAAGCTCGCCGACGGAGGGAAGAATTTCGTTGAGTTTGGAGCTTAGTTGCTCTGCCCGCCACCACTCCGTGTGTAGGGGTGCAGTGTTGTAGTCCAGCGGAATAACGCGGTTGTGCCCCGATGGCGCCGAAAAGTAGTAGCCAACCATTCCAGCAGAAAAGAGCGACGCCACGCCACACAGACACAAAATCATGACAAGAACACAGAACACAATGCACACGTAAAGAGCGAGACGTGCCACACGAAAAACCGCCTGTTTGCTCCTCGCAGCCCCGGCTTGCGTGTGGGATTGCATCCGCTCCATCGCACTCCATCCTGCTCTTCTTACTGCGCCGATATAGTACCGAGCCTCTTCATAAGCCACACCTACAACATCACGAACAAGCTGCATGAACAAAGTTTCATAAGATGTAGTGGCTGGAGTGTTAGAATGAATCGCTTCTGCGAAGAAGGAAAGGTACTACTCTTTTAATTTTTCCTATTTTCATGTGAACGCGCTTGGAAGTTCTAAAAAGAAAAAAACAATTAAATATCGGAAAGAAATAGAGGAGATATCAGTAAGGAACGTACTGATGCTGGAGGATCACAGCCTAAATGAGTGTATGTGTGTGTGATAGCACTGTCAGCATCCAAAGAGAAGTAGAACGTCAATATAAAGAAAAACCCACCATTCACTGAATCATTATAACAAAGTTAATTACAGCGTCATACCAGCAAGATAGAGAACACAGTACTAGTCCGTCCTTTTAAATTCTGCGTGCACGAATACTTGTGCAAATAGAAGAAACACTACTCCAGTTGCAAAATGCACTGCATCAAGAGGAGAGCGGTCCTTATAGACTTTCGAGGACCCGGTTTAGGGCCTCCGCAGGAATGGAGGCCCCACTGATAATGTGATGGCAGTAGATGCGGATGGTATCCGCAGTCAGTAGAGCGTAGTTCTCTCTCCAATCCGCAATGATACACTCCTGCGATGAGAGATGCACCAGAAAGTCGCTCAGTAGCAATGCGAACGGCGAGTGACTCGTGTCGCCTGTGGAGCCCGTGGCCGGTGAGCACACCGCATCGTTTGAGGTGCCGCACGTCAACGTCTCATACGCTCTTCTGTATAGGTCATGCCCTTGTTCAAGCAGAAGAGTGGCTGCGGAGAACAGATCGTCGTGCTGGGAATCATCCTCAAGTTCTCCAGAGACTGTAGCCCGGCTGAGCCGCTTCAGCAGCGGCGGCCATCGCGACGCGAGCACCTCTGTCTCCTGCGCAAATGTGATTGCCGTCTTTTTGTCCATTAAGTCGTTGTCTTCACGTAAAATCTTGTGTATGGTATGTTGTATTGTCTTTGAAGCAACAGCGGAAGAGGAGACAAAAAAAAAAACTGACGTTTAGCATGATATGATGAGCAACGTTACTTTTATAGATTCTTTGAAGCAGTCAACTGCTGAGAATACAATATATATACTAATAGTAATAATACAACTTCGCACCACTGATAAGTGAAACGCATTCAGCATTGGCTACCTGAGGAAAGGGGTCTAATCGATGACTACTGCTGTTCATCATATCAAGCACATTAACGAAAAACTCCAATAAACCACCCCTTACCGTATTTTTTTTCTAGTTATTCAACGACCACCATTCCATACCTTTTCCTAGCATTTCATGGGTATTTGTGAGTGATTGTTAAGAGTTACAACGCAGAAAAAAAAGTCGAAAGAAAAAAGTCACAGAGTATTAGGTAATTGATATGATGTGAAGGCAAAGGTTCCCGCATGCAGTGATTGTTGGATTGCGTCTTTTCCATCACCAGATCCGCAGAATGCAAAGCAGTAACAGAACAACCACCATCACAGCATGCGGAAGTAAGAAAGCCAACACACACACAAAAGTTAAGCGAGAGTTATGAAAGGGAGGGGTTAGGGGAAGAGGGAGGAAAAGAGACCGTACAACAGTTGTCAAATTAGGTTCAATGCTGGACTCCACTCACTTGGCGCGTTTACCCCCCTTCCTGGGAGGTTTGGCAGCGGTCTTGGGGGGAATGCTGACTTTGGCGGCACGGGCGGGAGCGGGCGCTGGAATTTCCGGTTTGAACTTCTTCCGCGCGTCTGCCGCCGCACCGGTCGTCCGTCCCTCGCTGCGCGCGTGTTTGCGTCCCTTACCTGCGGCGCCACTGGCGGAAGCCTTGGAGTCGGCGGCTGCCGCAAGTCTAGCGACTCCATCATCTGTGGAGGTCGGGTTGGTAGCAGACAGCTTCTTGAGCTTGCATACGTAGAAGCCGTCCATGTTGTGAACGTGAGGAAAGTAGCGGCGGGAGAGCTCGAGGCTGCTGTGGTAGCGGTGGTACTTGTACTTGGTGTAGCCTGGGCGACCGAACGGGAGGCCCATCTCGACCACCTCCACCGCGCGACGCTTGAGGGCAAAGTCGACGATCGCCTCGTCCTCCTCGACGAGGAAGGAGCAGGTGGAGTAGACCACGTAGCCACCCACCTTGCACGCGTCGATGGCGCTGAGAAGCAGTTCGCGCTGCAGCTGCGAGGCGCGCTGAATGTCGTCGTGCTGCTTGCTCGTCTTGATGCTCTTGTCGCGAGAGATGATGCCGGTGCCGGTGCACGGGGCGTCGAGCAGAACGCGGTCGAAGTTGCGCATGACCCGCTCGTAGCCCTTGCCGTCGTAGTTGGTAACGATGCAGTTGGTGACGCCGAGACGCTGAAGATTCGCGTTGAGCGACTTGCACCGCGCCTCGCTGACATCGTTGGCGAAGAGAACGCCGCTGTTCTTCATGAGCTGCGCAATGTACGTGGTTTTGCCGCCGGGCGCCGCAGACATGTCCAACACCCGCTCATTTTCCTGCGGCGCGAGCGCCATCACGGGAAGGAAGGAAGCGGCGGCCTGCAGCATGTAGTGCCCGGCCAGGTACTCGACGGTACCCGCGATGGGCACGTTCGACTCGAAGACCTGTAAGCCCACCTTTGACCACTTTTCCAGCGGCTCGATGTTCATTCCGCGCTTCACCAGCGCTTGTACGAGGTCGCGGCGCTTCGCCTTGAGGGTATTGACGCGGATAGTCGTTGGCCGTGTCTTGTCCATCGCCTCGAGAAAGTCCACCACCTCGGCAGGGGGAAACATGTCCATGATGCAGTCGATCAGGAAGGCGTTGTACTCAAAGAGCTCGGCCAGGTCGCGCTTCAACAGCAGAAGGTACTCCTTGCGGGCACGATCGTCCTCGCGCTCCTCCTTGAAGTTGGAGAGTACCCGGACGTTCTCCTGGATGCGGTCCCGCAGCTCCTCCGCGGTGTGGGTCTGCTCCAGGAGCTGCACGTGCTCGCCTTCCTGTTCCTGCTCCTGGTCGCCCTCGTGCTCCTCGTCGTCACCGAATGGGGTCGCCTTGGTGCCGCGCGTGCGGATGTCCTCCATCTGCTCCGCATCGGCGAGGCTCTGCTGGGCCAGCATGCGGCGGCGGTACTTTTCCGCCTTCACTTCAAAGTCGTCGTCGTCGTGGATGGCACCGTCGTAGTCCTCCTCGTCCTCCTCGTCCGAGTCCAGGTCATCGAACTCGAGGTCGCTGTCGGCGACTTCCTCATCGCCGTCGGGAATCTCCTCGTCATCACCCTCTTCGAACTCTTCCTCGAATTCCTCTTCGAATTCTTCCTCCTCCGAGGGGCTGGGCTCCACCTCCTCCTCGACCACTACTTTTTTCTGTTTCTTCGGAGGCATTGACGGCTTAATCTTGTTACAAGTTTTTTTTTTTTTTCTGCCGGAATATCCTCAGATGGGGCAAGCACTACCACTATATGTGTGCGTGTGGGGGATGGGTGGAAGGGGATAATGCTCGGGTTTTCTCCACCTTCTCTTTCTTTTATTCAGCTACAGATATTCTTAACGGTGAGTAGGTGATGGGTAAAAGAGAGAGAGAGAGAGAGAGAGAGAGAGAGAGAGAGAGAGAGAATCAACAAAGTAATAGGACATTAACGACATCTAAATTGAACAAAAGATGTTCAAAACCGAGGAGCGTGAGGGTATGGAAACGTAGACATCTATTTAATACATTGTGGTCGCCTGTCAACGAGCGCGAGAGTAGTGAGGAAGAAAACAAACAAACAAACAAACAAAAAAAAACATGCACATTGATAGGGATACTACGCTTTTTCACCTATTTGAACAGCAGGTCGGCGCTGCCTCCCTCTCGACATATTAAAAAGAAATCAAAAATTAACTCAGCACAGACACACAAAAAAATATAGTGTGATGCATGTGTTCCCGAAGATAGTTTCTTAAACTGTATGGGATTGTTATTCGTGAAGAAAATTATGCATTAAGCGTCGTAGTGTTAATAGTAATATATTTAGTATTCAGAGAAACGTTCAAGCCCACAACAAGAGAAAGAAACTCATGAAAAATGAGGTTAATCGTCTTCTTAAACCCTTGATAGATGCGAGTTGTCATTGGTCTTTGCTGACAGTGAAGGACTTGGTCTTGTTGTCCTTGCCACCACTGGCGATGATGGACTGTCCAGCGTACGTGACGTCCAGGACGGCGTCGGTGTGCTGTGTGTCCAGCGTCAGCAGAGCGGCGGTGGTGCTGCGGAGGTCGTAGATGCGCACGGTCGAGTCCTCGCTGGCAGTGGCGAAGAGCTCGCCGGACGCCTGGGCCTCCCCGTCCTCGCGACTCCAGAGCCAGCACACGCTATACAGCCACTGCCGGTGCCCCGAGAAGGTCTTGACCACGCTCTTCGGCTGACGCGTGTCGAAGAGTCTGGCGCGGTTATCGGTGCACGCAGCCAGCAGCAGATCCCCGCTGTGGCCCCCAACGGGCTTCGCGGCGATGCTGTTCACCGGGTGCTCGCACACGTACTGGCTCGTCATCTCGCTAGCCTCCACGTCGAGCGCCTTGATATTGCCGTCGAGGCCCGCCGAGTACAGCTGAGCTCCGGCCGTCGCTTCGGAGAAGCGGCAACACAGGACAGGGCGGGTGTGGTCTGTGAAGGACAGCAGCGGGTGCTTCTTGGACTTGCGTTCGTCGTCGTCGCCGGTGAGCTGCGTCCACTCGTACACCTTCACCGCCGCGTCCCAGCCGGCCGTCGCCACCAGACGCCCATCTACGGGCGACACGCACACAGAGTCCACGCCGTCGGTGTGCGCCGCGATCGAGCCGAGCAGGGTGAACTGGGAGCTCTTCGCGTCGTAGCGCCAACCCGCAACGAAGCCGTCCTTGCTGCAGCTGACAAACTCAAAGTCGTCCGCCTCCGTCGCGCGATGCCTCTTGCGAGTTCCGCCCGCAGCGCCGCGGGCCGCCGCCGTCGCCGCTGCGCGCGGGCGTAGCGCCACCTCCTTGACGCACTCCTTGTGAAACGTGCCCAACGCCAGACAGCTCTCCCCATCCCACAGACGCACGCAGTGGTCGTAGGCGCCAGTGAGCAGCGTCTCGCCGTCGCCAAGGTACGGCGCACGCACGGAGCTGACCCAATCGTCGTGCGGCAGCAGCGAGCCCTCCTTCGCCTGCAGGGCGGGAGTGTACTCGATGTTGACGAGGTCCTCAAAGCTGACGCCGCGGCGCGAGAGGAAGCGCTCCAGCGTCGTCGTGATGTACTCGTCGTTGTAGAGAAAGTCGAATTTCTGCGAGCTGCCCACCTTGAGCACACTCTGCACCAACGTGCATAGACCGTCCGGTAGCACGTTGACAGGAACCGAGTACGCCTGCTCGGGCATGCTTGCGGGATAAGAAGTGGTGAAGAAGGTCACCATGACGTTTCCGACTGTCCCAGGCTCGCCAGCAGTCGCGCTGGACGCGGTGTTTGCAGCGCTGTTGGCTGACGACCTGGCAGGAAACGCAGATACTGACGACATGATTTTGGGTTCGCGATGTGTGTAACTATTTTTTTTTTTTTTTTAATGTATTGCGATCCCTAGAACGGTGGGAGGAGCGGAGCTGATAAGAAAAAACAGACGACTCTTGGAAAAGGCTGGAGTCAGAGGGGAAGATTGGGGTTTGTGGGGGAGGGGGAGGGGGGTGAAAAAGAACGACAGTCTTGAAACAAGTCAATCAAAATGGTCATACGTGCATTCACTTTGGTAAAGATATGTTCAATCATCACAAACGGTGTAGCCACTGTGTTATATGTACTCCCAGAAGTGTTCAAATGCTTTTGCACAAACTTTTACGGAGAAAGTCAGATTTAATTGTGAAGAGGGACGTACGTGAGTACTGTACACCCATATCAGTAATGTCGCAGCGTCCGGTTGACTTGTAACACAGACACAGGAAAACACATGGGGTGAACGGCGTTCTAGTGAAGTCCTGGTGCGACACGACCCAACTCACAATGAGCGTCCTTGCACGTAGGGCTTGGGAATATGAGTATTGATCGAGGATCCCCGACCTGCCTGAGCTTGTTCCTTGGCCTTGCGCTTTCGCACAGCCGTCTTGCTGCGCGCGCGACTCCTGCTAGGTCTCCTGTACGGGTCATCGGCACCGGGGTTCTCCTCGTCGGGGGAGTCCAAGAAAGAGTCCACTATAATTTGCTCGTTACTTGTGAGAAGCCGTCGCTGGTTCATTCTGGCAATGTCGTACAGCAAGTCGGGGGCAAGCAGGTACCGATCCAGTTCTAGTGTGCTAAGAGCGTCCTGCTGTTCCTGGTCCACGCTCTCCTCGATGTCTTCGAAGGATGTCACGGTGCGTTGCCGCGGTACGTTGCTGGAGTCCACTCCCGTCTCGGAGCGTTCCTCAGACGGGAGCGCGCTAAAATGCATGCGCGCACGGAAGTCACCCGGTTCGAATTGCAGATCCTTGACGAGATATTTGCCCAGGGAGGCGGGGCGGACAAGCAGCTCCGGGCATCCGTACACGAGACCGGTGCGACGTCCAAAGAAGACCTTTACTTGAGCAACGTAAGGAGAGTGTCTCTGCGGAATGGCGCTCCCCGATGGCGTCTCGGCCGCCTCCGCGTCGCTTTCAGGGTCAATATATGGTGGCGGTACGCCAGCGTGTTCGGCTACCTCCTCCACAAATCGGATAATCTCCTCGTGCATCCAGTTCTTCGGAAGATTGTGCAGTTTGACCCGCATGGCCGTAGGAGGACTGAACTGACTGTCAGATGCGTTGGAGTGAGTCTCGTGCTGGTCATGGGTGCCGCTTTCCTGCTGTGCGCCTGAAGCAGGTTGTCTACTGGGTGGGTCGGTGGCGAGCACCCCGGGCATGGACAGCATATCAGCCAGTGGATCAATTCCTTCATCATTTGTAGGCTGCTGGAAGCCTGATAGTGAGACGCTGGTGATAGAAAAGGCCCTCGAAGATGCGGCAGCGCACAGAGCTGCAGGGATCACTGTACGACGCAGCAGCATGGTGTTGCGGATATTGGGATGCCTTGTACAAAGATACAATACAATTCACTGAATCCTCTTTGATAATGCGGTCCTTTGGAAGAATGAAAAGAGAACGACAAGTGAAAGGGGGAAAAAGAACGTTGTAGGAAGAAGACTTCACCCACCAAGATCATCATAAACAGTAACGACGTACAACTGTCGCTCCATATGCAAAAAAACTAAAAAAAGAGAGAGAGAGAGAACATAATATAATAGGACACACATTCGGCATCACTGGTGCTGATCCAGACAATTTAAGAGTACGGTTGTATGGTTTCATAAGTTTTGAAGAGCAACAAGAAAACGCGTCTATATTTGACGGATCGAAAATAAAGAGTAAGAAGAATAGAAAGCGGCTAAAAACAAACCAAACAGAACTAGTAACCATTCAGAGGAAGCATCAGTTTAAGGTCGATCGTAACAATGTTAAAAAAAAACAATATGAAGAAGTGCGCTCCAAAATCGTGTCAAATGGCTTCACCGAGATCCAGCACGCGCGGATGTTCTATTGAGAACCCTCAGCGCACACTGGCGGAAGCTTCACTAAGTTGTGAGGGAGGAAGTGGTTCGTGATGGGGACTCCCATGCCACGGTGCCACATCATTACCTGACGCCCTTCACAGGTGCCTGCGTGGTTTTGGTGGGATCAGTGAAACTGATATTGTTCCACACTATGATGAACGCGATCAACATAAAGAATGCGATGAGAAGCCAGATGGCGATGTCGCCGCTGCGGGGGCGTCGACCGTTGGATGGCCTCATTTGATCTCACTAGTTCAGGAAGGATAAAAGAGCGGTGGAGTGCTACATTAGGGAAATATAAGCAAAGTGAGGCAGCAGGGAGAATGCAGGAGCATCGATACTTTGGACAGAGTCATCATGGGAAGAAGAGGGGAATACACTTTTTTTTTCATAAAGGAATAGTGCCACGTGCGTCCATTACATGTGTATTCCTTCTCCGTTCAACATGTACAAGAAATGGTACAGATGAGATTGGAAAGAACGGGGTAAAGGTTGAAAAACAGCTGATGTACACTGCTAAGCAAACTCACAAGTAGCACACACACACAAACACACACACACAAAGAGAGGGAGAGAGATAGAGAGAGAGAGAGAGAGAGAAAGAGAATATTAGTCAGTTATTGGATTCCATATCGTGTGGGTAGGGCTAAGGAAAAGCAGAGGCATAGCAGATTGAGTTCATGTAAAAAAAAAAAAGAAGAAGTGAAGAAAGAAAGGAAGAAACGACGCTGACTCACATCTCAGAGGGGTAGCCCTCGAACAAAAGCTTTGTGTCGTCGTTACCGTCGAGAACGGCAATCCGTGAAGCAAGACAGACGTAGCGTCTTTTGATCAGCTCGCCGGAGGAGATCTCATCAGACGCTCTTTCCGTACGTCGTACCTGATGCAGTTCTCCCACATCGACCTCGGCTGTGATGAAGCTAAGAAGAATGGAGTGAAGCGTTGCCAGAGGAAACTGCTCTAAAAGAAAGACCCCGTTGCCATAGAATAGACCGTGAACCCAGTTGTTACGACCGAAGAACTGACGGCAAGTCAATAGTTTCGCCTTCTGCTGGGTGGAACATTGCCAAGTCGGTGACGCTTTCCACCAAGGGATAATCTGTGAGAATCAACTCGACAGTGGCCTTCTGAGTGTCGACGAGGAGTCGAACGGCGGAGCTCATGGAGGCTTAGGCAAACTGTAGAATGAACTTTTTACCACGTCTGAGTCTGTGTGTGTGTGTGTAAGGATGAAGGAAACAGTGGAGCAGAGTCTTGCAGGGAGAAATGTCTGGGCGGAGAAAACGTAATAGACGGAAAGGAAAGAAATAGAGGGTTGAGTAAAGAAGAAGAAGAAGAAGAAAAAAAAAACAGCAGCAGCAGCAGTGACAAAACAACACGTATTCTTTTTCCCCTTCAAGTCAGCAACACATTGTAAAACAAACTTTAGTAATAAAAAAAGATTTAGAAGAATTAGCACGGGTCGCACGAGAGCCACAGAACGCCGAAAATATTTTCACCGACGACAGGACAAAGCACTCACATAGTTGTTACTCAGAAGGTAGCACAAGTATTTCTCCATTATAAAGTAAAGTAAAGCAGATGTGAAGTGACATTGAACAATTAAAAGAAAGATTCAATCCAAATACAGCAGAGGCAGTTATGCACTCCCAAAGACGGGAGCTTCGTTCGTAAGGAGTAGGCAGCAGCCTTGGGCACCCGACAAAGCATTTTCACATACCAGTAGCTTCACCACATCATCGCGAATACTTTCGATGCGGGCAAATCCCACAACGTGGCTGTTGCGTATCTCCGTCTCCAGCTCAATCAGCGACAGGCGAGACAGAGAGCCATCTTCTGGATTTGTGCGGAAGGGGCTGGCGGAGCTAATGGCGGCGATCTTTCCTTCTAAACCGGACTCCTGCAGATTGAGTAGCTTCACGGCAACGCCGTCGCGCTCGTTCGCTCGCGTCGTTCGTTCTTCCTCATCCTCGTCCTGCATCGGCATGAGTGTGCGCATCGCGCTGCTGTCGCGCTCGCCAAGGACGGCCAGCTGCACGGTGTCAGCCGCAAGTCGCACCCCTGCCGGCATCACACGCGACAGCTTCGACCCACCAAAGTAGAGCTCCCAGCGCTGATTACAGAGCGCCGCCGCCACCGGGCCCTCGGTTGGAGGCGGCACGCACCCAAAACCATCTAGCAGGTAGGTGCGTACTACCCTCCTCCGCCCTCGAGCTGCACCTCCGCCAAGCTCTCCTTGATGAGCCCCGTCGTCTCTGCGCTGGTCTTGCCGCGCCGGTCGTGGATACGCTGAGCGATCTTGTGCCTCAGCCAAGCGCTGGCCACAACACAGACATGATCAATGCCGCCTTCCACGATGACGTTGATGAGGGTGTCTAAAGGGCTCTCTTCTGCAGAGACGCCGCCGCCAGCGCCGCCGGATTCTGCTCTGAAGATTTCCTCAGGTGAAATGACACCGTAGTCGACGAAAATTCCACCGGCGGCGCAGCGCGGGAAGGCGCGCATTCGCGACGCACCAGCCGCCAGTGCCCGCCCGACGGACAGCTCGAACAACGCACTGCTTTGTGCTGTGTTGCGTCCAACGTAATAGTGAACACCTGGAACGAAGTTCATGCCCTCCTCAATGTCGATGGGATACTGTATGCTGAAGAGCGAGACGCAACTGGGATAGCCAAAGAAGGGGTTGGTGTGGCACGCGTCGAGCACCAGCGGCTGATAGCCGGAACGGCAGCCGTACTGAGCCAGCGTCATCACGTACGTGCTGCAGCCGCAGCAGTGCCGGTCGCTCACAAACAGTACTCGCGGGCCGGTGGGCATGCTCTTGCTGACGGTGTCTTCGTCTTGGTCAACTCTTCGTTCCTGTGCAGCGATTCTACTCAGGCACTCGGAGCGCTGCTCCTCCAGGTGGAGGTGGAAGTCCAGCAGCGAGCGTGTCGCAACCTGGCTGGCGGCGGTCACATAAGCCTTTTGCACGACCGCTGACACTGTCTTGAGGCGGACGGTGCACCCAGTGACGCTGTACACACTATAGTTTCGCAGAGGTGGGAGACGAAGCGGCACGCCAACCGTCATTTCTGCTCCGAAGATTTCTGCGCGGGGAATTTCATCTCTGGAAGATGCTTCATCTCCCTCCTTGGCCGCGAGAAGCACCGCCTGCGTGGGAAAGCGACCTCCGAGTGTAGAGAAGCGCAGCTCCCCTTGCGGGGGGATGTTAAACTCCTTTTCCACCGTCAGTGACATGACATGCAGTGGATTTCTGTCTAATTGGCACCTCTCTAAAAATGACGGACGTATCACACACACCCAGACAGAGAGAGAGAGAGAGAGAGAGAGAGAGAGAGAGAGAGAGAGAGAAAGAAAGAAAGAAAGAGAGACTTGCAGCAGTTACTAGCTTGGCAGAAGTTTTTGTCTTCTATGGATGCTTTGAGGGGGCGTAGAGAAAAGGGGTAAAATAGAAGCTTCAGCCTGTGTCCATAAGGAGGAGTGAGCGAAGACAAGAACAGAAAAATACTTCACATTTCCCAAGCTACATCTCAAAGACAGAACAGTCAGAGACATCCCGAAGAGACACCCAAGTCACGCGTTGTTGGTTGTGTTGTTGGTTTTTGTTGTCATACGCTTACACACTTAGTACGAGTCGTTCGCAAAAAAAAAAAAAAAGAGGGTAGAGTCTTCCGATTACTACAAAGTCGTCGTGGATGGATTTCTCTCGATGGCCCAGCTGGAGTAGCCAGGCGGGAGTTCCGGCCGCGGGGCGTCCGGCCTGGGGATTGGATACTCCACGAGGTTGCCCGTGCCGTCGTCCGCGGTTTGATACAAGAGCCCAGCCTCCTGCAGTACTTGCGCAACCGCGAGGAGATACTTCGGATCCGTCATCAGTGCAGTCTTCGCCGCCTCGTGCTCCGTTTCATCGTCGAGGCGGCGGCGAATCTCTGCGATGATGGTGTAGATCTCCTCGGTTGAGACGTCCTTGATGGTGCTGGGAACGGGCACAGGAGGAAGCTTCGGGAGTATGTAGTGCTCACGAATATACTCGTCAGTGAGAACGTCCTCCTCTTCCTCCTCTTCCTCCTCTTCCTCCTCCTCCTCTTCCTCCTCTTCCTCACCCTCTTCGCCCTCCTCGTCACCGAGCATCATCTCCTCGTCGTCCATCTCCTCGCCGTCACCTACATACGCCTCGTGTTCCCCATCGTAATAGGCTCCGACAGCGCCGCCGCCGAGAGAGTCGTCGCCGTCCTGGCCAATAGCACCGTCCTGCTCAACATAGTTTGCGTTGACGCCAGACTCGCTGTAGATTTCCTCATTTTCCTCATGCGCTCCGTGATCATCTGCTTCGTAATCCATCGTCGCGCTGCGCTCCCTTAATGCGAGCAGGTTAAAGAAGCGAATAAATCCGTTCTTGCCTTTTCTTTCAATTTTTAAGTGATCCTATACAAAACCGATATGATCTGAAACTGAACAAGTCGAAAACGAGCGTAGAGCAGATTGTGGAGGAGCAGAAGAAGATTAGCCCATTGATACTGACAAAATAATATATTACCCCTAATGCATTGTTATGGGAATACATATTAATGTATCTTGTAGCATTGAGTATTGCATTCGAGAGATACACATTTCGGCGTACGTTCACAGGCAGAGACGAAGGCATTTGATGTACCACATGCAGGAATGCTTGCTTGCATACACTCCATTCAATAATATTGAAACATATATATGAGTCAAGAAGCGAAAGTCGGATATACATACGAAAAAAAAAAGGATCTAGTCGGTAAACAATAACGGTGACAAGAAAAAGAAAAAAAAAAGAGAATCTTTTCTCTGAAAAAGTGAAGCAAGAAGGAAATGACGCCGTATTTAGGGAAGGGAAGAGAGACAAGAAAATTAGTTTACATAGAAAAACACAGGGTCAAGGATGCTGATGTAAAGGATATCAGTTGCTGGCGAGAGGGAGGTTTGCCTCCACGATCATCTTGTGGACGGCGTCGTAGACCTCGTCGCCGGCTTGCTGAGAGGACTGCAACAGGCGCGCGACCGTGTTCTCCAGCCGCTCCTTGCGCTCCAGCAGCTCCACGTCGCGGCGGGTGTCGGCGTCAACGAGCTTGGCAACCTTGTCGACGGCCTGCTCGTAGCGCAGGGCGGCCTCGCGGGTCTGTAAAATGTCATGGCTGGCCACCTCGTACTCCTGCTGCAGGTCGCGCAGGGTGTTCTGCATGTGCTCGCGCTCCATCTGCATCTGCTGCAGGTCGTACTGCTTCGCCTGCAGCGTCGACTGGTAGTCGCTCGACTCGAGCGCGCGGCGGCTCATGAGCGACTTGAGCTCCTTGTGCTTCTCCTGCAGCGTCTTCTGTGTCTGCACGTCGTCGTGGTCGTCAGTGACCTTGTCGAACTTGTGCTTGTAGTCGTTGTTGCTAGCCTTGAGAATCGTGATGGTTTTCTCCAGCTTCAGTATGTCGCGCTCCATGCGCTTGATGCGGCTGTCCAGCGAGTCGCCCTTGTACTGCAGGTCCTCCCGCTCCTTCGCCGCCTCCACCACCAGCTGCGCCTGCGAGAGCCGAGCCTGCGCGGGGTCCATCTTACCCACCAGCACGTCATGGCGGTTTTTGATAGCGCTGAGGTTCTTTTGGCGCTCGCTGAGCTCGTTCTGCAGCCGCTTGCGGTCCTCCTCGGCGACTTTGCACTCCATCTTGAGCATCGAGTGGTGCACGTTGATTTCCGCGACGCGTTCGTCGACGTCAGCCTCCAGCTGCCGCTTCTTCTCCTCCATCGTCGAGAGCTCGTCGCTCTGCTGCTTGAGACGCCGCTTCAGCCCGTTGAGCTGCAGCTCCAGCGTGTCCAGCTTGATGAGCTTCTCCTCCTTTTGCTTGTCGATGGCGACGTTCTCCTTGTCGCAGTGGGCGCACTCCAGGTTGATCTCCAGCACCGCGTCCTCGAGACGCTTCTTCTCCTTTTCGAGTTTCTCCTTTTCAATGCGGGACTGCCGCAGCTCCTCCCGCACCCGCTTCACCTGCACGTCGAGAATGCGGTGCTGCTGCTGCAGCTCGTCCAGCGTCTTCTGGAGGAGGTCGATCTTCGCCTGGAGTTCCTTGCGCTCGTCGTCGGTACGCTCGCCGCGCGCGCGGTTGACCTTCTTCTCCATCTGCTGCACGTTGAACTCGATGTTGTACAGGACGCCCTGCTGCGAGAAGGACTCGGCGTCGAGCTGGGCGATCTTGGCGTTGAGGTTCTTGCCCTGCGACTGCGCCCCGCTGATCTCGGACAGCATCAGCGCCTGCTTGTCTCGAATGTCGCTCAGCACCTGGTTCTCCTTGAAGAGCGTGTTCTTGAGCTTTTCAATGTCGCGCTCGAGATTCTCGTTCGTCTTCTCGGCGTCTTTCAGCAGCTGCGCGATCAGGGCGCTCTGCCGCTGCAGGTCGTTGGCGCTCTCGATCTCATCCTCCAGCTTGTCTTTCGCGTCCTGACGGCGTCGGATGATGGACTCCAACTGCGCCTTCTTGCGCTCGATCTCGTCTGTGGCGTCGGAGACCTGCGTCTGCAGGGTCTTCTTGTCCTTTGTTGTGCGCCCAACCTCCTCGCGCAGCGCACCGTTCTCGTCGATCAGCTCCTGCACCTGCTGCGACAAGGAGGGGACCGCGTCGCGGTACTTTTGCGCCGTCTGTTCCTTCTCCGCGATGGTCTCGTTGATGAACTCAGTGTCCTCCTTGACCTCATCCAGTTGCTTGGAGAGCTGATCCCGTACGTCCCGCCGCTTCTGCAGCCACTCCATCCCTTCCGCGTATTGCTGGGCGACGTTCTGGATGTCGGCGTCGCGGCTCGAGATGTTATTCACGACGTCCTCCCACTGGTCGAGCAGACCGCCGCGGTCATTGTGCAGCTTGCGGTACTCCGTTGCGCACCGGTCGAGCTCGACCTGCGCATTCTGCGTGTTGACGATCTCCGCCTCCAGTGCCTTGTTCTTCTCGCGTACCTTCGCCTCCATCTTCTCCACGTTACGGGTGAGCTCCTTGAGCTTCATCTCGTCCTGCTTCGTGTACTGCGCGATGGCCTTCTCGTCCTCCTCCTTTTGGCGGCGTGCCTCGTCCCACTGCTCCAGCTCCTCCTGGTTGAAGTCCATCGTGGACTTGAACTCCTCCACTTTGAGGTTGCCCTGGAAGATGCGGGTTTGAATGGTGTTGATCTGGTCGCGGAGGGCGGCCTCGTCCTTGTCCAGCTCCTTTTGCCGCTGCGTCAGCCGCCCGCACTCGCGCTCGATGAGGCGGCGCATGCTCTCCTCCGACTCCACCTCCTTCCGCTTCGAGTCGGAGAGCGACTGAGTGTTGACAATCTCGGCGCGCACGTTGCTCAGGTGCTCGCTCATAAACTGCAGACGCTTGCGTTGGTCCTCGATCGACTTGGTCTTCTCGTCGAGCTGCTGCTCCAGGTGCGACAGCTGCGCCGTCAGCTCTTTATTGGTCTTGTTCAGCAGCTCCAACGGCAGCGCCTCTGCCGTGGCATTTACCACATCCAAGTTGCTCATATTGAATCAGCTTATATATGTGTATGTGGATCACTAAATGTTGGAGTCTGCGGAAGTGGAGTGCTACGTGGTACTGTTGGTGAGCGCTTCCCTACTAGTTCTTTTTCTTACAATTTCTATGGAGAAGAAGAACACAAGAAATGGTCAGAGTGAGAGTGAATGTAGAGTAGCAAAAAAAGACGAATTGATAGGCGCCAATGCAGCCAGAGTATGAATAAAGAACTTCGCTGAGCAATAAAACAACATCCAAAAAAAAAAGCCACTATCAGAGAGAAGGAAAAGCAGAGAATATCCTTATACATTTTTCAACTTGACATCCTTTTCAACAAAAGAAAAAGACATTATTTACTTGCCGTACAACTCATGTCAGCATTATCATCGATACCATTATTACACGCATTAAGAGAGAACGAGAGAGAAGAGAGAGGAAATAAAAAGAAGCTCATGTGAAAAGATAATGCGGAACAATATAGATTAAAAAGACTTTTTGATGGGTAATCCAGAGGAGAAACGACGTCGTTCGTAGAATTCTTTATTTGAGAGTATTACAGTGGCTTTGAAAAGAAACACTACCAGCTGTATGACATCTAGCTCGTCTCCATCTCCAAAATGCCGGCGCCGATGCACGACTCGACAAGCAGACATTGATTTTCTTCAATAACCTCTTCCTCGGAGAACGATGGGAACGGCAAGTCGCACACTCTCACCCACTTTGGGTACACCGTTAGCAGTGTTGCGATGGCGGGCGCAAAATCGCTTTCGAAGCGCAACTCGCCGACCTCTGTCTGAAGGCACACAGGGGAGTTTTCAGCGCAGTGGTACACCTGCGCTTCGCCCTCCACGTTGAGCAGCAGACGTGCGGCGTTGCGCCGAGTCAGGCGAATCTTCGCGTCCGGCGGAATGTCCATGACGTCCTCGTCTTCGTCCGACGCGTTGGCTGCTGTTTCCTTCTGCTTCTTCTCCGCCAGCATCTTCTTCTTCGCGGCCGTCACCGGCAGCGGCTGCATCTTGGCTATGGCCGACTTGGCGTACTCGTCGGCGCACACGTCCATGTTAGTCTCGTCCACGAGAAGAAGCGACACTTCGCTGAGTTTGCGCCGTATTTCCGACTGGTACTGCTGGCGTAGCTTCTCCCGAGCTTTCACCTGCTCAGGTGTGAGGGCGTCATCCAAGGAGAAGCCCTGCCTGAAGTCGGGATGGTGCACGGCGCCGATGACCTGTAGAAGGTCCCGCGGCACGGCGCGGCGCCACTCCAGGTTGTTGGCTGACAGCACTTCGATGGTGTGCCGCGTCATGCGCAGAAAGAAGTCTGCCCAGGAATTCATCTGGTTCGCCGAGAACGTGACGTGCAGCGAGTGGGTGGCAGCGGTGGTGCGTCCTTGGTGGACCATGCCGCGCGGCATGTACAGCACGTCGCCGGGGCGGAGGGTGAGGGCGTGCTTGGGTTTGGGGAACTGCTCCGGAACGTAGTCCTCGCTGGAGTGGCGGGTCAGCACGCCGACCTCGTCGAGCGGGTCGTACAGTCGCCACTCTTTTTCGCCCTCAATCTGCAACAGAAACACATCCACGTCATCAAAGTGAGGGGCGAAGCCTTGACTGTTGGCCGGCGTCCAGTAGCTGTTCAGACCGCAGTAGCAGTTGAACCGCTCCTCCATTGTTGAGATGAACGCGGAGTTAGACTCGATGAACTCGTGTGGCCGCAGGAACCGCACCGACCAACCGTTTTTCATACAGTCTCGCAGCTCCTCCGCATCACACACCCCAGTGCTCTTGTATGTGACGCGTTGCTTCAACACAGGATCGAAACGAACGACACTGATGTCGGTACCAAAGTGGATCTCGTGTTTTGTGGCGGTCTCCACCATGCGCTCCGTTGTCCAGTCAACTTTGGGGAACAGCTTGCCCGCTGCGAAGTAGCTAGCGGAGCCATGAGACGCCACCAGGTGCGACTTTTCAAAATATTTGCTGAAGAATTCAGTTTGGCTCACCTTCAACAGCCATTGGAAAAAATCAGGGCCTTGTTCGTCTGTGTAGATCCTACTGTGTGCCTCTGGAGCTGACTCTTTCTTCTGTATTTTCGACAATCGAGAGGGCGCGTTCCCCGATTTAGTGTCGTGTGGTCGTTTTTTGCCGCTCATTGTGGTACGCAGTGAACTAATTTATCTTTGTTTTTCAAGTACGTTCTTGTAAGGTGTATGCGGGGACACAATAACGATGTGTAGAGCCGTGAAACTATATGTTTTGAAGTGCAGACGAAAAAAAGGGGGAAAAGGAAATAACAACGACAATAACGCGAGACAGATGCAATCAACAGTTTGGAAGCGAAACATATGAAGAGGAGTTTACGGCAGCGTGACGCAAATGTTCTGAGATATTAAAGTCTCTTCATTCTTTTTTTTTTAACGTGCCGCAGATCAATAAGACATCATTATTTGGGTCCCAAGCTTGCTAGGCTAGAAGGAGAATCTTACCAAACACAGGTTCGACCTCGTTGAAATCAACAGAAATATTAACAAACAGTAATAATACACGTTGTTGATGAAAGGCATCAAAAAGCAATCGGTTATCGATCGTCAAAGAGCAAAAAGAGAAAAGTGACACAAGACGATAAAAAAGCATACGTTATTATTATTAGAGTAGGTAGATACCAAGGAAAAGAAAAGTTTCCTTCTGCGAGACACAATCAGATAATGATAATGTAATCCCAGCGGAAAAATAAAAGAAGAGAAGTATTATGTCGTATCAAAAACAGGAATCACCTGAGCGAGATGCGCTGTGCGATTAATATCATTTGAAAAGGAAAAAAAAAAGAGAAGAAATAGCGATCAAAACTAGCAAGAGAGAGAGAGAGAGCTGAATCATACATACAACCAAGCAACAACACAGAGAACCATCGTCTACGCATGAGGGGCAGCCACAGGGTGGGCAAAGGAGAGCGCAGACACGAGGTCGAGGTCGTCGTCCTCGTGCTCCACCTCAATCGCCGTCATGCTGTCGAGGTTCTTGAAGATGGTCGCAAGGGTGTTGACGACATCCTTCTGTGCCTCGTGGATGGGTTTGAGCGAGTGGAGTTGGAGGATACCGAGGAATTCTTCCTGGTCGACCTCGCGGTTGGCGTGCAGAAGACGCAGCGACGCGCAGACGCGGTTCAGCTTGCGCCGGAACTCCAACACCGCCATTCCGCTGATCTCGTCCATCTCAACGAACCGTGTCTTGCCGCAGAAGTTGAGCGAGAAGACGTGGAAAGTGCCCTCGTCGTCGCTAAAAGTGGCGTACTGAAGACGGTAGGAGAAGAGCAGCAGCGAGAGCCAGTACTGCGTCGACGACTCGACGGCGGTGGAGAAACCCGCGAGGAGCTTGTCAAACATCAGGTTGAGCTGCACGGGCACAATGATGTCGTCGTCCTGCCAGCGCAGACAGCTGGGTGAGTGGATGTCGGGGGTGGCGACGAGCTCGTTGAAGACCCCAACGCCCATCTCCTTTGACTTGAGGTACGTGTTGCTCTCACTGGTCACCTCCAGTGAGTGTGACACGAACGCTACGGTCGTCATGACGACCACGATGGTGGCGAGGCGGTCGAGCTGCTCCAGAAGCTGGGCGGCGCTGGTGACGTCGCGAAACGGCATAAAGCCGACAAGCTCCGACTTGATGTGTGCCTGCATGTCGTTGATCGCCTGCAGCTTTTCCAGGCTGACGTGGTTCTGCGAGCACCACTGCTGCAGCACGTGGCGCTGTGCGTTGGGTCGCGTCTCGCCGGCGGCCTCGAGGGCGGCCGCGACGCGCTCCTCCTGCACGCGGAACTGCAGCACCACCTTCATCACGGCGAGCACGTCGCTCCGCAGCCCACAGCACATGTTCCGCATGACATTCTCCGTCTCCTCCATCGCGCGCGCCATGTTGTACCGGCGGCCATCGACGCTCTCCACGGTGAAGGGAGACAGACTGCTCGTCACCGCCGCCGCGAGGATCATGAGCGACTCGAGGCCAGTGAGGAAGCCGAGGAAGACAAGCGTGCCGGGCTGCGGCGCGACCGGAATGAGCTGCAGCATGCGCCCGATGAAGGTGCAAAAGAACTCGTCCACATCGGTCTTCGCGGCCTCCTTGGCGTTGGACATGATGATCTCGTTCCACTCGGTGCTCGACGCCGATTTCGACTCCACGATTTCTTCCGCACGCGTCGCGGGGCTCTTGTCGTCCTCGACGATGCACCCCAGCTGCTGCAGCGTGTTCATCGCGGAGGCCACCGTCGCCGCGAGCGGCTGGCCGTGGCAGAGGCCAAAGATAGCGGCGGGGTTCGAGACCACCTCGAGGCAGTGCAGCGAGAGTTCGTCGATGCGGGAGTTCTCGATGGGCGGCTGCGCGTAGTCGGTCAGGTCCTGGAACTGGTCGGCCGGGAAGAGGCAAAAGTAGAAGCCCTGCTGCACGCGACCGACGCGGCCGCGGCGCTGCGAGATGCTGCTCTTCGAGATCCACTGCGTCACCAGTGGGGGGTACAGGATGGAGGCTGGGGTGTTCTTGTTGATCTTGGGTCGCTTCACCAGCACCAGGTCGATCACGAAGACGACGTCGGGGAGCGTGATGGACACCTCCGCGATGTCGGTGGCGAGGTAGACCTTCTGGCGGCGCATGTCGTGGCGGCGCATCGCGGCCTCGATGTCGGCCAGCTCAATAGCGCTGTGCCACGGAACGGCGTCGACGGTCTGCGCCATCTGATTGTTCAGCCACAGCTGTAGCATCTCGACCTGTGCGCGGCCGGGGAGGAACACCAGGATAGAGTGCATCCGGTTGCTACAGCGGTTCAGAAACACGATGAGGTTCTGTGCGATGTTCAAGTTTCGATCGATCACCGTTTTGGGGATGAACTCCATAGCGGCGAGGTGCGGGGCGGGCGTGTAGTCCACACCTAGCAGCGCGCACGCGTCCTCCAGGAAGTAGTCGTGGATTGGGTGCTCCGGCTCGCTCTGCTTGTAGGTGGCGACGCGGAGGCCGGCAAAGTACTCCTCCCAGTTATCCGTGTACAGTGTCGCGCTCATGAGGATCAGCTTGAAGCCGGGAGGGGCAACGGTGCCGTTCTCCTCGGCCTGCTGCTGCTGCTGACGTTGGCGAAGGAGGGCAAGACGTAGCAGCGCGACAGTCACCTCGATATCGGGCTGGCGCTCGTGGAACTCGTCGAGAATGATGTGCGTGAACGGCAGGTGCGAGGGACTCTCGAGAATGCGCAGCAGCAGCGTGTAGCTCGTCATGTACCACAGCCGCGTCTGCTCGTCGCCGCGCTTCTCGCCGCGGATCCAGTAGCCCACGTCCTCGCCAACGCTCTCGCGCCGCAGCTCCGCCACGCGGTTGGCGATGGCCACTGTCGCGGTGCGCCGCGGCTGCGTGCTGACGACACGGGTGTCGGGGGAGAGCTCGAGGAGCGCCTTGGGAACGTTGGTGCTCTTGCCGCTTCCGGTGTCGGTGCAGATGAAGAGCACATCGTGGCGATCAATCACGTCAAGGATCTCGGGCATGTTGAGCCGTTGCGTTACAATGTGGGTCGCCGATGCGATTTGCTGCTGCTGCGCGTACTTTGCAAAGAAGAGGTTCTGCGACGCCATCATGGCCTCGCCAAGCTGCTGCATGTTCGCCACGTGCTGGCGGTACTCGGGGTCATTCTTCATGGCCTCCTCGTGCTGCTCCGCCTGCCGCTTCTGCGTCGCGGCCAGCACCTCCTGCTGCCGCCTCTGTCGGTTGGCGCGGTCGGGGCGGTGGCGTTGGTGCTGCCGCCGCTGACTGTCTTGCGTGCCACGCTGCTGCTGCTGTTGTTCCGTTGCGGGGGCAACAGTGGGAGCAGCAGCAGGGACCGCAGGGGCAGGGGCAGGAGCGGCAGCACTGGGTGCGCCGCCGAGCTTCAGAGAGGCCAATTGCGCCGCGACATCAACGTGAATGGCGGTAGGAGCGGAACCTTGTGGAGTGGCAGTTCGCTGTTGCTGCTGGTGCTGCTGCTGTTGTTGTAGCTGGGAGAGAAGCGCAAGATCCACCCCGCCTCCTTTGGATGTTGCGGCTGGCGCTGGTGCCTGCTTTGCCTGATTACCTGCTTGCTTCTCTTTGGCAGCCCTCAGACGCTCAGCCAGCGTCAGGTTGGTATTGGTGGTGGTAGCGGCAGGAACGGTGGCTTTGCCCGAGACGGCAGTGGCTCCCTGCGTAGGCACTGCGGTAGCGGCTTTGGAGGGGCCCTTTGCCTTCTCGGTATCCTTCTTCTGCTTGGTCAGGTACTCGAGAGCACCGGAAGACTTGGGAGCTTCTCCTTTGAGGTGAGTCTGCTGTGAGAGCCAGCTGATTGCATTACCACCGCCAGCCCCTGCGGACCATGTGGTTCCAGCATATTGCTGTTCGCAGGCGTCGCCTGAGCAGGGTCCATGGAACTGGTGATGTTCGCCTTGGGGCATTCTTCCTATTGTGCCTGTTGTGCTGCTTTTGGCTTTTATTCCTGTTAGCGGTACCATCGTTTCCTTGATTCACTTTACTCTCATTGTTATTCTTATTATTACTATTGTTGTTAGCAGTAGTCGCCTTGTTAGCGTTGCTAGCATTGCCGCTTGCGTTGGTGGGCGCCGACATTATTTCGGTGTGATGATGGAGAACTAGTAGGAGAGCGGTGGGTAATTGGTTTCCTATTAACTAGAAAAAAAAGGGGAATCTTTGGATGTCCGGCAAAGAATAGAAGAACAGGAAAGAATGATAAAAGCGACAACTTACATGTATAATTTTATACGGAGATAAGCTTTTCTATGAAATGATTGAAAGTACAAGGTCATGAATTTGTAGTGATGGGAGAGTTGGCAACAAGGGGGGGGGGCATGTGCATGTAATCGAAATTGGCCTTCATAAAATTCGGAGCATTGCCGCATTACACTCACAGAATCGTGAGTTCCAGGCCAAGGCATGACAATAAAAATAAAAAGTCCGAAGAAATGAACACGCTTATAGTGCAAAAGCGGAAGATACAAAAAAGAAAAAAAGAATCAAATTGTAAAAATTAAGAAGCAGGACGGGAATACATCGATTTTAAAAAAAAAAAGGCATGAGTAGACGAAAATGAGAGAATGAAAGAGGGAATGAGGAAGAAGAAAGGAAGAAGGGTCAAACAGAGTGAATGAGCGCCTTCTTCCGGACAAGACGCTTTTCATCCTGGCGCTCCCGGGAGCGCGCGGCGCAGGCAGATAGGCAGCACCCGAAAAGAGCCCCCAGAACGAGGAAGACAGCCGCGATGGCGCACACCACACCGAGGACGCACGTCGCGGTGCTGCACGTGGAGCGTTTACGGGGGAATGTGTACGTCCGCGCGATGATCTCCACTACTCTCGCACCATACTTGGTTGAGACAGGCGTGCTCAACCCACGAGCTGCACGATGTGCATTGAGATTATTCACGTCGTCATCGTCATCATCGTAATCGTCGTCGTCGCTATCGATGTCAAGACCGTGATTGGACACAATGTGCGAAATGTCGTCCAACGAGAGGCCGGGAAACACGTACACCTTCTGGTTCAGCCGCGTATGAGCTCTGCGCTTGGTTAACGAATAGTAAAATTGGTTCTGCAGCTCAACAAAAGAACGAGGAGACGCTGAAAAGTACTCATCTTTGGTAAAGGGAGCACTCGCCGTGCAGTTGGCAGCGTCGTCTACGATGAACTCGACACCGAGATACGTTTTTTGTTTCAGAAACACTTTCTCCACTTTCTCGACGGACAAACTAACGCTTGTCAGATCTACCGCTCCCCCTGTAGTATTCGAACCGCACTCACAGAATTGGACGACTGGCGGAACGAGCGGCGTTGGTGAGACTACTGATGGGTCAGTAGACCGCAGCACTGAGAGCATATCGGTGGAGAAGTCTTGCACAAATGGGGCATCGAAGCGTTGCGGAGCGACTGCAAAGTAGCGATTGGCTTGTGATTTGAGCACTGTGGAAAAACGACATAGTGAACCCCCAGGCTCCTCCGCGCACACGAGACATGCGCGAGAGTTAGGCAGAAGACATAGGAGAAAGAAGACAACAAACGCACAGAGCGGCGAGCACTGTGTGCGCATGATCACAAGTGTGAATAGCAGAAAAGTGTGAGGCGATGTAGCGAGTGCTTGAAGGATTGCTGAGGGACTATGTAAGATGAAGACATAACGTTTACGTGTACTGTGAAGGTAAGCCAGCAGGAGAGTGATGAACAGAAAAAGGGAAGTAGAGCAGTAGTCAAAACGAGACATGTACTTCATTGTGAAAACATTCCACACTTCAGTGACATTGGTATCTTAAAATCACATTCCACCCGTATCCGAGAGGTATAGAGGTAGAGAGAAAGAAAAAAAAAGAAAAAGAAAGGATGGGGGACAGTTACATCGCAACGCATAATTAATCAAAAAGAGTAACTTACCTGTAATAAAATAATAATAACAGCAGCCGCGGCACACGGATATAGAGTTAACGAGTATGCAACCCAGCACTTGGCACTCATTCTAAACAAGGATATTTAAATGCAATCACAACACACACGTGACGAGCAAATTTCCGCGGCTTACCATGCACGGTGCTCGCGCTTGCGGTCAGAGACGCGCGGGATGTCTTCCAGACGGCGGGTCGGAACGAACGACTCCGCGCCGTTTTTGTTGGCATCCTCGAAAGGCATCAACACCGACGGGGTGTACCCCCGGCGATCAATGTCGCCAGCGTGCGCAATGAAGTTTTCTAGTGATGGGTTCATCAAACGGACGATTTTTCGGTCCGTCTCGAGCAGATTAGAGTTGGTGAAGTGAAAGCGAAAGTGCGCCTCCTTTGCCTCGGGGCTTGCCAAGCAAGCACCGCAGTGAGTGCAGCGGTTGCGGTAGGCCATCATGTTCCGTGCCGGAAAGATCGACGATACAAAGTTCGAGACCATTTTATCGGTAGACTGGCGTGTGCGGCGCTTATTGCTGCCGACCACACCGTTCTGAGCGGCACCGCTGCCACCGCGGGGCGTGCCTGTGGATGACAGACTGCGAAATGCCATCAGATTCTCTGCGCGCTGCCCGTGGTCGTCGTCGGCGTCGCGCTGACACTTGAGTACGTGCCGAACAACATCCTCCAGTCGGCTGCGTGCCGCTTCGTCGATGACCCGCAGATGAGACCAGGAGTGCAGAATGCCGAGAAACAGCAGATTGTATTCTCGGGAGGCCGCACGAAGCGGATAAGAGCTGTAGTAGCGCAGCGGCGGGAGGTGCTCGCCGACAAGCTTGATCGCCTCTGCCTCCACCTTTGATTTGAGAGCAGCGCCAGCACCAGCACCGCCACCGCCACCGAGCTCTGGCCGGAGAGTTGCCACATTCTTCAGGTAAGCATCCATCACGCAAAAGGCAACGTACAGGTCTTGCATCAGCGCGTAGGCAGTGTACCGCTGCTGATCGACGACAAGCGCGGAGTTCAGGAGCGCAGCACCTAGGCCCTGCTCAAAGTTGTGCACCCGCTCGGCGCGTTCCGCGAGCTGTGCTGTCACAATCGTCCAAGCAGGCGCCGCATTCTGTGGGTGATCGTTGATGGCCCAGATGAGACCGTCAATCAGGTGTTGTGTGTTGGGAATCACTGACGGCAGCTCTATCAGCGGGTTGCGCTTTCTGGCCGACTCAAAGGACGCCGTACGAAGACGAATGTTGAGAATATTCTTGAGCTCAATCAACCACGCTTCATCAGAGTTGTCCATTGTGTGTGTGTGTGTGTGTGTGTGTGTGTGTGTGTGTGTGTGTGTGTGTGTGTGTGTGTGTGTGTGTGTAGCCCGGTTGACAGATAAATATCTTCACTCGGCAAACTAGAAAAGTGAAGAGAAGCTGAAGAGAAGAAAAGCAAAGATGGAAAGTGGAGTTCTACGAGTACAAACGATTCCAGCACCAGATTTGCCGCACGTCCATGTGCACAATGATACTAATACAAATAGTGAGAGATTTCAAGTATATAATAGCACGCAATAAAATCAGGAAATGAGAATTCAACGTATCGTTTGAATAACAACTACCGCTGGGAGTCTCCCAAGCTATCTTGGCGGTGGGAAATGAGGATCTCAACGAAAGAAGCAACCTTTGCGTTGCGCATCAGTTGCGCCAGCCTTACTTCGTGCTCGTGCAGGCTAATCTTGTAGGCGGCGGTGTCGGTGCCGAAGCAGTCGCCAAGGGCCGCACGGAACTCCCGCTCGTAGACGGCTCGCGCCAGTGCGCGGTGAACCGGACTGCGCCGCAGCAGCGGAATGGCCTCCTCGCGCAGGTGCGCCTCCGTCAGAAACTGGTCGGCGTCAGTGTTGGTCATGAGGCCGTCGAACCACACCGTGAAGCAGTAGCGCGTGACGCCGGCGGCTGTCGCGACCGGCCGCACGCGGTGCAGTGTCATGTCGGAGCGAAACAGCACCACCGTCCCCAGCCGCGGGGGGACTGTCACGCACTCGCCCAGGAACGGCATGAGCTGCACCTCACCGCCGACGGCCTCCGTCCAGTCCTCGGTCAGGTACACCGCCATGGTCAGGCGGCGCTTATTGGGGCGTGTGGGGTTGTCAAAGTGCCACGGAAACGCCCCGCCGTCGTTCATCTGCAGCTTCAGCGTCAAGCTGCGGGCAGTGGCGGCGGGGCCACAAAAGTCGACAATGTCCTCGCAGCTCGGCACACGGTCCCGCAGGACCTCCGCGAGCTCCCCCAGCTGGGAGTTGAAAAAGTCGTCAAAGAGCGGCAGCTGACGCCGGATCTTGTCATCGAAGAGGTCGCATTCGTAGATGTGTGGCTTGGTGAGTTTGACTGCACCGTCAGACGTCAGGAACTCCACCTGATTGGGGGTCTTACCTCCCTCCACCTCATCAAAACACTTTTTGACCTCGGAAAGAAGCTGCAGAGAGAATTCTTTCGGGAATGCGTCAGCGTCAAGCACAGTGAAACCGTCCACCTCTAGTTCCTCTGCCTTCTCTCGTGTCAGTGCTTTTTTGAAGAGCTCCGCCAATGTTGGCATCGTGAACGTGAACTTTTGTCTGTTGGTCTGTTTGATCGTGAAATGGTGAAAGTCGGGGAATAATTGTTAGCCCTTTCGTTAACGTTTTTTTTTTCTTTTCATAAGTAGTAATGCCATCAAAAAGAAATGTAGAGAAAGAGAGAGAGAGAGAGAGAGAGACTATGGCAAAGGAGTGAAGTAGTAATTCAAAAACAAAGATCGAAAAAAAGTGATATCGGGTCCAGTCAAAGTGGATTATTACCCATTCTCTGTCTATGTGGGGTTCATGATCAGCAAGCACAGTTTGAACGTGACATTTGTATCCACAGAGAGACTTTTGTTTCTCACGGGAAGTGTAAGGTCTCAGGAGTGTATGAGTTTGAGCCGCGTGAAACAGCAGTAAAACGATAAGGCTCTTTCTGAATAATCAACGTAACGAAAAAGGGGTGAAGTGTTGTGCAGGCGAAGAGTGAAGTAGCATTAAAAACAGATCAACTGTGTGCGAGAGCCTCACGAGTGTTGGCCGCGTTTCGCTCAGCACGCTCCCGGTTCTTCTTGAGACGCTCGGCGTACTCGACGAATAGCTGGATGAAACCGGCCACATTGACGACGCCCCCGATAACGGCGCAGCAATGGACCAGAAAGTGAGAGGGGGTAGCGTAAGTGCGGATGCACTGAACCTCGAAGGGCGTCTGCTTGTAGAAAAAATAGAGCCCAGGTGCCATCTTCACCCGCTCCGGGGGGTAGAACACTTGCGAGTGCGCCGCCGTATACTGGTAACCCTTGAGCGGCTGGCCAGCGGCACCGATCGCCGCAGGGACCTTCAAGGTGGTAGGGACGAATTGAATGTAGTACTGCATAAAGTCGGAGTAGCGAGCGTTGCGTTCCTTGTTATACGACTTGTAAGATGAATGCTCGAGTGCATGTGCGGTCTTTGGTGTGATGAGGGACACATACCCGGAGAGTCGTTCCTTTCCGGCGTACAGACTATAAATGTGGTTGTTCGTGCGAATGCGCTCCTCTTTCGAATAGTTGGCAACGATAATGTTGAGCGACGAGCGCATGGGAGACAGCGGAGCATCGACAACAACAAAGCAACCGGCGTTACTAGAGTCGACCCCCGCATCTGGATTGTACTCGAGGCCTCGGTCATCAGAAAAGACGCCGTACTTGGTTCGGTACCGACGAACAGTGAGCATCTTTGACATGGCGAGGTCATCTCGCCTGCCATTTTGCAGAATCTCAACCTCGACGCGGTTGCATGGCATGTAGGGCAGGCTGACGGACAGATGAAGCAAATCGTTCAACTCTACTGAACCACTCACTGCGCTAGGCTTGATCCCGACGCTGCACTGCTCATATCCCCGGTAGTACTCTATCACCTCCAGAGTCAGCAGCAAGGCGAGGACGGCGAAGGTGGCATAGCTAGCAACAGCACCAGTTAGCGTGGCGCCACTCAAATGCTTGTCCTTTTCCTGGACTTGCCTAAAAAGGTCAAAACGTTTCACGTACTTCATGGAAGGAGAGTCGAAACAGAGGAATGAGGGGGGGGGGCTAGAAGTATGAAGAAGCACTACACTATTTCTAAAGGTATAGAAAAAGAAGAGATGGACTCTACGGAAGGGAGTTGAGAGAATAAGTAAAAGGAAAGACAAAAAAAAAGAGGTGGGTTAATGATGAATGACGTTTATTGCGGTGTCTACCTTAAAAGAGCGCATAACAAAACAAGTACTGAAACGTAAAAGACGTTACACAAGATACAACAAACGGTAGTCGTCTAAACGTCAAGTAAGTAGCACATATGAACCTTCGAGGTACTAGTAGAAAGCCATCAGAGTAATTTCGACTGATGCTGGAAAAGAAAGCGCAAAAGCTCAAAAGTCACGACTACTGACAATCATAGTATGTTTTTTTCTATTTGTGAACAAAAACGGAGTGGTAGTTAGGCCATTTTCTTTTTTGGTTCGTGTATGGGAGATAACTGTACGCAAACGGTCTAGAAAAAAAAACAAGAGAGGCATTGCAGAAGTAGAGAATGACTTTGATCGTGCAGTGTAAAACACACATAGATAATAATAAAAAATGGATGAAACAACGTAGAGAGAAAAAGATGACTCTATAATAGATTCTGGCTTCAGCATCGCAGAGAGTCTCTTCCTTTTCGCAGCTTTTCTTATAATATATAATTTCTACTCTGGATTGTTTGTGCGCTGTTGTTGGTGTTGCAGCTGCTGTTTAAGTTCTTCGTTCTCCCGCATCAGCTGACCGATAACCGCGTCGCGCTCATCGAGTGCCTTCATGATCTCGCGACCCAGGTCCTCCTCCAGCTGATGCATCACCTTCGCTTTGATGTCCTGCTCCATCTTGCTCCAGTAGCCTGGCGTCTGGCACACGCAGCCCACGGCGGGTGATGGTGTTTCTTGGGAGTTCTGTTTCGAGGATACGAGGGCAAGTCGGCTGTGAAGACGATTCTCTTTCTCGGGAACAGGTTCAAGAGTTGCATTTGTCACCACCTGTGAAGTCGGGGGCAGCAGCGGAGCAAGCTCGGGTTTCGCGGCAAGGGGGACGGTCGGCGACGTTGTCGGGGATTTCTTTGACGGGGAGGAGGTGTCGCGGACGCCACTCGACCGGGTGCGAATGCGTGGGGCGTTGCGCGCCTTGTTTGGCGTGATGATTGGGACGCTAAGGCCCTTGACGCGGAAGGCGTAGCGGAGGGTGTTGGCGGTGTGGTCGTAGTTGATGGAGCTGGGAGACACGTTGGCGATCATGACCGTCTGGCTGTTACCGGTAAAGCTGTCCCGCAGCACCTCCGTCAGGCGGCACCCGCGGAAGGGGACATGGCGCTTCTTCTCATCCAGAGCCCGGATGCACTCCTTGAGGGCAAGAAGCGACTTGTTGATCTCAGCACCCTCCAGCCGCGTCTGCTTATCGTTGTTCGCCGTGTCAGCCGCGCGCTCACTTCCCGCCAGATCGACAAAGTTCATCATCCCCTCAAAGGCCGTGTCGGAGTGCTTGCGGATGCGCGCCGACAGGATGGCGTGCGAGCGGCTGGAGCGCTCGTTGGCGCTGGTGCTCCCGACGCTACGCTGCTCCATGCCCTCCCGCACGATGCCCCACAGATGGTCGGCGGAGTGGATCGGCTGCCACGAGAGCCCGCACAGGTTCACGCGCTTGTTGGCGTCCTCGCGGAGGGTGACAGGAGCACGCGCGTTGAGGAGGTCGAACAACGAGTTGCAGTAGATTTCGTAGAAGGACACCTCAAAGTAGTGGTCCGGTCCGGAAAGGTTGAAAAGGTCGAGGGCACCCAGATAAAACAGTCCCCTTTGCTTCTCTTCGGCGTCGCCCATGACCGTGAAAGTTTTACCGCTGCCCGTCTGCCCGTAGGCAAAGCAGGAGGCGCTGCCACCGGACATGGCGACCGGGAGGAGGCTCTTGGTGCAACCCTCGTAGACGTCATGGTTCGTGCTATCGGTATCGAAGACGGCATCGAAGGTAAAGTCCAGCGTTTCGGTGTACTCGGTCAGGTCGATACGGCGTTTCTGCACGTGCAGCGTGAGGCCCGGGGACGCCACCTTTACACAGTCCGTGCCGTCCTCACTGGCGCCAAAGGGCCGTTTGCGCACCACCACCTTGATGCGCCCGTCACGTGAGCCCCCTGAATTCTTCACGGCGGCGTACAACAGCAGGACTCGACGAGGGTGATGGCGGATCTGCGCGAACTGGAGAAGGCACCGCTGCCGCTGCTGCAGCGGAGGCGGCAGAGTGGTCAGGTGATCCTTTGCCGTTGTTGCGAGCGGGCGAGTGCTGCGTTGAGCGCCGGGCAGGGGAGCGAGAAGGCGACGTGCGTTGACGCAGAGGTGACTGCCGCTTGCGGGCGTTGTGGTCTGCTGGACTGTTGTTGACTGTCTCGCGCTCCGCAGGGTGGCCGCCGTTGTCACCCAGCCTACCACCACGTAGGTGAAGCTGCCTCATGACATCGGCCGAGGGGGTGTGGCTGCGGCGACTGGCGGCGTCGACCTCTGGGTCCCGCGGCGTTGCCTTCTCCCCCGCGGTGCTCACAAACGGGTTGCTGCGGTACTTCTCCTGATGCATGTCAAGCTGCCGCCTGTCCTGCAGCGCCGCGTACAGCATCGCCTCCTCTGATGTGCAGCGACCGCCAGGGACGCTTGGGCCTGCGTCAGCTCCCTCTGGTCTGGGAAACTTACGAGTGGCGACTGGTGCGGAGGAGAGGCGCTGCTGCATCCCCTCTACCTGACGGCAAAGGTCGTCCAGACCTTGGTTCAGCGTGCCTAGGGACGGCGACTGCGCGGAGTTGCGTCCGCGTTTCCCGCCCGGCGTGAGGTGTGGGAGAACCGGCTCGCTGGCCATCTCACGCTTCTCCAGACGATTCCGGTGCTCCAGTTCGCTGCGAGGAGTCAAGAACTCCGTTGCGACGGCCAAATTGGGCGAGTCCTCCGCAGCCAGCGCCAGTCTAGCGGCCTGTAGCTCATGTGCTGCTTTCCTTGTTGCCCATGTACCGCTGTCTTCAAGGGACATGACGTTGTGGTACGATTACAAGGAGTGGGGGGGGGGGGAGCGAGAGACGGGAATTCAAACGAACGAACGATGAATACAAAGACTAATGCGGCAAAGAAAAAGAAAGAAATGAAAATAGAGAAGAGTCGTAAAAAAACAGTAGCAGCAACAAAGAGCAATCTATAGAAGAAGGAGAGAGAGGCAGAGAGAGAGAGAAATAAAATAGATAAAAACTCTAGGAAAGCGGAGAACTTATTCCAGAAAAAATATTCAAAAATTCAGCTATTCATACATATATACGTTTTAGCTTCCTTGAAAGGTAGTGAAGATATGTGGAGTGAAAACAGTGAGGTGACGGATGATTGTGAACGAAAAAGAAGGAAGAGAAGAATACTTCCGAGACGTAATTGCCCCACTCCTTCTTCATCCCGCAAAAAACACATGAGGGATACGTACATGCATCGTATCATCGCCAATGACACATGGCGGACGCAAAAAGGGGACGGGGAGTTTATGGAACACAGAGAGACCATTCAGACTGATATTATTTTCCACGACAAAGAGACACTTCATTATTATTACTATGGTACAAGCAGGAAAAGAAGAAAAATCAGTACAGAAATAGGGCAAGACGGGAAGAAGAAGAGAAAATTAAAAGGAAGATGAGCAGAACGGAAGCGCTTGTTTGCTCAGCAACTATCGATCAAAGAGAAACAGAAAAAGAAATGCAACAGAGTAATCAAAATGTTTTTGGGAAATACAGCAATGAAAAGAAAAGAATAGGTTACCCAACTGAGAGAAGCAATTGTACAAAAAAAGGAACATCAAGCACAGGGCAGCAAAGAGAGGGAGAGAGAGAGAGAGAGAGAGATTATTGCGCTACAGTGTCGCTAGTCTGGTCTAGCACACAGATTCTGAAGTAGGTTGATGATCACATCCAGCCTATCGCATTGTTTTCCACCGTAGGGGCACGGGATAACCTGGTGCGAGGCACTGCGAAGGTAGCCGGTATCGTACACCGAACGCACTGTCCGAGTGACCATCATGTAGTTGGCGAGCTCCACCTCGTCCGACATGGGGCTGAGAAGAGGAGGGGCGGCGAAGAGAAGAATTCGTGCCCCCGGGTCACCGCCACCGTTCCGTTCTACCAACCGCCGCAGTAGCTCTTTGGAGATGCTCATGCCAGACGGGCCGTGCCCAACCACGTAGAAGTGCTGCCCTTCGCGGCGATTGGCCTGCAAGTAGTCGACCAGTCGCTCGGCGTGATCGCGTAGGGCGGAGCGCCAGTGCAGCGGTGACATACCCGATACAAAGGAAAGATATGGCATCATCAAAGGCAGGTACTGAGGGGGCATCAAGAAGCTAAAAAACGAGACAGCGTACGTGCCAATCCACTGTGTCACACTCTCAATCGACGAGTGCAAATTATCTACGCCACGAAGTGCAAGGATGATAGTGGTGGTGTTGCTACTGTTGTTTCCACCTGTCGACGCCTCATGCACAAAGACAGAAAAAGCGCCACTAATACGGGGCCGGGATTGGAATGTGGGAAACCACGCGGCAAGATCGCGGGCTTGCGCGTCTGCGTTGACGTTGAAGCCAAGCTTCGCAAAACGCGCCATGTCCACCACGTCCAGCTGAACGGAATTAACGGTGCTGTGAGTATCACCGCTGCTCTCGCTGATGCTACCTTCAGCGCTGCTGCCGTCTACCACACGATCGTTGTATACAGATTCGGCGGGCGGAAAGCGCATGAGGCATATAGGCGTAAAGCGGTTCAGAGAAGACGTGGAGTGAGACAGTGCAAGCGGAGCCGCCGCGAGTGGCCTCGTCAGTGCAGAGAGACTATCCGTCCCGTCAACTGCGTTGTTTGCCATCGGCGCGCCGGTAATCGACGTTCTGTAGAGCTCCGAGTGTTCCATGTGGCCGATCATGCAGCAGGCCAGCAGCAGAATGGCAAAGACGGCGGAGGTGGCGAAGATGCCGTAGCTATTGGCGGCGTCGTTTGTGCGAAAGCACAAAATCAACAGGTGCACCGTCAAAGCAAACGTGAAGAGACCCATGCGGTAGTTGTAGACGAACAACACCACTAGGCATCCGATGAGGTGCAGTAGCACAAGAACCCAGGCAATGCGAAAGAGCCACCGTCGTGCGGCGCCCTTCCACGGACCGTAAATGCTAACAAAGCTGGAAATGGTGAAGAAGAGCATCACGAAGAGCGAAGCCAGTACAGAGTTTCCCCACCCGTCCCCCCACCCATGGGTGCCCATGGTGAAAACCGTCGTGATCCAGAAGATGCTCACGTAAAAGACGGCACCCATGATGATGCCAAAGGAGGCGCTGACATTTACAGAGAAAAAGAGGCCACAAAAGGGTAGCAAAATCATTTGTAGCACAACGGTCGCACAGAGAAAAAAGAACCCTGCATGGAGCATGTAGCTGAGCCCAGCCGCGAAGGTGAGCGCCATTAAGACACCGATGACGCCCACCTCAATCGGCGAATGCAGGCGCACGCCCTGCTGGTCATCCATGTCGACGTCTAGTAAAATGTACAGAGTCGTCTCGGCGTTGTTGACGCGGCTGCCGTGCTTGTACGAGGTGGTGTTGATCTGTTTGAAGCCAAAGGCGAAAACAAAGTGGTATATCAGCGTCAAGCACACCGCAATGATCCACCCGTAGGCGACGCTAAACTGGATGCCGGTCAGCACGTCGTAGCGCGACGCCATCACGCAGAAGAGAACAAACAGCCCGGCCGTCATGGCAACAGAAAGGGACACCTGAAGGGCGAGAGTGCGGTGCCCAAAGGCACGGAAGGCCTGCAGCAGCTTCCCGTTGAACATGTTGTGTGCGACGTCGAAGCCACGCGAGCTAAAGACGCAGAACTGCGAAGACGTGATCAGCAGTGCGCACCCGTAGGGGAAAATATAGTAGGGGGCCGCGAGCATCGAGAAGAAGATGTGCGTCATCGTGACAGCGCCTAGTAGTGCAATGAAGAGCGAGCCAATAAAAAAGTAAGTGGCCGACACAGTCATGCACAGCCACATCAGACCTTTGAAGAGTTGCTGCGCCGTGGGCGGCAGCACCGAGTTGAAGAAGTTGTGGTTTACGCGTTCGGCGCGCGCCGTGATGTCGCTTCGGGCGGCGATCTCGCTCTTGAGGATGGCGGCCCACTCGCGGTCGTGCATGTCAGAGATGTTGAGGCGAAAGAAGCCCTCGATGGCCTCGAACTGGCGGATGTGCTCGGTAAAGATGTCGCGTGGGAGGCGGGACGGCGCGCGTCGGGCCACTACGATGGAGTGGTTTTGTGGATAGAGGTTCGACTCGGTCACAGGCTCGCACGTCATCAGGTCTTCGTCGCCGCCCTCCTCGAGGCCAGGGTCCGAGTACTCGTCCATCCCCCCTAAAGCCGCAGTGCCATGATTTCCGTCGCCAGGGGACGAGACGCTGTGGCTTGCGTTGGAGACGGCAACCGAGTTGGACAGTAGAATGTTGTCGCGCAGTTCGTCGACGCGGGGGGCATTCTGAATGTACCCAGCCTTCCGCAGGTTCTCGAGCTCCCACTCCTTGACACTCTTCCCGGCCAAAACGGCAGCCTTGAGGGCAGTGAAGTAGTCGCGAATGGTTATAGCAAAGTTGTCGTAGTTTTCCTGTTTGTCGCAGTCATTGTCGCCACCCAACGCCACCGGCAGCACGTTCGCGTCAAATAGCTCCAGCAGCTTTCCGTGCTTGATATCCGTGTCGGAGATGATGATGATGCGGTCGGACACAATCGCGGGCAGACGTGAGAAGATGGGCTTCGCCAGCGCCGACAAGGTGCGGCCCATCTTACAGATGTACATCTTATCCACACAGCCGGGATAGAATTTGGCGATCCGCAGAGCGATGTCGGCCTGAAAGGTCATGTCGAGATTACCCCACATGCTGGCCTTGTCTTGATTAATCAGCATGGTGAGCTGACACCGTTTGTTTTCAGGCCGCAGCCGCGTCGCGTAGCTCACGAACATGTCGAAGTTCTTGCGGCTCTCCGCCCGTCGTGAGGACTGTGGCTTGTCGCGCGCCGTGGAGATGTACAGCGTGACGCGACCGGCCTTATCGTTGCCAATCACCTGAATAATGCCTTTGCGCATGTTGTCCATCATCCAGTCTGTGATTTCCGCCTGCGAAAGCTCCGTTTGCTCGAACTCGGCCCTTCGTTTGAGCTTAGCTACCGTTTCCTCAATGTTAAAGTTCTTATTCTCCAGGAAGCCGTATATCCAGCAGTCAAAGTAGGGATGTTCGATGCCCATGAGACGTTTCACCTGGTCCACCTCCGACTGGTGGGCATACGCCGCCGCACCGTTGTCCAGCAACACCGGTGAGTCGGTCATTACAGTTTTTGGGTGGGAGTGTGACGGGAATGATATCGCGACAATTGATGATGCAATGATAATCTATGTATTGACTAGTGAGGAGGGGGGGGGGGAATCAAAAGGCAAGTACAGGAAAATGCAGCTGAAGTTGTCTACTACGTCGTGCGCTTTTAAAGCTGCGAAGGCGCTTTTTGTCCACTGACACACAGCAAAGCGGTAGGAAAAGAAAAACCAAACAGTAAGAGAAGCTATTCGCGGCAACTAGGAGCACAGTCACTGTTTTCCTGGAATTATGGCAGACAATTGCGTCGGTAATATTATGTAAGAAGAGGATGACGGAACGGAAGTATACAGTACGTGATCATGCATTTGGGGTGTACAGATACGATGAAAGACAAAAAGGGCATGACACACCCTTGTTGAGAGAGAGAGAGAGAGAGAGAGCATAGGATATGAGCAGCACTACGCATGCGGTGAAGTCAACCTAGGATCAAACATTTTGTATATGTCTTTTACATTCGTATGCCAGGAGAAGCAATGTAAATAAGCAATGCAAAAGGGGAAAAGAACACTACCAAGGGAGCCTGAGTAAGATATGAGAACAGGGGAAGGGGTAAAAATGTTTGAAAGACCTACTACATCCACACACTCCACAAAACACACATCGGTAGAGAGAGAGAGAGAGAGGGGGAGGGGGTGTTTCCCACATACTCTCTAGTTTACTATCGAAGTTTGTCGACCGTATATGTCCCCGCACGTCTTGAGCAGCTCCGAAACAACGTATTGATGCGAATTACAGTACGCCGCGCGTCCCTTGCAATGAAGTTTCTGTTTAATCGTCGTGTCCTGCCCGCCCACATTGTCCAAGATGCCGTACTGTGCACCAATTGCCAGAACATTGTTGTGGTAGGCCTCGATATTGGTTCCCAGTTTGCGCAGAATATGCAAGAGACCTGGAGAAGAAAACACAATGGCGTTCGTGTTTGTTACGGAAGCAGCGATGCTCAAAAAGCCGCCAGAAATGCCGTCACCGGTTAGGATGATCTTTTGCGGGGCGAGGGCCGTCGTCTGTTCGTAGATGTAGGCGATGATTTCCTCGTACACAGAGAGGGAAGAAAACGGGATCAGACGGCTGATGAACCCTATCACGTAGACGATGTTGTTTGCCCACGTCCACGGTAGAAAGATGCTAAGCGGCGACAGTGCGATCGAGTCTGTCCAGAGAACCATCGCCATGATGCTTGGGAGCGCCATTGGGGCCGTGAGGACCAGCACAGACACCTCCGCGGTGGAGTCGGTGAAGCGGTGCACGTCAAGCTCCGCCCCGTCGCCGCTGACGGACTTGACGACGCCATCATAGACGATGCTCCGCGCGCCAAACCAGTTGGCAGTATCCGTCGCGGCGACTTCTGGCGTTAGAGAGCTCGCAATCTCGTTCATCAGGGCCAGGTCAAGCACGTTGATGGACTCGTCTGTGCCGATGCGCAGAGAGCAAACTGGGTAGCGATGGTACAGTTCCAGAGGTGTCAGCGGTGCCGGAGTGGTCCCCAGCGAGGGCAGGCTGCTGGGCTGCGAGTGCTGCTCCGTCGTGCCATACCATCCCAGGAGAATGGTCGACATGGTCAGCAGCACAATGCCGGTTCCCACCAAGAAGGTGCCGGCGATGCTCGTAATCTGCTTCGGCGCAAATACCAGGTTCAATATATTGTGAACGCCAATCGCGAGCGCAAAGAGACCCATTCGCCAGCTGATGAGAGGGAAGGACGCAATCCAGCACGCGAAGAGGTACAGAATGACCGCCAGGAAACAGATGCGAACAATCCAGCTGTTGCCACGTCGCCGAAGGCACAAGATCGCGGCAATCGTAAAGATACCAGTGATGACAGAAGACACAATAACCGAGGCAGCCCAGTTCTTGTCAAAGTTTCGAAAGCCAAAGGCAAAGGTGACAAAGAGCCATGAGATGGTCATGAGAATAAGGGCCATCTCCATAAAAAGACCGCTGAAGGAGCTGCGGATGTCGTCAGAGTAGTACTTGACACAGAAGGCCGCGCAGAAGGCGGCGACAAGGGTACAAATGTACAGAGCGACGATGCGGCTAATCAGAAACCCGATGCCAAGTAGCATGCTGATGATGAGTGGAATACCGCAGATGATGAAAGAGGAGGTGCGCACCACGTAGTTTTCATCCACCTCTGTTGGAGAGTCGCTGAGATTCAGAGCGAGAAAAAACGGCAGCACACTGAAGTACCCGGCGCCGCCCTGGTCGTTGCGACGTGTGGCGAAGAAGCCGGTAAAGAAGAAGGCGTGATGAAATGCGATGCAAAACAACGCGCTGAGCCACCCTGTTGCAAACGAAACCTGAAGGCCGCGCAGGGGGTTCTCGTTGACGGCGTACACGCAGAAGATGATGAGCTGGATGAGAACGAGTAGCCCAAAGAGCACCATCTCGGCAATCGTGCCCCACCGACTGCCCAGAAACTCCAGTGGCGGCAGAAGAGTGCCGCGGTAGAGCGCCACCAGCACGTCCGTGCCGCGAGAGCACGCCGCGGTTCCCTGCAGAAGACACAGCACCAGCACACAGTTCAGCGGAAAGAAGGCCGACGCCTTGGTGAAGAAGCCTAGGAAGAGAACGACAGCCGCGTTTGCGGTGAGCACGGCCAAAAAAATGACGGCAAAAACAAAGTACAAGGCACCCAGGGTCGTGACACCCATCAGCACCACCCGATACAAGCCACGTAGCGGCAGCGGGATACCGAGGTACCAGTGCAAGTCGTTGATGTCCACCCCGCGCAGACCGCTCTGTATCTTGTCTCGACGCTCCCGGGCAAAGGTGTCCAGCAGCTTGTAACGCTCTCCTGCCTCGTTCTCCTCTATAGCGGTGCGCCACTCCAGCAGCTGCTCCAGAAAGAAGAGCGAGACCTGCGGCGGAAGCGTCTGGGCGATGTCGATCCAGCTCGGGCCCGTGTTCTCCTCCGAGCTCTCCTCGCCGTTGTGCGGAACCTCCGAGAGGCACGTCATGAGCGGCAGGCTGTCGGAGGCGTCGTCGTCCCGCATCGTGGTGCTCTGCATGGCGCGCATGGACCGAGTGAGAGCGTCAACGCCCGTCGTCATGGACCGCGTAATGCGCGCACCGCTCGCCAGCGGCATGCCGGAGGTGGGGTCGAGGCCGATCTTCTCCATCTCCCACTCCTTGACCGTCATCTCGCGCTCGTTGATGGCCTTGCGCACCTCGGTGTAGTAGGCCTCCAGTTTCTGCGCGAAGGACTCCCAGTTTGCCGGATTATCGCAGTCATTTGTACCACCAAGCGCGACCGGTAGCACGCTAGCGTCGATCGTCTCGAGGAGGGCCCCGGCCTTGAGCTGCGACGACTCGAAGATGGTGAGGCGGCTGGAGACGATGGCGGGGAGGCGCTGGAAGATGGGCTTGCCCATGGCGGAGAAGGTGCGGCTCATGTTGCACATGTACATCTTGTCGACGCCGCCGGGGTAGTACTTGGCGATGCGCGTCGCCGTCTCCGCCTGGTACTGCATGTCCATGTTCTTCCACATGCTGGCGTCCTCGTGGTTGATGAGCATCACCATCTGCGAACGCTTGTTGTCGGCCCGCAGCCGCGTGCCGTAGCACATGAACATGTCAAACAGTCGCTTCTGCTCATCTCGATTCTTGGACTGCGGAAAATCTCGCTTGGTCATCATGTAAACCACCATGCGCCCCATCTTGTCCTCGCCGATCTCCTGCACGCTGCCTTTGCGGAGGTACTCGCGCATAAAGTCGGTCATCTCGTACGTCGCCAGCTCGTTCACCTCCATGGCGAACCGTCTCTGTAACTTCGCGACCGTCTCGGGGATGTCAAACTTCTTATTCTCCAGGAACCCGTACATCCACGCGTCGAGGACGCCATGGGTGATGCCCAGCTGCCGCTTCACCTCCTCGATCTCCTCGCGATGCGTCAGCGCCTCGGGGCCAATGTCCTCCAGACTCGTGTAAGTGTTGGACATGGTGTGTATTTCGCAAAACGTCAACACAATGAATTCTTCCTCCTTCAGTTACCTCCACTACATATATATATAAGTGACGTAAATCCACTGAATTGAGTGGTCAAGACCCACGGGAATAGCAGGAACCTGTTCTTAAGCAAGGAAGCGCAAGAAAAGTACTAATAATAGTAGTGATAGTGAACAGTCGCACCTATGATAAATACGTATCTACTTTAGTTATTTCTGTTTGTGTGTGTGTGTGTGTGTGCTTAAATTGGAGGTGAACGGTGGTGGAGTACAGAGTTTGGAGTGGAGGCGGAAGGGGAAACAAGGTGGGAGAGTAACGAAAACATACATCGAGACCAAGGAGAAGCTTGAAAAAAAAAAAAAACATCATCATTTCAATTCAACTCTGTGGCGTTTCCCACCGCTATTTTCCAATAATGAAAGCATGCTCCAAACTTGAAGCAAACCCACGATGATTGAAAGAGATTCGGAGAGTTTCCTCGTATATATCACAAACTTCCCGGATAGACAATCACAATAAAAAACTCCGTTAGCTTTATTCACGTCGTAAGTAGTGGGTGTAAAAAAAAAAACAAGAAAATAAGGACAGCAATCAAAAACAAAATGAGAACGAGAGAGACAGAGAGACAGAGAGACACAGAGAGAGAGAGAGAGAGACGACGATGAGGAAATAAGCAAATAGAATAAGCAAACCAAAATAAGGTGGGGAAATGAAGAATTGTACAGTTCGTTTTCAAATTAATCAGGTTAAGTATTGTGAACATTTCCAGCTTACTGACGCCAAACAAAGCGAGAAGGAAAAGCTGGAAAGGCAACAAAACAATGATAGAGGTTGAAGAAGGCTTATGCTACGCTCCCCACTACGCTCCTTCTCTCTACATAATGGTGGAAGAAAGTGTGAAGAAAGAGGATGACACACACTCTATGACACATCTGTGCACGGCACCACACACTCAAACGTAGGAGGCACGTCGCTTTCCTTGAAAATAGCTCAGAAGATGAGTCCCAGTGGTGTCGATATTCTGGAGGAGAGAAAGCAGCGTGTCCAGGGGAGTTTCTTGTCGTGTCGAGGCGGCGATCGCCTTCTCCAAGTCTGCATCGCTGCTGCCTCCATCGTGGGAACTCTCGCATGAAAAGGAAGAGGCAGGGAGAGTATCCCCAGGGACCCCGCGCGGCGACTCTGGCTCGAGCACAGACAGAAGAAACAGCAGTTCTAGTCCGAGCGCGTAGCCGTCGGGTGAGCCGCGCGCGTCGTTGCACGTCTCGGCTAGTGCGTCCGGAATGCGCCCCTCCAGCGACACCTGCATGTGGTACGCGGCCTTGGCGAGGCCGGCAGCAAGACGCTTGGCGTTGCGACGGCACGCAAGTACCTCGGAGTACTGCCGCTCGCGGGACGCCACCGCCTCCACGCACTGCTTGCGGTCGTCGATATCGCCGAAGATGTCCTCGAGAAGGAAGATAGTGGATAGGTTGAAGAGGAAATCCTTCAACAAGAGCTCCGCACCTTCGAGGGCCTCGCAGGCGCTCTTCTGCTCGCGCGCGCACAACGCTGCGGGCTCGATGCCTTTGCGTTGCGACGCAAACGGCACGTAGAATTTGGCGCCCGTTCCTTCAAGGTAATGCTCCACCAACTGCGCGAGATTCATGGAGCGGGCGGCCTCTGTCGACGTGCTGAGGTGCTCCCGCGTCGCCTTCAGCGAGCGCTCGGCCAGGAGCACCACGCCGGCGGCGCTGCGTAGGGTGAGCGGGCTGCCATTTTGCCGCAGCATCTCCACCATCGTCGGGGGCTCCTCGATCATCATGCCGTCGCGGAAGAGCGGCGGGAACACAAAGAACAGCCAACGCCGGCGGTGCTCCTCGCGAAACTGCAGCATGCGCGAGAAGAGGTCCGTGTACCACTCCGCCTCCTCGTCGATGCGGCCGCCGGCGGACAAAATGCCGTGGTAGCTCACAAACTCGGCGATGGACATGGCAACTTTCGACTCGGTGTACTTTTGAAAGTGCAGCACCAGCTGCGTCCAGATCATCACGACACGCCCCCGCAGCTGAGCCACCATCGTCGCCTTGGGCGCGGTCTCGGGCCACGTCAGCGACAGCCGCCGCACGATGCGGTTCTTCACTCGCTCCATCTCCAGCAGCTCCGCCGACTCGTCGACGAACTCGAGCGTCGTCGCCTGCACCGACAGCAGGAAGTTGTTGATACTGGTACAGTCGTACAGGACGTTGTCCTCGATGTCGTTGCGCAGCAGCAGCGCCGACGGCGGTGTCGAGACCCAGCGCAGGATGGGAAAGCGCAGCGGCGTGGCAGTCGGTGGCGATAGCAGAAATACCTGTGTGGCGACGCGGTAGATGAGAGCGGCGTTGCGCGCCAGCAACCCCAGGCGCTCGCCGCGAACGACGTTGTCGCGCATTTCGCTGATGAGCGAATGAATCAGCGGGGTCGCCTCCACAGTGAAGGCGCGCACCTTGGCCCAATCCCGCAGCACCATGCTCTCCGAGCGAGGCGGTAGCGTCGCGAGACACTGCAGCGTACAGCGGTCGATTAGGTCGACACGCGGGATCGGGAGACCACTTCCTTGGGCCACCTTCGCAGCAAAGCTAGTGTTAGTATCTAAGCCGCCACCTGCAGTCAGATCGACATTGGAGCTTTTCTGCACAAAGAAGGCGGGCTTTCGTGGCGTCCTGGAGGACTCCTCCAGAGTCTGCAGAAAGGGGTCGTTCTCGTCGTCGTCGTCGCAGTACGTTTGGCTTGTGCTGAAACGTGCGCTGGATGACGTTTGCCGACGCGTGGCGGAGGAAGCCACCACAAACTGATCAGCCTCTTTGACAATAGTGATGGTGTCCAGTCCGGTGGAAGAATCCGCGAATTCTTCACTCTGCTCGCGCCGCGCCTCCTCTCGGTGGACGGACCCCTCGGAGTCGGCACAACCGTTCGGCGGGACTTTGACTAGGTGAGGTGCTGGGGAGCGAGGAGATGTGGTCGACGCGTCCTTTACCTTGGGCGGCGGGAGGTCTTTGCCGTCCTTGTCCACTGGATACGCTTCCATCATTTCCATTTGCTTGATCGTGATGCCCTTGCTGAGCGCATCGCGGCAGCGCAAAAAATAGCTTTCGATGGTGTCGTGAAAAAGATTGTAATTTTGCTGGTGGTCGCAGTCGTTGCTGCCGCCCATGGACACCGGCAGCACGTTCGCATCGATGAGCTCCAACAGCTTTCCCTTGCGTATGTCGCCAGACGAAAAGAAGAAGATGGTGTCGCTGATGGTGCTGGGCAGCTGGCGCAGCAGTGGTTTCATGACAAAGGTCAAGGCGGTACTCATATTACACAGGTACATTTTCGCAATGACGCCGGGGTAGAACTTGCTGATGCGGAGCGCCATGTCCTTTTGGAAGATGAGATCGACGTTGCTCATCATGGAGGCGTCCTTTTGGTTAATCAGCCACGTCACCTGAGACGAGGGGTTGAGCTGATCGCAGCGGACGGCCCAGCTAAGAAACATGTCGAGGTTCGCCTGCCGCTCGGGACGCTGACTGGCGGTGGGGTGATCGCGGGCAGTGTTGAAGAACAGCACGTGGCGTCCCGCCTTGTCGCGGCCGATGTACTGGACAATGCCGGCGCGCATCGACTCGTGAATGCCGGGCGATATGCTGTACTTGGAGAACACATTGCGCTCCATGTCATCGCGACGGTGCAGTTTGGCGACGGTCTCGGCAATATCAAACTTCTTGTTCTGCAGAAAGAGAAAGATCCACCCGTCCAGGTAGGGGTGATCAATGCCGACCTGCTGCTTCACCGTCTCCAGTGCCGCCACGTGCGCCGGGGGGCACTGAAAAAGTGGCATCACACACACACACACAGGTCGCCCGCGATGACAGTCCGAGTGGGGAATGGTTCACTAGCTCGTTTTAGAAATTCTGTGTTTGCGAGAAGTGGGAAGGAGTAGGGAGGGGTGGGGGACAGCAAGCAAAAAAAAAAAAATGAGAATAATTCATCAGAGGAAAATCCTGTATTTCCCATTTTGATATACATTGAATAAGCACGTCAATTAAAAAAGGGGGCGGAAAGGATGGGGGGGGGGATCGTTGGAAAGATAGCTGTCACAGTAAAGTAGTGATAATAATAATGAGCAAATCAAGTGAGTTGCGACGCAGTTGTTTTTTTTTTTTTTTTTTTTTGTTAAAAGCGTTGTGAAGACAAGAATAAGGCACAATGAGTGATCAACGTGGAAGCAGCAAAACACAAAAGGAAACAATAAATAAAGCATGCATTGCTATGAAAAAAAAGCATTCAGTCATCCAATACCTCCACTACCAGCTTCAGCCTTGCACAACACGTTATCTCTGTTACGTGAGCAGATCCTCCAGTGCTTCTGCCGTCAAAGCGGGCTCGGAAGAGCTTTCCGCAACCTTCGACGGAGTGACAAAGTGTTCAAAAAGAGAGCGTATCTTTTCTCGAAGAATTGGGGGAATTTCAGCGTGGTAGTTGGCGCAAACGCGCTTGAAGAACTGTTGATACGGAATGCAATCGCTTGGGGCCTCTCCTACACGGGATACAGCGGCAAGCAGCTCTGCACCGCCTTCAGTTTCCCACCAGTCATAGGAAACACCAAAGTACACCAGGCACGCATTGAAGTCCACGATGAGGCGGCACAAATCTACGGGACGATGTAGTGCTTTGTATACGTCGCACAAGGCAAGAAACACTGTGGTAGAGCCAATAACGTAGCGTGTCTCCTGCGCGCGCAGCTCGGACCACAGCGTCAGCACCGCTTCGTGGTGCTTGGCGAGCGGAGAACGGGCCAGAGACGCCATAACAGCAGCCGTCACGCAGGGAAGAGGTTCGACCCCGTAATGGGGGAGGTTGACGCGGTAAACCTCGAGAGCCTTGTCCCCGTCATCGCAACAGAAGAGGTAGGCGCTCCACAGCAGGGGACTCCGCATCAGCGCATCAGCGTTGTGGGTAACGTTGTCGTCAGTGATGCCATCAATGAGCGCCTCCACTTCCGCCTGAGACGCACCGAAGCGGTGGTACGCCTTGACGTATTCCGCCCACGCGATCGCTGGCAGGTAGCGCCTCTCCGGGTGCCCTTGACGGCTCCTCTCTTTGGCAATCAAGTACTTTTCAGCAATGTGCCTCAGCAGACGCAGCTCCGTTTCGCGATCGTCATGGGTAGAAGACGGAACGAGACACGCGAGGAGTGGGGCAGCAAGAACCGGGAGAAAAGTGCTCCTACCGTTAGCTACCAATGACTCGGATTGTGGTGCAGCGTCAGAAACAGCAGCGCCATCCTGGAGTAGAAGAGAACTCAGAGATTGGAGAATCTCTGCCATCTCCTTCACAGTTGGTCCTTGCCGCGATGGGCCAGCCGTCCCGGTCCGCTCATAACGTACGCACTCACACAGCACAGCCAGATCCTCGGATGCCTCCGTGACGGCAGCGTGCTTGGAAAAACTTGTCTGCGAGCGCACCTCTCCGCTTGTGTGGCGTCGCGTGACACACGCTAAGCCAATCGACCAGCCCAATCGGCGGCACACGTGCTGGAGGCAGTAGCATCTCATCAGGGAGGCTAACGCCGCGTCTGGAGCGTGGCGACCGCTGCCGCCAGCGACTTCCACGCAGCAACGCTCGATCTCTGTCATTATCTTCTCAATCGATATCAAAGCTGCAGCATGAGGCTTTGTTTTGGAGGGGGCGGCTACCTTTCTTATAAAGGTGTGAAAACGTTGTGCAGAGGGGGTGCTGTCAAACCTTCTTCCCAGCGACACAGGCGACCACTGCGCCGGCGTGGTGCCCTCGCGAATAACGCGGTGATGTACGAAGTCTGCGGAAGCGGCACGCTTTTCCTCTTTTTCGTCCGCCCGACGCCACACGCCGAAGGAATGGGTGCTTGTTGTCGGGACGGCTTCGGAGTCTGCAGTCACAACAGTCAGTGATGAGGAACGAGTGGCTGTCGAAGGACGACGTTGTCTAGCCGTTCCGTACTTCTTTTCCAGCGTTTCTGCCAACTGTCGCAACTCGGGAGGGCTCGACGGAACAGGCATAGCGGTGTAGGAGCGCCGCACAGCCGCAGCCTGCATCATCCTGTCGCTTTCTGCCTCAATGTACGCCGAGATGTACTGTGCCTTGCGGTACGAGTCTCCCCGAGCCTTGCTCTTGCTCAGCGCCTTGCGGCTAAGGTGGGAAACGTTCCTCAATTTGTGCATCCTAGTGGAGCGCTGAAGAAAAAAAAAAACTTTGAAAGCGCTATTAATAGAGAGCAACAGTGTGATGTGAAAGTAGGAAAGAGTCGTGATATGGTTAAGTGATGTAGAAGTAGCTAAACAATACAGAGTACGCGTACCTCACTATTCTCACTGGGTAAAACGAATGTTTAACTTTCATTAAACATTGCAGCAAAAGTATGTTAATTGACGAGAGTGCAATCGCAGTGAATATTGCATCAATCGGATGCTTTCGAAATTCAACATGTGAGTGTGTGTGGAGTAGTTGGCAAGTATTCAAGGTTGTATTTTGAGACGCACCCGTGGCGATCACCAATGAAATACAGCATGCCCATTTAGTTGTTTTTTCTTTTGCTCTGCTTCCCATTTTAGACGCTGATTAGCTTTTTCTTACGGTATCAAGGAAGAAAGTCCAAGCAAAACAACTTATAGAGAGCAAGTAGAGAAGGAAAAAAAAAATGGAAGAATACGAGGCAGACAATCCTGTAAAAGTTCGGAGAAACGAACGTCCTTCAAGTGGCGTTACTACAACTCGTGTGGCTCACGCTAGAGCAAGATAGATGGGGAGGGAGTTGGCAAACACGTAGAGATGCATGATCGTCTATTCTGCCACCGGGTACTGTCCCTGCGGGCTGCGGGCGAGGGCTTGACGAACGGGCTCAAAGTAGGGGTGCTGCATCGCCTCGTGCGCCATGATGCGGTCCTGGTGGTCGAACTGCAGCATCTTGTCCAGAATGTCGAGCGCGTCGGCGTCGCAGAACGGCGCCGTCTCGGGGGTGACGAAGCGGCTCCAGCTGATGCGGCCGCGCTTCATCGACTGGATGGTCGGCTGCACGCTGCGAGGGATGACGCCGTGGTACTTGTTGACGTAGGCGTAGAGGATGTCGGTGCCGAAGACGGCGGTGAGTTTCACCAGCTGGTCCTCGTTGCTGGAGCCGCAGAAGAAGGGGTCGCGGCGGAAGAGCATCCCGGCGAGCACGCAGCCAACACACCAGATGTCGAGGCTGTAGTCGTAGTGCCGGTAGCCGATGAGCAGCTCGGGGCCCTTGTAGTGGCGCGTCGCGACGCCGCAGTTGAGCGCCTCGCCGTGGATGTAGTACTCGCCGAGGCCCCAGTCGATGACGCGGAGGATGCGGTGCTTGTGGTCAATCATGACGTTGTGCGGCTTGATGTCGCGGTGGAAGATACCGCGGCGGTGCGCAAAGTCGAGGCAGCGGAGGATCTCGTAGATGTAGAAGCGCAGGTCGAAGTTGGTGAGCTGCTTGCTCTGCATGAGGCTGCGCAGCGTCGTCGGCTGGTGCACGTACTCGGTCACAAGCACCGGCGTGTCCGTGTTGGGGTCCTTGAGCACGTCCAGCAGACGCACGACGTTGGGGCCGCCGCAGAGGTTCTTGAGGAGAGTGATTTCCCGGTTGATCTTGCGAAGACGCACAGGCTTCAGCAGCTTCAGTACGCAAACGCAGCCGTTGTTGCGGTTGCGTCCCCTGAAGACCTCCGAGTACTTTCCGCGGCCGATCTTCTGGATGAGCTCGTACGGCGACACGTCGGGGTTGTACTCGATGACGGCATTCTCGTAGTCCCAGTACTCCGGTGGCATGTAGTTGCAGACGTGCCAAAACGGGTGCTCGTAGCCTCCCACGGCTTGTGCGTTGTTCGACGTCATCTTGGTGTTAGAGTTGGAGGTGTTTCTTAGGTGTGCGACAGGAATAAACGTGGAGCTCTGGCTGGTATTAATAATTATGGTTACGACCGTTTACTCGATTAGGAGAGAGAAAATAAGGAGAATAGGGTGGAAGTAAACCCCGCAACTTGTTTGTTGGTAACTCTGAGGAGAGTAAATGAGAAATAAGGAAAGGAGGAAGGAAGGAGGGGAGGAGGGGCGACTGTAACTGTGGAAGAAGAGAAGGGATGAGTGAGAGATGTGAAGCAGTGGGATGTGAACGCATACGTACATGACCCGTTGGCAATGATGGCAAAGGTGAAGCACTGCAGTGGTTCAGGAAAAAAATAATTGCAAAAAACAGTAGAATGAAGGAACGTCGGGAAAGGGAAACGTATTAACCGTATTCGAAAATAACCACAAAAAGAGAGCAGAGCGCTAGTAGAAGATAAAAGAATAAAGAAAAGCACTGAAAAACAAAAAATCTCACTCCAGCAATCCCTACACGTTGTCGCCCATGCAATCACTCCAAGGGGCACACTCACATGTCGAGTTCCTCACGAAGAGCACGCAACTCTTCTGATTGAGCATCAATGAGGCGGTTCCGATCGGCCTGGATCTTTTTGTTAATCCGGACGCGACGCAGCTCGCGGCGCCGGACGCGGTGCTCGGGTGCTTCGTGGTCTGCCAAGGCGGAGAAACTACCCAGCGCCTCCGCCGCCTGCCACGACGCAGCATAGCGCCACGGACCAACCGTCCAGCCACGCAGTTTCCGGGACCCCTGCACGGTCTTCCCTGCTTGAGTTGTAGGAGGGTTTCGGCTGAGCACAAGCGCACTCTCTCCAAGTGATGAAAGCACTTCCTCGCTCTCCGCCGTGGTGGCCCACTCCCACTTGGTCGGCTCTCGCGGACCGGCGGTGGTGTTCCAGTCGGAGAGGTTTGCGACCCTGCCAGTGTGGTCTTCGAATGGGACAGTCGGCTGAGCCATCCAGGGGCCCACCGCCCCCTTACTCACCTCGCGTTCCTCATTCTGGTACAGAAGGACGACGTCGTGGGGGTCCAGCTTGGCAAGTTCCGCAGCGTGGCGCAGGCCCATGTCGTTGATCTCGTACTGGCAACGATCGCGCTCCTGCAGGTCCAGCAGCTTCTGCGGCACGGCCTCGGCGCGCGAGTGGGACGAGAAGAAGGAGTAAAAGTCAAAGATGCCGTAATGATTGTGGTTTTCCACACGTGACTGGCGGATAGCCCGGAATTGTCGACCAAACGACTCTCCTGCGAGAAGGCAATCAGCGATGTCGTCGGCAATGTTGTGAACGTAAGCAGCGGCGAACTTCGATAGGTGCAGATAATCCTTGTACTGGTGCGCGCCTGCCGCCTCCGCCAGCTTATCCCTCGCGACAGCCCAGCGCACCGCAGCTTGCCTAATATCATCCTTTTCAGCACGAGCAATACGGTGGCGCTGCAGCTCCTCCTCAGCCTCCACGCAAAGTAGCGCGGAATCGCGCGCGAGATCGTTCAAACTGCCTTCATCATCGTCCCAGAGGGAAAAGGTCGTCAGCAAAGACTGCACTGTTTTCTCGACGTAGGTGTCTCGTGCTTGGCGCTCGTCCTTCGGCTCATTCTCACTCTCCGCTGCCAAACATAGCAGTGTGTCCCCTCGCCGGCTCCGGCGGTGCCGCCTCGTGGAGCCGTCAACGTAGGCGGCTTCGGAAGCAGCGGTCGACGAGTCGTGGTCATGTCGGTGCGTGAGCCCATCTTGTGCACTCGAGGAGCGTGTTGGAAGCCGTTCGTGAGAAGCCGCGGCGGCAGAAGAAACGCTGCTGGCGACCGTCACCTTTTCAGCCAGACCTGAATCAGCAATGCTCGCCGCAGAATGGCGAGAGACGGTACCACTCCTCTGCGCCGCGGTGCCTCCGCCATCATTACCGTCGTTACCGCGTTCCGCCCATTGCGCGAGCGCGGACGTCAAGGGTCGCATAATGTTGAACCCGTGGCCGTAGGTGGATCTGAGAACAGACTCGTTGGGCACGGTGGACTGCTGCCGCTGCCGCTGCTGCAGCCGTGGTGGTGTCACGCTCTCTTGGGGCCTTTCGTGAGCGTCAGAAGCGCCGCTAGCGTTGCGTCGCTCTTCTGGTGTGGGCTCTGGCATGGCCTGCCGGCCCCACGCGTTCGCAAGCGTGCTCCAGCCCGAGACCCAGTTCACCGTGGTCGACGGCGAGAGCGCGCCAGCGGGCCACAAGGAAGCGGCACTGCTAACGTACGCGGCCGCGGAGCCCATGATCGTATCCTTCCCAGCAGCAGTACCGGCGGCAGTTGCACTCTCAGAACCCTCTGCGCCTCCGAAAATGGAATGCTTTTCACTCTTTTGCGTCAGAGGTGGCACAACGGGAACTGAAATGGAAAGAATGGCCTCAGATTCGTGAATCAACAACAGGGTGCATGCCTGCAGATGATCAAAGCACACAGTGAGGTCTCTTGACGTAATGGACTCATCCGCGGAAAAGGAAAACACGGAGTGCATCCGTCATGTGTTCCTTCAACTGGGGCGCTTCCAGCCCTGGACGTGTAGCTCTTGCAGCAGCCTTGGCACGGCCAGCATCATCATAGTGACCGAGGTTCGTCTGCACTGCTCCGTCCTGGTCACCGCTGCTCTCCTCGACCTCATCCAGCCATCGCTCGAGTGTGCGTCTTTCCTCTTCTATCTGGTTGAGACTATCACCTCGAGGTTGGAAAGAAGATCCGGCGTCATTACCGCGGGCAATACCGCTGGTACTCCTCTCCTCACCAATTAGAAGTAAGACGGAACCGCTGGCTGTCACTGCCATGAAACACTCCCGGGGACCGTGTTGCGGAGGTTCTGCTGCGTCGGCGTTGGGCAGCTGGAGCGTTCGAACGCCAAGGCAAGTCAAACTGACAATAGCATTGCTACCAATGCCGCTCCTTAACGGTCGGTGCACGCCGGCAGCGCAAGTGACTTCACTCAACAAGGAGCCGGAGCACGCGCTCCAATTTCGCAGCAACGGCAGCTCACCGGTTTCCGTGCTCTCCGAGTCCATTGTTCCCGTCATAATAGTCATCGGAGAGCCAATGCGATATGGAAGCGAACAAACAGCGACGCCAGCATCGCACACTGTCTCTGGGGCGAGGGCTCTCATCACCTCCCGTTCCTCCAGTATGAACGCCTTTCCCTTCCGGCTCCATATAATCCGAAGAAAAGTTACAGAGAGAGAAGCGGTAGGCTCTCGCTGCCGATGGCTTACAGGGGATCGGTTTCCTCGGGTGTAGTCGGCTGCACTAGAAGCATTCATGGGGCTCTGCTCGCTCTCACAGGCGCTATCCTCCGTGCACAAGTCGGGTCCGCGGGAGGAAATACAGATTGTTAAAGCAGTGTAAAATGTTTTGGCGTCCTCACGCGTCTGCTCGGGACTGAACAAGTTACCGCAGTGTGAGCACACCTCCAGGCACGGGCCGCAGAGCGAAATCTGAGTGGAAAAGCCGCCGCGAAAACTGTAAGGTTCCATCAGCGGTTCATTTCCTTCCAAGAACGTCACCAGCGCAGCCTCCTTTTCCGCCAGCCGCATCGCACTGGTGTCAGCCTCCAGAAGCGCCGACAGCTCCCTTCCTTTCGCCGCTCGGGCTCGTGTCTGCGCATCTGCTGGGGATATGAAAGTTGAGGAGCTCGAGGAGGACGAGGTGAAAAGAGGCAGCGACTGAAGCCGTGTCGCGACGGCTCGTTCGACGTCAAACAGCACAATGTTGCCCACCTCGTCGACGGTGCACACCACAGGCAGCCGCAGATCTGGCTGAATGGGCTGCACACACAGCAAGGCGAAATGGGCAGCAACAACTCGGTTCTCCCCGTGACGTTCGTGGTGGAGGGAGAAGTGAGCGGCGGTGCTGCCAACAGATACGCTGTGGGGCGTCCGGTCGCTGCCGCTCACGACGCAATAGTAGCGGTTGTACTTGGAGGGAATGTAGTGGGAGCTGTCGGTAATGGGGTCGGGTGTGCATAGCATATACGCGTTTTTGATTCCATCATCGCCGCCGCCACCGATGCGCGCTTCCTGCAGTACAAAAGTCCCAGGCGGAGCCCCCTCTTCGTCAGTTGCTTGCTTGTACAGTCGGAGGCCGTTACGATGCAGAACGGCAAGTGTACCTAGCGCAAACGCGATGGAGACGATGCGCGAGCTGCAGTAGGGCTCCAGAATCAGAGGATGACACTTGCCGGTGGAGCCACACGAAACTTTAGCGCTGGTTTCAGCCATACCGCGTCTGTGCTTTCGTCGCCTCCTCTTGCGCTCACTTCCCCTACTACTATCACTAGATTCCCTGTCGCTGTCGCTGCTGTTACTGGGACACGAGGAGCTGCACGACGATGCCGGTGACAGCTTTCCCTCATTCGTCTCCCGTGGCTCGGCCGACGATAGAGCCCTCAGTTGACTATTACCCAGATATGAAAAGACAGAGTTCATGTCTTTTCCCAGTATAGAATGATTGAGTTGTGGAGATGTGTGTTCGTTATATATATATTGGGTGTACGCTCAACTATGCTGGTTATAATGAAGTCAGTGAAGACAGTGGTAGCAATGACACAACGTTGGAGAATGGGAAACGATGCAAACGTAAACACAGAAAAGAAAAGCAGAATCAGATCTGAAGTACATCATCTGACGTCCTAAGTCAAAAAAAACCGACTTGACAATAGACAGACAGCATCCTTCAAGGAAGAGCGTACCACACTGTACTAAAACGACGTCAAGAGTGGCAGGGGGCAACGCGCAGATATAAAATACACAACAAGAAAAACAAAATATATTAATCTCTATCAGCTTCCTTTTCACGCCATTTTGTTGTTGTTGGAAGGAGAAACAAAAGTATTGAAAGATACGGATCAGAATCAAGCGCAGTCCCGAAGTAATGAAATGAACAAGAATTTATATAGGGGGATTTGAAGAAAAAAAAAGTTGGAATCATTAATAAGCGCGAAAGTGAGTGCTTTCCATTTTTGAGTATGCATCATAACCAGTAAATAAACGTATGTGCTAAACTATTATCGTGCGCTTCATGCATACGACGCCTCTCGTTATGGCACAGGAGCCTTGAAATGCCTCTTCAACATATCCACCATTTTATAAACGGGGAGTAACAGTGAAAAAGAGATGACAGCGCTGAAGATCGAGTGAAGCGAGTGAAAAACAAAAACCGCTTGGGGTAGACCAGAAAATTCGTCTTCAGCAACAACAAGAACAACGAGAGCGACAAAAGCCATCCAGTGGTGGCGACATTGCTTATGCTGATAAGCAGTCATAAGCATTATTGTGAGCCAACCGCCGGGTTGACTTGTTGCTTCTCAAAAAGGTGTAAGGATATTGAAGCCTCATTATTCGATCAAAAATGATTCATACTACCTACAACGGCTTGTTTCGTTTTTTATGCTGTCTTCTTTTCAAGTGTATTCGTGTTAGAAAAGGCCATCTGTGTAGGGTTAGAGCAGGGCAACGATGAAAGAAGAATGACGAGAAGTAACGGTCGGAGAAAAAAAACGAGGTGCTCTAACACCACCCTATTTCACAGTCGAAACGAATAAAAGCGAGATAAAAATAGAAGACTTCCGAAATACTACGTTTTCGAATTCATGTACATCAAAGGATTTTAAAAAGAAGAAAAAAGAAAAAAAGAGAGGACGGAGATGTGGCAAAAGAAAACAGAAAATCTGCTAAAGCAGTGTGACTATGAGAGCGGAGGAGCAAACATCAGGTACGGTAGTTGGGCTGACAGGAAAGGGAAACACAAAACGATAATGGTGTTCCCCTCTCTCTCTGATATCTTACTCCTGCACGCCGAACTCGTCAATGCGCTCGTCGACAATCTCAGTGCCGATGGTCTCTATTGGCTGGCGCGGCGTGCGGATCTGGTACTGCGTGGCGACGTCCTCCACCATGCCCTTGGTGCTGAAGGAAGGCATGTTGGCGAAGAGCTTGCAGTTCTTGTCGATCTTGACAAACTCGATCTTGATGCCGTTGCCGGCGTAGGTGTCGGGCAGGACGCCGAAGACGTACGGCTTGCTCACCGACACGTCGTGGATGCGAGGCACGACAAAGTAGGGGCTGTGCTCGGGAAGAAAGGTCACCTTCATCGCGGCATCGCGGGAGAAGTTGAACTTGAGCTGCCGGTCGGGGTTCTCGACGAAGGAGTTGCTCGTGCACTGCAGCTTCTCCTTCTTGCCGCTGTTGCGGAAGAGACTGATGAGCAGCGCGTGGTACTCGGCGTCCGGCGCGTCGCGCTCGTCCTCCTGCGTGAGCACAATGAAGCACTCGGTCGGCGCCGACACGTTGATCTCGAGCGACACCGTGGGGAAGCCCTCCTGAAAAGTCGCCGCGGATGCGGTAGTCGTACCACGGGTAGCGCACGTGGCAGCAGCCACCGCCGGAGAAGGTGTTGAGCGCGTCGTTCCACTCGATCCAGAAGGTCGAGTCGGCGTCCGACGGGCTGCCGCCGTCCTTATAGCACGTGTTCTTCACCTGCGGGTACTTGTCCCACCGCTTGTCCGTCTTGGACCACGCGCCGGTCCACTCCGCGCCGGTGCCCCACGGGTTGCGCACCTGCACGAGGCGCAGGTCGAGGTCCTCGAAGTACTGCACCTGGCAGACGGCGTAGCCGTGGTGCAGCCGCAGGCCCATCTTCTCGTACTGCGCCTCCAGCTCGGGGTTCGCGCTGACGACGTTGGTGTTGCCGAAGGCCTCGCCGCCGTCGCTGGGGGTGCAGAGCATCTGCAGGTAGCCGCACTTGTCGTACTTGAGCATCTCCTGGAACACCATGTCGTCGCCGGCCTTGGCGTCCTCCCACACCGACTCGAAGCGCGTGACGGGAAAGCCGGTGAACTCCGTCAGCGGCTCCAGCGGGTCGCCGCTCGCGATGTTGGCGTACGAGCCGTGGATCTTGGCGTAGGTCTTCTCCAGCAGCGCGACCCACATGCGGCGCACGTCGACGGAGCAGCGCGTGAACTCGGGGCCGTCGCGGGTGGCGGGGAGGTAGTCGTCGAGCAGCACAGGAAGCCACCAGCCGTTGAAGTTGATGGTGACCCAGTAGGCGCCGAGCGCGCGCTCCACCTTGCCGTTGGCGGCGCTGACGGGGTGGCGGAACAGGTCGTGCACGCGGTCACTCATCTCGGCCATGGCGGCGATGGCGGAGACGAGGTAGGTGTCGCCGATGGAGCCGTGCGTGACCTGGCTGGGCAAGATGTCGCGGCGGAACAGCCGCACCTCCTTGAGATGCTCCGCCGGAATCCACTGCGAGGGGCGGTACCACGGGATGAAGCGCGGCAGGTACGTGTCGACGTCGGGGCGATACAGCGAGTAGTCGCACGGGCGGAAGTCGCAGTCGACGTACGGCAGCTCGTTCTCCTCGCAGTGCAGCAACACCTTCTCCTCGTCGAGGTTGTCCTCCGAGACGCCGAGGGCCTCGGCGAGGTGGGCGATGTCGTCGGCGATCATGTCGTTGACCTCGCCGTAGATCTCCTCGCGCTTGCTGTCGGCGAGCGGGACCGCCTTGGCGCTGCACTTGAATCCATTGACTTTGCCAGAGACGAGCTTCGTCGTCTCGCCGGGGTACACAATCAGCGTTGCGGAGAACTCGCCGTCGCCGCTGACGAACATCTCGACGGTGTCGCCGGGCTCGAGGTCCGACTTGGCGCCAAAGGTGAACTTGACGTGCATCTCGTACTTGTCGGTGTCGTTGTAGTAGTACCACGTGCCGTCCTCGGCGACCACCTTGTACAGCATGCCGTTCTCGAAGACGGGCGTTGCGTTGCCCTTGATACTGGGGCCGCCGAGAAGGTACTCGTTGGCGCCGCTCTTCTTCTGGCGGTCCTTCTCCGAGAGGTTGAGCACCGTCGTGTCGATGGTCTTGTCCTCGAACTCGTCCACCTCGTCGTCGTTGACGTACGGCGCGGGCAGGTCGCGGCGTGGCGGGACGTACTTCTTGGCCTGCTCGTCCTTCTGGTTGCTGCGCATGCGCTTGATGTCCTCCATGTTGCGCGGCAGCAGATCGGGCAGCGGCGTCGGCACGCGGACAGTCTGCAGCTCGTCCGCGTCCATCTCCGACGCGCGCGTCGGCGCGGGCATGACGTAGCCCGGCGGGTAGTCCTTCAGCGCCGGCGGTTCAGTGGGAATGGACATGACGTGGGTGCGTGCGGGTGGGAGAGGGGGGGCAGGGGGTGTTTGTGTGCTCAGAGAGAACAGTGCTGCGGTAAGAGATTCTTCTCAAATAGAAATTTATCTGTATAAACTATGACGAATCGTGGAGGAAAATCCTTTCTATGTCTTTCAAAACAGTTTCACTAGTAATAAACTTTCTTTTCAAAAGCTGTGAGATACGGAGTGAAACAATTTTAAAGACAGAACAGGGAAGCTGAAAGGGAGAAGGGAAAAAAAAAGAAGTGTGATATCGAAAAAAAAAGTTCTTTTTCTTCAGCTTAAACTAAGATACTGAATAACCTTTTAGCGTTCAGTGGAGGTGAGCGTGATAAGGATGCGTCAAAAACAAGAATGAATGAATGTCAGCATGCAGTAAGTGGAGGTAAGCTCAAGGACATATAAACAAATATATGGGGAGCTGCAACTCGTCGTAGAAGAGATATTGTATCAGCGGGTGGTGCGATAGTGTTGATGCCCACATCCAAACAGAAAGATCGGCAAGATCATGTGTCGAAAGGCAGTGGATGTGTGTGTTTGCTCACGTACCAGTAATGGCGGAGTATTCATGATAATAACTATAACAGAAACGAGACAGAGAAGAAGAAGAAGGAAAAAAAAATAACATGTACAAAAAAAAAAGCAGAAGAAAAGCTACAGCAATATACAAGTGGTGAAAAGTTTCGATTAGAAAAAAAAAGCAAAGAGAAAGAGGAAAATAAAGAAGGTGTTATGATGCGCCGTATATAGCAAGAACTATGAAAAAATAGTAAGAAGCGAAAAGCAAACGTGAAGATTACAACAATACAAACAAACAAAAAAAACTCTCCATATATTACATGGCATTGAACAAGAAGAGATACGAGAGAGAGAGGGAGGGAAAAAAAGAATAACAACATCAAAAAGAACAGTTGAATCATCACATTCGTCAACACTCTTACGCAGTGTCGCTGCGGTCAAGGATAAACGTGCCCTCGGTCTCCGTGAAACCTTTGTGGTTGCAGCACTGAAAAGCGGCAGAACAGGCTTCAACGGAATTGAAACTGAAGGACGGTGCGTCCTTGTACACTTCGGAGGAGTCGGGGATTTTCTTGAACGACACGCTTAGGGTCTTGTTGTCGATGTGACTGTCCAGTAAAAGGCTAATGACAAAGCGGCGCTCCTTCTTGGCCTCCTCGGCCAGAATCTCCATTTGGGGAATAATGTAGTACGGAGACGATACGCTGTCGAAGCTCACCTTCATGGAGACGTCGCGCGCCTTGACAAAGGTCGTCTTGCCCGCGATGCTCTCGATGTCCTCGCAGGACTTGAAGCCGACCATCTCCTTCTTTTGCACCTTGTTGTGGCGTGTGATGCGCATTGCCGTGCCGCAGGTCAGCGCGGAGGCGTTGGTGCCGAGGACGTTGCCCTCGTCGTCCACCTCGTCCTCCAGCGACTCGAGCGACAGCGTCACGAAGCCGTCGACCTTCTTCGACGCCGACACCTCCAGCACAAACTGCGGGAAACCGCTCTCCGAGAAGAGGTTGCGCACGCGGTACTGGTGGTGCGACCACGAGGTGTAGCAGACACCGCCGCCGCCAAACGCCTGCAGAGCCTCCTCCCACAGGAGCCACATGGTGCCCTCCCGGTTCTTCATAAAGTCCTCCTCGCCCTTGTCCTTGTTCTTCCGCCGGCGGTGGGAGGCCTGAATTGAGAGGTTCATCAGCGAAAAACTCTGCTCCGGCTGGTCGTACCACGTCGTGTGACGCCACTTTTTCGTCGGGTTTACCGAGTTCTTGGTCTCCCACGTCCACGGGTTGCGCAGACGCACCATGCGGATGTCCAGCTCCTGGTAGTGGGCGGCATCCGTGAGGAAGTAGATGTGGCCGGGCAGAAACTGCGGCACCGCCGTCTCCTCCTTGCGCAGGATGAAGCGCGACGAGCGCTTCCGGGAGAGCGTGCGTGTTGCCTCGGACTTCTCGTCGTGCGGGGAGGGGGTGAAGATCAGGATCAGGTAGTTGTTGCGGACGCAGCGCTGCAGGTACTTGAAGAAGGAGCCGGCGGCGGAGCCCTTGGGGTCGCGCTGCGCCGCCGTCCACTGCTCGTCGATCGGCCGCACAGGGAAGCCCGTGAAGTCGGACATGACGGTCAGCACGTCGATGAGGCAGATGGCGGCGTACGAGCCGTGCGACTTGGCGTAGGCCTTCTCCAGCATCGACACCCACAGCCGCCGAGGGTCGCCGACGCAGCGCGAGAAGACGGGCCCGGTGAGAGTCGCTGGGAGGTAGTTGTCGATCAGCGTGTTCTGCCACCACCCGTTGTGGATGAGGTTGACGCGGTACGCGCCGATGGCGCGCTCGTCCTTGCCCAGCCGCAAGCTGACCGGGTGGCGGAACATCCACATGACGTGCGCGGGGTTCAGCGCGACGGCGGCCATGGCGGCGACGACCGTGTGGTCGCGCAGGTCGCCCTGGCGCACCTGGTGGCAGCTGATGTCGCCGCGGAACAGGCGGCCCTCGGTGACCTCGGTGAGGTAAAAGTAGTCCTCCGGGCGCCGCCACGCGAGGGGGTGGATGTCCACCACGTCGACGCCGGGGCGCGACAGGGAGGTGGCGGCGGGGCGAAAGTTGAGGTCGGTGAACTTGAAGCGGTTCTTGAGACAGCAGCGCAGAAAGGCGTCCTGGTCGGAGGCTTTGCTCCACTTCCCCATCGCGTGCCGCACCGTGTTGATCTCCGCCCCGACCGCCGTCATCGACTTGGTCACCGACGGCGAGATGAAGTCCTTGGGCATCGGCACCGCCTTGGCCATGATCGCCGGCAGCCGGTCGACGCCGCTGCAGAAAAAGTTGGTCTCCTCCGGGAGCACCGCGATGGTGACCTCCACCTCGCGCCCGTCGCTGTCCGGCATCGGCGTGACGATCGCGCGCTCGTTGAAGTGCTCCTCGCCGGTGACAGGCATCACGACGCGCACCATCAGCACATCCCGGAGAGTGTCATTGAAAAAGTAGTAGCTGCCCCGCTCGTCCTTGATGCGGTACAGCATACCCTCGTAGAACACCTTGGTGATGTTGCCAGAAACGGTGGGCTCCCCGTACTTGAAGTCGGACTTGTACGGGTACGGCGTGTCGCGGATGTTGAAGTCATCGAACTCGTCGTCGTCCGAGTCGACGTCGTCGTCATCTTCCTCGCCGTCTTCCTCGTCGTCGCCGTCGCTGCCGCCGGCGTTGCTGACAGAGGCCACGCTCTCCGTAATGGCCACAGGCACGTTGTGGCGCGGCGTGAAGGACGACTTCTTCGTCGACTTCTTCGCGAGGAGTGCCTCCTTCTTGTCGAGCAGCTCCTTGCACGCGGCGATGGTCTCCTTGTAGCGCGACTTGGACGGGCTCTCGCACAAGTAGTCGTAGATCACCCACAGCACCTCGGGATCTGACACCTGCTTCACAAAAGTCACTAAACGTTCCTCGTTGATTGTCTGCAGATTCGACTTTTTCCGTAAGCCGGATGATTGGGTGCCAGTGTCGCTGACGGCGGAGACAAAACTGCCCTCCAGCACGATGGTGTCCTCGCACTCTGGGATTGTCACCGTGGTCGAGCGCATCGAGCGTTGGCTCTTCATCGCCGGTTGCTCGCCGCTGCTGTTGACGGCAGCGAAGTGCAACGAGGGCTGCCTGTTATTCGTGGTGGGCGACATGGCCGACCGCAATGGGGTTCCTGCCGTTGCGGCCTGCCTCGCATCGGCTTTGGTCCCAGAGCTAGGTGTCGTTAGCCTAGACGTTCGCGCGGTGGACGGAGCAGCCGACGACATCCCAGACGCTGGTGCGAAAGGGGGCGCGTTTAGCGCAGGTGCTTTGCCGCCGTTCGCGGAGGTGGAAGACTGCACAGATGGCAGGGAGGTCGTGCCCTCCTTAGCGGGACCACTGGGTGGCGATAAAGGTTGGTTTTTGTTGGTCGCCGCAGTCTTACCGCTGATCACCGTGGAAGATGAGGTCGGCGGACGAGGCGCGAGCTTACCAGGCGCTGGAGCGGCAGCAGCTGGGGCCTGAGCCTTTGCTGTGCTCGGGGCAGACCCTCCTGCAGGCCCAACTGACTTGCTGGAAGATGCGGGCAGCGGAGGCAAGGTCGTCTTGCTGCCCGCTGTGGCGGTGGTGGTGGCGCCGGCGGGCGGTCTAGGCGTTGCGCCAGGCTGCTGGCTCACCGCAGGCCCTTGCCGGACGCACTCGCGTCAACACTGGAAGTGGTTCGCTGGCTTTTCCCAGGGGCAGTAGTCGGAGGAGCAGGGCAGCAGCAGGAGGAGCCTTCGAACTGGGCGGCGCAGGATTTTGTCTTGCTGAGGCTGTCCTCGGCGGCGATGACTTGCTAGTGGTGTGTTCAGGAGCGGAAGAGCCTCCCGAAACGTGGCGGGCGGTGGAGGGAGCGGAGGGAGGCTTGTCAGCAGCCTTATCACTCTTAGTGTAAGACGGACTCCCTCCGACGGACTTGGTTTCACGGCGCGCTACGTTGGGGTTGGAAGGGGGAGTCAAGCTCCGCCTCTGCTGCTTTTCGGGTAGCTCGTTCATGGTGGGTAGGCCGAGAGCGTTGGAGGCGTTGTTGGCAGAGAGTGAAAGTTCCAGGTCATCCTTTGGAAGTTCCTTCTGAACCTCACCCTCGACTTTTGTGCCGTTTACCGCGGCAAACTGAGCCGAGTTCTTGTGCTCCATCGTTGGGCGTCTCCGCCTGCGGGCCGAGCCGGTGTACGGCGCCGTCGACTGCCGAGAACGCGAGGTGCTAGCGCTGAACGGGCTCTCGCCGCTGACGCTAGTCTGCGGGTTTGGCTCCGTGATGGAGATTCCTGACGTCCGGCGACCACCCATGCTCGGCGTCGGCATCCCCGTGAAAAAGTTGTCGGCAGAGGGCCGGGAGAGGCGACGGCGGTCCGCGAGCGGCGACGTCACGCTTCCCGCCGACGCCTCCGCCTCCACGCGCGACATGCTCGTGGCGGCCTCGACCTCGCGGTCGATGAGCGTCTTGATGACGTTCCGCCCGGAACTGGAGTGGTTCGACATCGATCCTTCGCCCGAGCCGATGCTCTTCAACGCCGCTTGCTGGCTCGCGCTATTGATGCTAAAGCCGTTGTGGATTCCGCCAGCCGTAGCGCCATTGCTTCTTGATAGCCGCTTAGGGCCTGAGGTGGAGAAGTGCTGGCGCGACATGGAGACGGAGTTGAGGTAGGAGCTCTCCGTTTCGTACGGTGCGTGTGAGACGTCAGAAAACGGGATAGAGGCCATGCTATTCACGTCAATCACCGTCCACGCGCGCTTTTCGTCCTTGTACTCCTTGTTGAGTACCTCAATGGAGTCCTCCGAGCTGCTGTCGGCCAGCGCCACGATTCCCTTTGGCGGCATTGCGCGGGGAAGGGGGGGGGAGGGAACGAGGAGGTGGGGATCCGAAAATTGATGCTGAGTCGGAATATAAAAAGAGAAAAAAAAAAGGGAAAACGAAGGAAGAGCAATCGTCAGTAATAAAGATTTATTTCAGATCCAGATAGAATTCAGAACAGTAACAAAGAAAAACAAAGCAGGCGTCGCTCACGATACTATTGTGTTGATAGTTGGCGACTCGACAGCGTGGAACTGGAGCAGGTTAAAAACAAAAGAAAAGAGAAGAAATGCACTGTGGGTGCGACAAGTGGTAGACAAAAATTCTGCTTCTTCTTACTTGTATATTATTACTATTCTTTCCTATTTGGGGAGTAGACGAGGAGGACAGAAGCAAAAGAGAGCGAAAACGTCAGGGAGGTGAAAATTGATGCGCACTAAGAGTTCCATTCATCATCTTTACACAACGCCACTTTTATGTCTTCAGTCTGAGGTACAAGATGAAGCGATGCAAGTCTTGACACAGTCGATAATCCCCTGTACAACGCATGTAGTGCACACAATATCATTACATGCACTCACTTTTAGAAACAACTAACGTTTTCATCGCTAGACATTTGTTGTTGTTGTTTTAGCATTATTTTGAACAAGTCCCTCCTTGTTGGTATTCGGCACGAGATGTGATAGTTTCAAGAATTAAAACGATCACTAGAGAGGGGAAGATGGGGAGAGAACGGGGAATGAGGAGAGATAACAGACAAAATAATAAATAAATAAAAAAGAGAAGAGGGAAAAAGAAAAGACGCAATGAATAAACAAAGAAATAGGTGGATGACAGTACTGTACAGGTGAAAAGTGAGAGAAAGATAAAAATTAAAAAAAAAAGCGCCGGTCGTACTTATTTCCAACTTTGAAAATAGAGCGTCGGCACTGGGAGAAAAAAAAATAGGACAAAGACGTTCCACGACTACTTTACATCCAATATCTGTATGTCGGACTGGACCTCCGACACGTCCGTCTCTGCGTTAAAAAGTGACGCTTTGGGAGTCCACGCCGCCGTGAACACTGGGGCGCTGTCGGCCACCTCCACACCGCGCACCTCCACCGCCGTCGCCACGTCGGCTGTGTTGCTGACGAAAGCGGTTATGACGTAGCCCAGCTCCTCGACGTCGGTGCCGCTGCGCAGTCGTGGGATGACGTAGTAGGGATCTTTCTTCCCAGGCAGCAGTGTGATGGCGCACGACACCTGCTGCGCGTACGAGTACTTGACGTGTGTTGTCACGTCAAAGATGTTCGGCGCGGAGCTGCATTGCACCAGGGATGTCTGCGCACCGCTGCCCGTGCACACTAGCAATGCCATGGGTGTCACGCTTCCGGCGTTATCGCGCAGCAGCTCAGTGATGCTGCGCCGCGCTCGGGTCGCCGGGTCGAAGCGGCGGTCGTCCTTGGTCAGTGTCAGCGTAACGGTGCACTTGGCGGAGGCGCGCAGCTGCAGGCAGGTCGTGGGGATGCCGTTGAGAAAGAGACCCTTCACTCGCGTAGAGCGGGAGTTCTCAACGCCGTACAAGAAGAAGCCCTCCTTGAAGTACTGGGCCACGTCCTTGACGTCCATCCAGAGCGACTGCGTGTCGTTGAGTCCGTAGGACAGCTCCCACGCCTCCTCCGCCCACGGCTTGCCCATCTCCTTCCACACGCGCACCCACTCTTGCTGCTTCTCGTTGTTGCCGCCCGCACTGCGGGGCGACTGCCGCACGCGCAGCAGCAGGTGCTCGCCGTTGTTGACCACGTCCATGTCGACGGCGGCCACCGAGTATCCGGCGGCCAGTCCGAGGTCCTTGTACGCCTCCTCCAGGCGGTCGCGCTTGTCTTTGGACTTGGCCGTTGAAAGTGGGAAGGTTTTGAGGATCATCACGCCGCGCTTGTTCTCAAAATGCTGGCGCACGGCGTGCACAAACGGGTCAGCGGGAGCGGAGACACTCATGCTGGAGCGACTGGCAGACGTTTTCTTTACGCGAGGAGTTGCTTGTGGGTCGTGCGGCGGAGGCGTTACTGCTGCCTGTGGTCGCCGTCGCCGCCGTCGCAGTTCCTCCGGCAGCCGACGGCCACACCTGCTCGAGGGGAACCAACGGGGCCCCGGTGAGGTCGAGCAGGGCGCACTCGAGCGGCGTCTCCAAAATGGAGGCGTAGGACAGAAACGACTTGGCGTACGCCTTCTCTAGAACAGGAAGCCACAGCTGCCGCAGGTCGGGCTGGTACCGCGAGAACTCGGGGTGGTTCGCGGTGCTGGGAATATAGTGATCCACAACGACGTCCGTCCACCACCCGGAGAAGCAGAACATGGCGCGATACGCACCCAGACGACGCTCGCGCTTTCCCTGCTCGGCGTCGACCGGGTGTGAAAAGAGCATGCGTAGCATGCGCGGGAACTCCACCAAGGCAGCAGCGGCCGAGAGGAAGTTGTAGTTGGGAAACAGCGAGCCCTGCGCCACGCCACTGGCGCTAACGGTGCCTCGGAAGAGTCTCAGCTGCGAAGCGGCGTCCGCGGGGATAAACTCGGCTGGCGGGCGCCAATGCAGTGGCGGAATGAACAAGCCGTCAACGCGCTGCCGGAAGAGAGCGGCGTGGCTGGGCGAAAACTGAGGATCGACAAACGGCAGCTCCTTCTCCAGCGCCGTCGCCAGCGCGCTGGAGGTGCTGAGGTCAGCGCATCGCACAGCGGTGTCGGGGTTGGGCACAACCTCCACTGACTTGCCGCATGACTTGACGAGCGTTGCGAGTGCTTCAGTAGGGACCCTGTACATTTCGTTGAGGTCGGCAGGAGACTCGAAGGTGCGGGGCAGCAGATTGGCCTTTGACTTGTTGTCAAAGCCGGCGACGGTGCCACTAAACAGAAGGGCGGTCTCCTCAGGAAACAGCGTCAGCTTCGCCTCCCACGAGCCATTCGAGAGTTTCTTCACAGAGCTCTTCGGGCCCGCCTTGACGCTAGACTTGGGGTCGAGAATGTAATGAACCTGCATCTCGTAGTAGCGCGTGTCGTTATAGAAGGACCACTCGCCGCTGTCTGAGATGATGCGGAACAGCATGCCGTCCGAAAACACCGACGTCACAATGCCCTTGACAGACGGCCCGCGGTAGTGGTACGGCGACAGCGCAGTGCCCCAGCTGTCCGGCACAGGAGCCGTCTTGGCATCTGCTGTCCCCTCCTCCAGATCGTCGGTTGTGTTGCGGCGCTGAATGATGCCCTGAACGGAGCGGCGTGGGGGACTGACGACGGCGGCAACGGCAGCAGCAGTGGCAGCAGCAGCGGTCGCAGCCATCTCCTCCTCCACCGCCTCCTCTTCCTGCTTTTGCTCCTTGACGCTAGCCTCCACCAGTTTCTCGTTGCGCGCCAGCATCGCATCACGCTGTCGCTGTAGTGACTGAATCCGAAGCTGCTCGCTCTTGTACTGACTGATGCGGTGCTGCAGTCTTGCTAGTTTCTCCGCATTCCCCGCGAAGGCCTTGAGCATGATCTCCTCATTTTCAGGGGTTAATTCGAAAGAACTTTGCCCTCCACGTCGTGTGCATGCCAAGGAATTCATCTGCTACAAAATGGAAAAGACCGAAAAAGAGAGCTCTAATACAAGTGTGAACACAAGAAGAGGGGCGATGAGAGTTTGGGAGACCGAAGGAAAGAGGAAAATAAGAAGAATGTGTAAATACAGCTGTAGTAGGGGAAAGATAAAAGGATGAGATTACATCAAGTGATAGAAGAAAGAACTATAATGTTGATTGTTTGCTTTTCGAATATAGTACTGGTGCAGTGCTGGACGGGATCGAGAGAAAAACAAGAGGAGGTGGCGGAGGAATTAACAAAATGAGTGGATGAATGTTAGAAGAAACAGAGAAAGGGAAAAAGGGGGGGGAACAAAAACAGTGTGGGATGTACAGATCCAGAACACTACGATGGATGAGTCACGGTGTTCAACACGCATACACGTGCGCACCAGCACTCGCACATTTCGGTAGATTTGATTCGCCAAAGATATGCGGAACACGCGACACACACACAAGCACAGGTCATCAAGACTTCCGGGGTTCCTTTATTTTTTTCCGTACATGATTGGGAAGGAAGAGGGAGAGAGAAAGAGAGGGAGGGAGGAAGAAAGAAAGGGAGGGGGAATGATACTGATGATAATGATGATGAGTCAAAAATGTATACATGAACCGGTCATTTCGGAAAGAATTCCATTTTCGCGCTTCTGGTACTTTGTTTCGGTGGAGTCGGCATCCACAGTAAAGTGCATCTTGTTGCGGAAGAGCTCAGAGGTGGGATTGATCTTTACGAAGCGCACTTTGAGAGAGTCGTTGTCAATGAGGCGGTTGAGCAGGAGGCCGAGCGTGTAGGATTTGCCAGGAGTGTTGGCGCGGCTGCGTGGGATGATGTAAAACGGCCCACTTTGGGGGTCGAACTCGTAGCGCAGCGACACGTCGCGGCCAAGAATGAAACTCAGCGCCTTCGACGGCGCCTCGGGGTCGGTGGTGCAAATGCGGTCGATTTCGTGCATGTTGGAGAGTCCCCCTTTCGAGCGCGTCACGCACAGCATCAGCGGCGTCAGCCAGCCCGTCTCGTCGTTGGGGTCGTAGCCGCGGTCGTCGTCCTGCGACAGCACACAGAAGCCGCTGACCGCCTGCTTGGTCTGCACCTCCAGTGCCACCGAGGGGACGCCGTCCGCGCCGAAGGTGCCGCGAACGCGGTAGTCGTGCAGGTCATAGCGGGCGTGGCAGACGCCCATGCCCTCGAACATGTCCAGCGCCTCCATCCAGTCGATCCACACGCCGTTGTGCAGCGTGCTGTCGTCGTGGCAGCGCTTCTGCAGCTTCGGGTGCCGCGACCACTCGTTGCTGCCGAGCGCCCACTTGCCGTCGCAGCCGGTGCTGATAGTGCCGCAGCGGATCTGCAGCAGCCGGTGGTTGTCCTCCCGCACCGCCTGCAGCACCGTGTACGACATGCCGAAGATCATGCCCCACCGCGCGCTCGCCGCCGTCTCAGGGCCCTCGTCGGGCAGGCTCAGGCACACCATCTGGTTCTGGGCCAGCTTCGCCTCGATGAGGCTGAAGAGCTTCTCCGTCTCAGGGGTCGAGCTGCTGCCCTTGATGCTTCCCACAGCGGCGGCCCACTCCTCGTCGAGACGGGTGGCCGGCTGCCCTGTCAGGTCCTGCAGCGCCTCGATGGGGTCGCCGCACTGGATGGCCGCGTACGACCCGTAGAGCTTCGCGTACGCCTTCTCCAGCACCGGGTACCATATCTTGCGCACGTCCAGCTCGCAGCGGCCAAAGTCGGGGCCCTTGGTGGACGCGGGCAGAAAGTCGTCGACCAGAACCGTACGCCACCAGCCGCCGTAGTTGAGCGTCACCCGGTACGCGTGCAGCTGCCGCTCCCGCTTGCCCTCCTCGACCGACACAGGGTGGCGGAACAGCGCGCGCACCTGCATCGGGTACTCCGCGAGGATGGTGGCCGCGCTACACAGGTACACGTCGCCGCCGTCGCCGGGAAACGGGTCCTCGGGGAGCACCGAGCCGCGGAAGAGGCGGATCTCGTCGACCTCCTCTATCGGCACGAACTCCTGCGGGCGGCGCCACGGGACGCTCCACACAAACGTCTCGTCGACGCCGACGCGGTAGATGGACTTGTGGCACGGCGGAAACTCGGGGTCGATGAAGCGGATGCTGCTGGGCTTCTTCTTGCACAGCGCGAGCACGTCCTCTGCGGTGAGGTCCTCCAGTTTTTTGCGCGCCTCAGTGGCCAGCTCGTCGAGGCGCGAGAGCAGCATGTCGTTGCGCTTCTCCACGCTCTTGTTGCGGAACGATGCGTCGATCGGGGACGCGACGGAGAGGTTGCGGAAGCCGTTGACGACGCCATGAATGAGAATCTCGGTCTCCTCCGGCAGCACCTCCACCTCCACCTCCTTCTCCCCACTGGGCAGCTTCCGGAAGATCGCCTTTGGCCCAGCCCGCACATTCGATGTGCTGCTGAAGCTGTACTTGATCAGCATGCTGTACTTCTCCGAGTCATTGAAGAAGTACCACGTCTCCTCGCCGTCCTCGGTGTTGGTGGCGGAGGTGGTGCTGGAGCCGGCGTTACTCTTGTCGCCGCTGTGCACGATCGCGTGAAAGAGAAAGCCTGTCTTGAAAACGCTGGTGAAGTTTCCCTTCACCTTGGGAACGGAGTAGCGGTACGGGTTCTCCCGCATGTCCACGTTTTGAGGATCCATAAAGCGGAAGAACGGGTGCCGCGTACTGATGCTGAAGTCCTCGAATTCGTCGGTGTCCTCGTCGATGATCTCGACCGCGCGCCCCGCCGGCCGTTCGGGGACGTGGTCCCGCCCTTTCATCTGTGACTCCCGCTTGCGGACGATGGTGGAAACGCGATTTTTGCGCTTGCGCTCGTTGTTGACGGCGCCGTACAACAGCGTGCGGTGTTTCTCCTGCAGCGCGCGGCACTCCTCCTGCAATGCCTCTGCCTCGCGGCCCTGCGCCTTGCACTGCGCGATGAGGCCGCGCACCAGGTCGTACACCTCCGGGTCGTTGAGCCCGTCCGTCAGAAACTCAAAGTCGCCGTCCTCGTCGCTGGTGATCTCGTCATCCTCCTCCTCTTCCGCGTGGGTGTCCTCGAGGCCGCCGTCCGACTTCTCGACGGCCCGGTCGAGGAAACTGACGGAGCTGCCTGTGCGGCGCCCACTCGTTGGCCGCGCGAGGGCGGAGCTGAGAGAGCTCTTTGTGGGGCGGTCCAGGCCGCTCAAGACGCCAGGAAGCAGCATCGGCTGCTCTTCCTCCTCGTCGTCCTCGTCCCCGAGTTCCATGCCCGCAAGCATCTCCTCCGTGATGGCCTCCTCCTGCACCGTCGGCTGGATCTGTACGTCCATCGTGATGGTATTCTCCTGCTTTTATTGCTTTCTCGTTGTTGTTTTTTTTTCGTATGTTTTGATGCAACTGTGCTATGTTAAGCCATGTGGGTTAGAAAACCACTGGGTAGTTGAGTTTCCCTGAGCAAATTAAAGCTGTGTTCGTGTCGAGAGTGTGTGAGAAAACAGTAAAGAGTTTTGAGACCACAATTTATTAATGAGAAGAAAATGCAGAGAGAATTCCATCGCATAATATAATTCAAGCTAAAACAGTAAACTATGCATATACAGTAGCGATGTGTAGAGGAAGTGTGACTGAAATGGTTCTACCTACAGCACTTGAGTCACCACACTTGAGATCCATCTCTGAATTGTATCTACTCACAGCTCTATTGACGAGTCTTACTCTCTTTTTTTTCCCCCCACTTCTGCCTTCTGTAGGGCACAACTCAAAGTTGAGAGGGGAATTCAAACGGAGCACTATTCTATTGGAAAAACTATGAGCACTGAGCTCGACTGAACAGCGAGAATAAGTGTCAACTTGAGATCAAGACCACCGTAACTGTCACAAAATCAGCAATTGCGACTGTTGAAGAGAGCCACTTATGAGACCCCTTTCTGAATCGGTTGATGAGAAACAACACATACACTACTTTTCGGGTTCCGCGTCAATAACACTCTTTATCGAGTCCTTAATGTGAGAGCCCAGGATTCCGGTGGAAGTCTGTGGGCCGCAACTATCTTCGCCTCTTTTGTTTTTCTCTCTCTCTCACTTACACTCTTTATATTTAATTACTCTTTGAGGAAAGGAAAAAAGGGAGGCGCAATCGATACGGATGCTGCAAGAAAGCAACAAGAAACTATGTTAGGAAGGAAATGAGTTTGTGGGAAATAGCAAAAACGAAAAAAAAAATACTGGAAGAGTTGGAAACTATGGGTGCCAAGAAGAGCGGCTTGGTATTAGAATGAAAAGGATGGTACAGGCTGAATCTCTTCACATTTATGGTGCTGAAGAGAAATGGTGTTGATACTCATTTTTTTACAAAAAAAAAAAACTCGTTTTTGAGGGCCTTCTATGGTTATGATTAGGATCGTGTCTGCATTATTTTTTTTTTCAAGCTACAGCTCGTCATCACTGTCGCTGACGCGGAACTGCTTGAAGCGATCGTCAGCTCCCTGTTCCTGGGCGGAAGTGTCGGCAGCGGCATCTGTAGGCGGCGCCTGCGACTGCTCAGCGTCGTTGGGAGCAGCAGCAGCAGCAGCAACAGGCTCCTTCGCCTCAGCCTGGGGCTCTTCGGCAGTTTCGACAGGAGCGGCAGGCGACTCGGTCGGGGTCGGGGCCTTCTCCGACTCCGGACGAGAGGGCGCGGCGTTCTCAACGCTATTTGTCTCGCCCTTCTCCGCGGCAGAATTGTTAGGGGTCGCGGCCGCGGCTTCCTGCGGCTCAGGCTCCCGCGCAGGCTCGCTGACCTGCTGATTCTCGGACGGGGACGACTTGGGCGTCTCCAGCTCGTCATCATCCATCTGCGGCGCCGACGCAACGGGCTGCTGCAGTTCCTGTGGCTCCGGGTCCTCCACGTTCTCCACAGCCACCGCGGTCTCGTCCTCTGCGGCGACGGCGCTGTCGGCGCGTTCGGCGGCCTCCTGCACCTCGGCCTCGCGCTCCCCGTCGTTGCTGACGCCCGCCTCGCTGGCGCGCTCGCTGGGCGTCGCCGGCTTCTCCTCCTCTGCAGCCGCTTCCGCCGCCGCTTCCTCGCCGCAGACGCGACGGCCGACGTTGGAGACAATGGCAGCGCTGCTGTAGTGGTGCTCCTGGAACTCCGCCTCGACGCCGGCGAGCTCGGCAGCGTCAAACGACAGCAAGTTGCGGAAGACGCGGTTGTCGCGGTCCAGCTGCTTGGCCAGCACGCTGAGGTGCGGCGCCTCCGTCTCGGCAACCATGAGGCCCACGACGTACGTGCGCTGCTCGCAGTCGGCCGAGAAGCCCTTGCTGTGGGCGCGCGGGATGACCAGGTAGCGCTGGCCGGGCTCGAAGGTGTACGTCATGGCCACATCGCGCGCCACCACAAAGTTGTACTCGTCCGCCGACGGCTGCTGCACCTCCCAGTTGCTGCTCTGGTCGACGCGGAAGGGCACCTCGCCCTCGGCGGCCGCCGGGTCCTGCTCCTGGCGCGCGACAGAGACCATGATGGGGGCCCACTTGGTCAGCGGGTCGTCCAGCGCCAGGCCACGCTTGTCTGGCTGGGAGAGCACCAGCGTCGCGGTCACCGGCTGCTGCACCGTCACCTCGAGCAGCACGTTGGAGAAGCCCGGCTCGAAGGCGCCCTTGACGCGGTAGTCGACCGCGTGCGGCTTTGTGTAGACGATGCCGGCGCCGTCAAAGTACTCCTTCACGTCGTCCCACGCCATCCAGTAGCGGTTCTGCTTGGCGGACTCCTCCGGCTGGCACTCGTCGGCGGAGGCGCGGAACTTCTCCCACTCCGGCGCACCCGGCGACCACGCGCCGCTCCAGGTCTGGCGCTGCCCAACAGTGGCGGGGTTGTGCACCTGCATCAGGTAGGCGCCGCCGGGCTGATGCGGCGGTGCGACGCGCGTGAGCACGTAGCTGTGGCCGTACTCGAGGCCGGCCGCACGGAATTTGTCGTCGAAGGCCTGCTGGTCCTGGTCGCGCGCGGCGCCGAGGTACGAGGTAGAGCCGTGGCCGGGCGTGCTCAGCAGCACCACGTGTCCCTCCGCCAGCGCATTGGTGAGGCGCTGGTGCAGCTGCGGGGCGTCGGAAGAGTTGGCGGCAGCCGCGCTCCACTCCTTGTCGAGTCGCTGCGTGGGGAGGCCGGTGAAGTCCTGCAGGGCGAGGAGCGGGTCGCCGCCGGTGATGGCGGCGTACGAGCCGTGCAGCTTCGCGTACGCCTTCTGGAAGAGCGAGATCCACAGCTCCGCCGGCGACGAGACGGAGCGGCCAAAGGCCGGGGTGTCGCCAATGGTGGGCAGGTAGTTGTCCACAATGACGCTGCGCCACCAGCCGTTCTTGCACACATTCACGCGGTACGCGCCGACGGCCTTCTCCTCCTTGCTATCGGAGGCGAAGACGTGCTGGACGTTCTGCGGGTTCTCAGCCAGCGCGGCGGCGGCGCTCATCAGCCAGCAGTCGCCCAACAGGCCGTGTGCCACATCCTCGGGAACGGGAACCGACACGAGGGTGTCGCCCGCAGCGCTCTGCGCGCCCGCCGTCGTCGTTGCGAGAAAGTCGCCGGGACGCTTCATCGCCATCTTGGCGATCTGGCGGGTGTCCAGGTCGGGGCGTGAGAGCGACTCGGAAACGGGCGGGAAGTGAATGTCGACGTACGGGACGTTCTCCGCGACGCAGCGGCGCAGCACCTCCTCCTCGTCGTCCTCCTCACCGGCGAGCTCCTTGACGGCGCGCAGCTCCGCCGCCGCGGCCTCGTTGGCCTCGTCGCAGAGGACCGCGCGGTAGTCCTCGCTGAGCGGGCTGACGGTGACGCCGCTGGTGTAGCCGCAGTGCGTCCCCGTGATGAACTCGAGCGTCTCGAGGGGGTAGATGGCCATCTTGACGCACACCCAGCCGTCCTCCGTCGTCTCGAGCGTCGCCTTCTCCCCGGCGACGATCTGCGAGCCGGGGCCGAAACGGTAGTCGATGTGGCCCTCGTACTCGAGCGTGTCGTTGTAGAAGTACCACGTGTCGCCCTTGATGATGCGGAAGACGAGCCCATCGTCGAAGCACGCCTTGCGCTCCTCGTCGGTCGCCTCCACCGTAGCGCGGTTGTACACGTACGGGTGCGGGGCGCTGCTCAGCTCGGCCACACGGTCGGCAACGGCCTGCTCCTCGTCCTCCTCCGGCGCGGCCTCGGGCTGCGGCTCCGGCTCGGCCTTCTCTTCCTCCTCCGGCTCCTCCGCGGCCGCGGCTGCCTTCTCGCTGACATGCTCCGGCTGTTCCTCCTGCTCCGTCTGTGGTTTGGCCTCCGAAGGAGACTTGGGCGGCACAGTGGACTTCTTTTGCGACTTCTTGTCCTCCTTGGGGTCGTCCTTGGAGTTGCAGCAGCCCATCTTGCGTGCTCAGTGTGCGCGTAGAGTGTGGGGGTGGGGGTGCGTGCGTGAAGGTGTGTTTGTGCTGCAGGAGACGCTGCAAACCGAAACCACAGAGAAAAGGGACAGAAGAGCTCGGACTACGTCTCTGTCGCCAGGCGAACTACTCGGTTACAAAAATAAATTTGTTGCGATAAATCTAATTCCAAAACTACTTCAGAGAAAAATAGAGGAGCAGGCGAAGGAGGAGGAGGAGAAGGTGAAGAACGTGATCATGTGAAAAGAAGTACGGCGTGAAGACCTGGACGTAACGAAGAGGCAGAGACAAGCACATAGAAAAAAAAAACGAGAACTACTCTCTCCGCAGCGCTGACCAAATGAATGTTGGGAGGACGTTTCAAAGAAGGTATTGGAAACAATATATAAAAAGAAAAAAGGAAACAATGTGAGAGAGTAAACCGTATGTAAAAAGAGAAGTAAGCATGGAATCTACAGCGCGAGAAACAAAAAAGAGATATCATAATTAACCGGGGAGTAAACGAAGCAAAAGAGAGAAAAAATAAAATCTAGAAAAAGCATGAAAAGTTGGGAAGGCAAAAAGATAAGACGCCATTCTAACAATAAAACAGAGTGTGGCGAGGATAGAGGGGGCAGAAAAAAAAGACGTATTAAAATCCAGAAACGCGGTGTGCACCGGCTAATAAGGGAATGGGTACTCTTCCTTGACAGGGGTGGAGCTGCCAACACTGCTGCCCTCCCGCAGCCGGGGAACGCCCCCTCGCTTCTTGAACTGAAACTGGAGGTGCACAGGGTCCTGGGTGGCGACGTCGAACTGGCGACGATTCTTGAAAATGTCGCATGTGTCGCTCACGCGGATGAACGACACGCGGAATCCCTTCTCTTTAGCCTCCTTGGGTGTCAGCAAGCCGAGAGTGAACTTTTTGAGGCCGGCACGGCTGGCCACCATCAGACGAGGAATAATGTAGTAGGGGCTGTTCTCTGGAGAGAGGAACATCTGCATACTCACATCACGCGTTACCGAGAAGGAGAAGGTGTCAGGAGGGTGTGTGTCGGGAAAGTCCGTGCTGAGCGCACAGACCTCCGTCTTGCCGGTCTCGGGGTTGGTGTGCCCAGCGGCAATCAGCAGGCCCTTGTACTGCTGGTCCGGGTCGTCGGCCGCAAGCATCCGGCGGTCGCTCTGTGAGATGGTGAGGAATATCTCTTGTTTCTTATCCACGTCGAGCCGCAGGGCGAAGCTGGGTAGATGTCCTCGAAGGAGCCACGGAAGCGGTAATCGTACCATTTGCGCTTCACCATGCAGACGCAGCCACCGTCGAAGTAGCGCACCACGTCCTTCCACTCCATCCAGAAGGTGCCGCCGCTCTGTTTCTCGGGCTTGCACGCGCGGCGCACAAGCGGATGCTTCTTCCAGAGAGGACTGCTCGCGCCCCACGCGCCTTTCCACTCGCCGTGGCCCCACGGGTTTCGGATGCGGAGCAACTTGATGTTTGGCAGCCGAAACTGCCGAACGTCGAGCACCGAGTACGCGTGGCCGGTTCCGAGTCCCAGCTGCCGGTACTCGGCCTCAAACGCTGCGTTGGCGGCGGCCTTCCGCTTGACGCCGCTGTCACTGCCTGTGTTGTTGTACTCACTCGTGTCCTCCCCCGGTGTCCCGATCGAGATGACAAATCCGCGCTTGAGGTGCGCACGGAGCTGCTTGAAGAAGGCGACGGCCTTCTCCTCGTCGTGCACCGCCTCGCGCCAGACCTCGTCGAACGAGTAGGCGGGAAACCCCGTGAGGTCCTTGAGGGCGTTGAGGGCGAGACCGCCGATGATGTTGGCGTACGAGCCGTGGATCTTTGCGTACGCCTTCTCGATGAGCGGCACCCACAGCTCAAACGGGTCGGTGCCGGAGCGCCCAAAGCACATTTGGCGCTTGATGGTCGGCAGATAGTCGTCCACGATAACGTTGTGCCACCACCCGCACTTGTTCAGATACACACGGTACCCGCCCGCCTTCCGCTCCTTCTTCATCTTGGAGTTGGACACCGGATGCCGGAAGAGGTCCTCGACAAGCTTCGTGTGCTCCGCAATCACGGCGATGGAGCACATGAGCCAGCAGTCGCCCAGCTGTCCTTGCTGCACCGAGCGCGGCCGCACCCCGTCGCGAAACAGCCGCACGTGCTCTCCCAGCTTGCCAGGCAGCCCTTCCGCCGGCCGCTTCCACGTGACCTGTTCCCGGCACTTGACCGACTTCTTATCCTGAGGCCGCTGCAATGACTGCATGTGCGGCTTGAAGCGAAGATCGACAAAATTTGTGGAGCTCTTTCGACACTTGTAGAGAATTTCCTCGTCGGAGTGGCTGACGCCGGCGACGCGCACCACCGCGTTGGTCTCGCGCATCATCGTGTCGAAAGTGGCGGCGTTGAGACGACGCAGATTGGCCTCCGACAGCGGCTTCAGCTGACTGCGGCTAACGGAGCCGTACTCACCCTTTTTGGCGAACTTCACAAACGGCACCGTCTCATACGGGTAGGCGACAAGCTTGCACTCGATCTTTCCTCCGACGTTGCGAACCTCCGTGCTGGAGTACTTGCGTTTGCTGACAGGGACGGACTTGGGAAAGGTGAAGCACACGTGCAGCTCCATATCGCTTGTGTCGTTGTAGATCGACCACTTGCGGCCCGACACCACCTTGAAGCCTGCACCTGACTCAAACAGAGGAAAAGCATCGCCGCTACAGCTGGGTCCGAAGAAAACAAAATGTTTACTCTTCTTATCGATGTCATACTTGCGCTCCTTGGTGGTGTCCACCGACGGCTCGCAACAGGGCATTTTTTCGAGGTTTGATTCACTTGTGTGAGGAGAAATATCAAGACGCGTCAGCTCAGCTACGGACTCGGTGAGAGAGAGCTTGGAGATGAGAGCAGGCTAAGTGCGGAAAAGCAAAAGAAAGAGTGATGAAGCAGCATAAGTTTATCAACAAAATCGTTTCCGGCAGTCAATTGGAAGGAGAGGGCCGGGGAGGGGGAGAGAGACAATGAACTGAACGAAGGACTCACCGCGTGGTTGAGGGATGATGCTCACTCACGCGCAGCAGCAGGGGTGTGACTGAAAGAGGCTTTCTAGGAAACAACTAGGAAGCAGGATGAATGGTATAATTTGATCCAAAAGTGGTAGTGAAGCAGGGGAGAAGAATAAATAAAAAAAAAACAGCAGGTCTGAATAACTGAGAGAGAGTAACGCAACGACGAGATACCTGCGCAATATCACCAGCAGCATTACTTTACTAGTTACGAAACAGATGTAAGCGCTAGTCCATCTTGCCAAGTGAGGTGCATGGTAAGCACCTCCCTGTTGTCGGTGTCGTTCGGAAGAGCATGAAGACGTGCACACCCTGACTGGTCCACGCTAACGAAAACGACAGGAAAGGCGCCGAGCGGGAGGGGTAGACGCGAAGAAGATAGCGCGACGGTGGGTTCGGTCTGGATGCCGTTGGTCACCACAGCATACAAAAAGGGTCGTCCGAGTTTGCGCATCCACGCAGCGATGTTCTCCAGTAGCGAAAGAGCAACGGCGGCGCAGTCGGCAGCGGTCTTTTTGCCCTCCGTCGCCCAACCGTCGTCGTCAATGAGCAGCAGGTCCGGCACGTCCTCGGGTGCCGCGAGCAAGGCCAGCTCCCGACAAGCATCCGTCCAGCCATCGGTGAAGGTGAACTGGATGCGCGTCACGGTCGCCTCGTCCAGCGACGTCAGAGGGGTGAAGGGCTGAGGGGTTTTGCTGTAGAGGCTGTCCTCGCGGCACAGCATCAGCACCCGTCCTCCATCAACCACCGTGTTCACTGCCGCCTGAAACGCCAGCGACGACTTCCCGCACTGGCGAGGGCCGTAGAAGAGAAGGCCATGTCCCTGCAACAGTCTAGGCGAGGGAGGGCACGGAGTGGTTCGCGGAGTAGAAGAAGAATCCGTCAGAGCAATACTGCATCGCGTGTGGTCTTTAGGAAGTAGAATACTGAAATCGATCATGTGCAAGAATAGAGATGAAAACTATGTGTCTTCTATTTTTAGTGGGAAAAACACATGCATCTGCAATAGAGGGGGGGGAACAGGGTTGAGAGAGAGAGAGAGAGATAGAGAGAGGAAAGCGACGTAGGTAAGGAAGAAGTTGCAAATGCAAAAACGGCACAAGCTCAAAATCAAATCAATCTTGCACTTTTCAACAAGAATACTATAATGGGAAATTACAGCAGGAAAAAAAAATGAATATCGAGCTGATTCACTGCAATACGATGTACTAGGGAGCGCAGCAGCACAAAAAAGCAAAAGTCTTTCTTTTTTTTCCAGGTTCATATATTCAAGGGGGGGAAAGCAATCTTCTTTTCGTAGTCTTCATTATCTTAAAAAAAAATACAAGAACAAAATCTAGCTTCTCAGTGGTTATGAGAGCGAAATAAGTCGTGCAAAGAAGAGAGAGAAAAAAAAAAGTCCGACACACACGTATGTATGGATATAAAACAAAATGACATGCAATTCGCTACACGCGGCTGTCCTTTTTTTGTTTGGGGACTTGGGAATAGGGAAAGAATTATAGAGGCAGGGACAGTGAGAAAGGAGCCCCGGACAGAGAGCATCTGGAACCAACAGTTAATCCAGTAGAGCGAGTAGGTTTCTGCTCTGCGAAAGAGACAGAAGGATCAGATAAACCTCGACTACGATCCATGCTCTCTACAGCTTTTTCGTTGCAGGGGTGTTGGTGGAGGAGACTACATCGGCACCTCTCCACCGCCGGCCTTGACGACCCAGGAGGAACATCAGGGCATTGTACGGTCCGCTCCCGTCAGCGTAGATGCAGTCACCATTGAAGTTGTCCAGGGACTGGACCTTGCTAGGGGCGGCGCGCGCGTAGTAGGCCTCCTCCTCGACGTCCACCTCGCAAGGCGTCGCGCGCCGCTTCGTGGGCGGAAAGATGCTCACCAAACGTCCGTCCTCCGAGGGCGCGAGAGGGTTGGCGATTTCGAGCCGCGTCGCGCCGCTCCACACGCCGAGCCACTGGCGCACCGCGAGCGGCAGCAGCAGCACGAGCAGGTAGGCCGCGAGGTGAAACACCCACGCCCCGCAGGCGTTGGAGGACGTCGGAAGCCAGTAGTAGCGAAACACGTACTCGAGGCGGCGCAGCAGCTTGTCGGCAAGCAGACGCCACGGGCGGTTGGCAAACGACAGGGTGCTGTCCGACTGCGCCGCGACGTACTCGCTGGTGATCGCGTAGAGGTGCTGGTAGAGGGGCCCGGGAAGTCCGTGTATAGCGAGTTGCAAAAAACAATTGATCCAGGCGAAGCTGACAACACTGGGAGACTCGGCGGTGGGCGTGTAGGGACGCGGTGAGGGGCTTTCGGCAAGATCGTCAAAGGACTGCAGCGGAAAGAAGGCGTTGAGGTACCACGGAGCGTAGTAGCTGCTGTCCATCAGCACCGCCAGCTGCTGGTATCCCCAGACAACCATCAGCAGCTGCTGCAGCGACGCGAAGGTGAAGAAGAGTACAAAGGGCAGGTGGTTCGACTCGCCAATGGGACAGTCCATCAGCGACGAGTAGCCGTCGTAGCGCCGCACGATGCAGTCCCGCTCGATGCAGTAGAAGGAGCGCAGCGGCTGCTGGGTGTGGCGCTCCTGCAGGTACGTGCGAGGGTGCAGGAAGCGAAACTGTCGGCTCGCGACGATGCGCCACAGCGGGGAGTTGCGCCACGTGCCCTCCTCCGACACCTTCACCATGCTGCGCGGCGCAAGCACCTTGCACAGAACCAGGCACGTCAGCGTTGCGACGAGCAGAGCACAGAGCACGCTGCCGATCATGGCGTCTGCTGAGGAGAAGAGTGGGGAGAGCACATTGCCCAAAAAGTACGCACTAAAGTCGCCCTGCTTACGGCGCCAGCGCTCCTCACGCTGAGACGGAGTTACAGACCGCAGCACGTCTCCTTCCAGCGTCGGCTCCGCGCTGAGGCTGTACAGAATCGGCGACAGGCCGAGACGCGTCCAGCAGTGCTGCTGTACCAGCAGGCACGTGACCACGACCACAAGCGTCGTCGCGTCGCGGAAGCGGTGGGCGACGATGCCGCGGAAGGCCTCGTTCATCGAATGTGCGATACCCTGGATCGCGGCGTTGAGGGCGGTGTCGTCGGTGCCAGCGCCTTGCACTGGCGAGCCGCGCAGCAGCGTCCACAAGAGGTTCTTGAAGAAGGTGATGCCGTAGAGAAAGTGGGAGGCGAGTGGGGTGATCACAAACATGATAGGGTAGCACGCAAGAGTGTACAGAAAACCGACGACGGCCATGAAGGCGAAGAAGCGGTCGCTGAGCATCATCGCACAGGTGCCGAGGCGGCGGCGGTCGCGCACGCATCGGTACTGGCGCGTGGAAACCGGCGTGCGCAGCGTGACATCGCGAGAGTGGTCTCCGACAGCCGCGTCCTTGTCGACGTCCAGCGACATGGGCACCGCCTCGACGGTGGAAGACGCGGCAGCGCCATCTGCACTCGCCGGGTACGCGAGAAGGACGTGCCGCGCCTCGTGGTGGTTGCGCAGCGTGCAGTACTGCAGCGGCGTGAGGCCGTCCTGGTCGGGGATGGAGCGGTCGGCGCCGTAGGCGAGCAGACACTCGATCACCTCCGCGTAGCCCTCGCGGGCGGCCCACAGCATCGGTGTGCGGCCCTGCGCGTCGCGGACATTCAGGTCGAAGCCGCCGTACGCCGCCAGGTACTCGACGATCGCCGTGCTGTTGCGGTACGCGGCCCAGTGCAGCAGCGAGTGTCCCTGTACGTCGCGGCGGTGCGGGTCGAGGGTGAAGGGCTTCCGTCGGCTGCCGCGACTGCCCGGCTGCTGCCTCTCCGTGAGCATGACGAGAATCGCCAGCTGGCTCTGCTGCACGGCGGTGAAAGAGGCGTCGAAGCCCTGACGGTCCGCGTGCGCCGGGTCGGCGCCGCACTCGAGCAGGAAGGCCGCGATCTCCGGACGGCCGCTGGAGATGGCCCAGTGCAGCGCCGTGTGGCCGAAGACGTTGGTCGTCTCCAGCGGCGCCCCCTGGTCAACGAGGAAGCGCACAATAGGAAGATGCCCCTTGAAGGCGGCCCACATCAGCGGCGACGCGTCGGAGCCCTCGTAGGTGGTGCGCCGCGTCGTGACGTCGAGGCCCTGTGCGCAGAAGAGCACCGCCGCCTGAAGATTGCCGTACACACACGCCTCCTCGATGCACGACGGTTGCAGGCGGCGGCGGATCGCCTCGTGCTTCCGCTCCTCCTCGCCCTCCGCGTGCTGCCGCTTCAGCACGTTCGGGTCCTTCCCGGTGCCCCAAATGTGGTAAGGAAACAGATCGACGCTGGCGGAGGGTGGCACCGGCGTACCCGGGTAGTATGACTCCAGTCCGATCTGCCGCTTCACGTACGCCCACATGATATTCGCGATGGGAGTTTGGGGAGCGAGGGGGTGAGTAGATGGCGAGAACAGTAATCCTTCACGAGGGGGGGGAAAGCAAATAATGAACCTAAGAAAAACCTGACAGAGTGAAAGAATAGTAGGCAACAGGAAGAAGCAGAGGTACTGAAGGATGAAGTCAAATCAGTCAGAATGTTCGAGAAGCTACCACATTCGAAGTATGATGTAATGGCGGGGATTTATATATTTAGCTACTCCATAGAAAACATATTTTTAATGACTAGACATGGTTTTACAGGCCGGGGCACGAAATTGACAGTCAAATCACGTTGTTGTTGTTGTAGTTGTTGTCGTTGTTGTTGTTTTTGAATGATTTCCTTTAGATAAGCACAGCATGCCTTTATTAACAAGTAAAAACAGAAGAGTCGTTGCGCTTCATGACAAAGCATGTTTTAGATTAATTTCATTAGCACATAATGTTTGCTCTGTTGTTACCCTTTCTTTTAGTGAATACTTCGGAAAAATGAAAAGAATTGGCATCATTCGTTCATATCTCGTAAATGAAAAAAGCGTTGGTGTATATCACTTTCATTCACAAGACGATTGAAAAAAAAATGCGTCAAAGACTCCACTCGAGCATCACTTCGTGCGTGGCATCTCAAATTATAAGATGAACAGTAACAACAACGTCAAACAACAAAAAAAAAAAAAAGCGATACGTTTAGCAGAACTCGAGATCGAACAGCTCATCTGACAAAACTACTGTGTAAATGCTACGCCGTCTTCTTGCGGTCAGGCAGGGTGTCGCGGAGGGTGTTCATCCTCTCCCAGGCGGCCTGGGCGAGCTCCTCGGGGGTGTTGTAGTCCTTCGCCTCGAGCGGCTCCGCGTACGACATGTACACCTCCGCCGCGTCCATCAAGGGCGAGCCCGCCGGCCAGCAGCGCTCCGTCCCGCTCGTCACCAGCGGCACCACGACGGCGCCCTCGTCGATGGCGAGGCGGAAGAAGCCGGTCTTGAACTGCTGGATGGGCCCCTCGGGGTGGCGGTTGCGCGTGCCCTCCGGGAAGACGCAGAGCATCCGGCCGCGGCGCAGTTTGGCGGCCGCCTGCTCCATCAGCTTGCCGACGGTGCCCTTGACGGGCTTGTCCGACTTGCGCTTGTCAACAAACGCCACGGCGAGGTCGTCGGCGTTGCTGAGCGCCCAGCCGCCGAGAGGGACCTTGAAGATGCTCGCCTTGGCGATCCAGGAGCCGTCGCGGGGGTAGATGGCGCGCTGCAGCACCAGCGAGTCGGCGTTGCTCGAGTGGTTCATCACGAGGATGACCTTCTTGTTGGACACCTCGGGGAACTTGTTGAGAACCTTAATGGTCCACAGCGGGTTCAGCACGTCCATGCCGAGGAGCGTGCCGCGGCGGAGAATGAGGCTGCACGCGTCCTGTCGGTGCTCCTTCGTGGTGAAGGCGTACGTCACGGCGATGTACAGCACCTGCAGCAGCCAGATGATGCTCCACTGCACAAGGGTGGACAGCACCATAAATAGCGTCGCCAGGACGCGAACGGGCTGCGAGGACATGGGTAGGCTGGTGTTGGTGCGGTACAAGGTTGAAGATGACGGAGGGAGGACACGAATATCAAACACTTTAGAGGGTAGTCGACGAGGCGTAAGGTGAAGATGAGATGGAGGGGAGTGGTGATTATTGACTATTGGTTTTGAGAGATAAAGCGATGAATAGTCACTTTTTTTTACTCATTCAAAGTGTAGGGAAAGGGAGGATACAGGCAGCTTCACTGAGAAGTTCCAGACTATGAATGTCGTCGCAAGCAGAGGAGAGACAGTGCATCGAGAAAAGAAAAACACTAGTAAACACAGTAGACGACAATCCCGTGCAGAAAACATTAGCTAGTTAGATCTGTGACAGACAAGCAGACAGCGCGATGAGAGAGGTGCGAAACGAAAAAAGCAGTATATCTCCGATCCCTTTAAAAATTGATAAAAACAGAAACATCCGCTTCAACGCCCCCCGGGAAGATAGATGTGTTCCCAGCTCTTTACAGGGTCGAGCACGAGCACGTTCTCACTGGGGTCGCGAAGATACGTTTCGGTCTCAGTGGGGCGGCGCGCGACGATGCGGGAGTCGGGATCTTCCGTCAGCTGCAGCGAGTGGCCCTCCTCCAGCGTCCGGCCCTGCGACAGCATCGTCTCCCACAGACCCTGAAAGGAACGCACCACCGTGTCAGCCGCCGGCTGCAGCTCCTGCGAGAACGCCGCGAGGTTCGGCAGCGCGATGTGTTGGGCGCCGTGGGTGCGGAAGCCGAACCCAGGCTTGTCGCCGGGGCGGAAGGGGCTGAAGCCGCAGTAGAGCGTGAGAAACGGCAGCGCGCGGAAGAAGTTGAGCGTGTGCGGCGAGTTCATGCGCGCCTCGATGACGCGCTTGTCAAACAGTTTGGGCGGGGCGGAAGTGCACGAGTTGACGTTGACGACGCCGGCCGCCCCGAAGCGGCACAGCGCACCGGTGACGGCGCAGAGAGCGGTGTACTGCTCCAGCGGCGGCACGCGGTCCTCGCCGATGTGGTACGTGAGGTAGACGGTGCTCTGCGCCGCCTTGGCCACCGCCTTGACGTCCTCGCCGTACGCCGCGTAGGTGACGCAGGCCTCCGCGACGCTGGACGGCAGCGGACAATTATTGCGTGCGATGACATCGACGCGGTGGTTCAGCACGCGCTTGAAGGTCTTGGGGTCTGTCCAGCGGCACACGCCCAGGACACCCTCCTCCCCGTCGGGCTGCAAACTGACGGTCGCCTCGTTCAGGCTGGGGTCAAAGGTTCGCAGTTCGCGGGTAAGCTCCGCTTCCGAAGTGGCAAACGTCTTGGGCGTGAACAACACCTGCAGCCCCAGTGGAAGGCCGCTGGACATCGCCAGACGTCTGACAGACGATGACAGCATCTTCTGTGGTGTTGCGGCAGCAGAGTGAAAAGGTATTTTTGCTGCTGATGCGTGGTGCGCAGGTTTTGACGGTTGAGGAAGAGGAGTTGGGGGGTGGGGGAGAAGCATTAAACATGGGGAAGTCAAATCTGGAACCACCAGAAAGAAAAAAGTTAGTACGCTGCAGATAGATAAGGTCTATTGTGCACTCAGCGTAGAAAAAAAAAATACACAATAATGAAAGTCAGCGTCACCAAATGTGAGGAGCGTTACGCAGAAGAATCACGAAATCAACAGTTGAATCATTTTTGTTTTGTCTCTGTGTGTGGTCTTTTTCGTGTGTGAAGATAGTTGAATTCAACGAGGGGAAAAGGAATACGGAAAAAGAACGACAACGGCACCTTATTTTGAACAATTCGTATACAGTCTTTATACGTTTGTGCGCTTCACAGTACCGCCTCGCTGACGCCACTCCTCATCAAACGCATCCGCCTTGCTTGGGGCGGCGTCGGCATCGTTTGCACGAGACTTCTGTCTTGCGAGCGCCGCGGCATCGTCGGTGCCAAACGCGATGCGGTAGTCCAGAAGCATATCTGAGAAGTAGTCCTTGACGAAACCCAGACGCGGCAGAATGTTCATCGCGGTGACGACGACGGTGACAAAGCCAACGACGTAGAGAAACGTCTGCGCGCGGTAGATGCGATCCTCGATGCGGCCGAGCACCAGCAGACCGTTGTCCAGCGGCGGGAACGGCAGGTCCGGCACGGGTCGACCAAGAAACTCGCAGAGCGGCTCCCAGCCGTCGCCGGCGCGGTACACCAGCAGCCGCTCGGGGGGAACCGACATCTTGACGCTCTCCTCGAACTTTTGCAGCGCCACCGCGCGGGGATTCGGCGGAGACGTTTTCTTCTCACATGTGTTTTTTGCGGTTTCGGAAGCATTGTCACTCATGTCTTCACGGTGCTTGCCACTCGCCGTCGCCGCGGCCTCCTGGGCAAACGCGCGCTGCAGATCGGCACTCGACGACACACGCGTGGAGGTGGCTGCGCTCTGCTGTGCTGCGCCGCTGGCGGCCCCGCTGACGACCATCTTCTCCAGCATCTCGCGAAACATCTTGCTCACCTTGTTGCGCGACGTGCGCCGCAGCGCAACTCTCAGTGTCTCCATGCGGGCGTCATACTCGGCGGCCCACGCCTCCTTGTCGGGCTCCTCCAGCAGCACCACCTTGGTGTACGGCGGGCAGCTCGCGAGGATCGAGTCGTACAGCACCGCCGCCGGGGGCCCAACAAAGCAGTCGTAGTCCAGGAAGAGGTCCTTGTCGTAGCGCTTGCGCTGGGAGAGCACCGCGGCCCACTCGGCGGGATGCGTCGTCGCGTTGCCTTGCTTGAAGGACACGTCGAGGGTGTACGGGGTGTACCCCAGCAGCGTCAGCGCGGTGTCCATGCCGCCCCCACCGGGTAGCATGGTCAAGCACAGGACGCGCATCGCACGGCATCGGCTGGCTCGCAGCATTATCGCGAACGATTCTCTTTGTTTTTCAAGGGGAGACTACTATTTAAAGGTATGAGTTTGCTGGGGAGATGATGGAAGCGGGGAAGGAAATGGAAGAGATGGGCGAGAGTTTGGAGATATCGAGAATAGAAGAGCTTTTTTGGGATGGTCATTATCAACTTCTATTGCGTGTTATGTCAACCATTTCAGTTTTTAGTGTAGAACAGAACAGATGATATGGCGACTTTTTTCTGAACGAAATTTTGCGATATGTGTCAGAAGGAACAGGTAACGCATGAAAATGGTATCGGCTCATTACTGGCTCTGTTGGACTGATCACCATGACACCATTTAGAGTGGTTGTCAAAGTATCGCATAATTTGTCGTGTAGTTGATGCTGGTGTTTTGAAAGCTCGCACGGATCCACAGAGATCAAAGAGGGGTAAGTGGTAGGAGAAGGCAAAGAGAAAAGGGGGACAGAGAAAATAAAATTCACATTGTCAATATAACTTGTCGTGTTCTTGAAGCGTTATGTACTGCCGCTACGCGTGAATTCAGGAAGCAAATACGAGAAGACAACAGTAGAGGAACATCACAACCTACGCGTGTGCGAGCGTGGGTATGTGTTTAAATGTGTGTCTGTGTAGCAAATAACCGTTAATGCTACTTTGGATTTTAATATCACTGGAATGACTAGCAGAGACATTTTACAAGAAAAAATGTCTATTTGATAAGCTGTGCACGTCTCATAATAATGTTGCAAAGAGAGAGATTTCTTTAGCCGCGTGGTGGGATGGTCGTAGCTTGGCTGAAGTAGGGCGTCAGGACACGCAAACAGAAGAATGTGTATGGAGACAATTAAAAAAAAAAAAATGTGCAAAACAAGCAAATACCAAGAGAGCATGAAAGCGGGATGAATGAAAACAAAAAATAAAAGAGAAATCGGACATGAACAAAGAAGGAAAGAAAAACATTCAAAATATTAAAAGATGGTTTGATGCATGAATGGAAGAGGAATAATGATTTTCCACGGTACCCCTCTTTATTGAATATAGATATGAACAAAATTGAAAGAGAAAAAACAAAAAACAATACTTTACATGTGTAGAACACTCAAAAAGAAAACAAAAGCACTGGGGAAAAGGCATTGAAGACGAAAAATAGGAGCAATGTAGAGCTGTGGGCGGAAAACGGAAAAGCTGGCTCTTTACAAGGAGTGTTGGTAAGTTGCAAAATATCCCGTCCTGCAATGCGACCCACTGCTAAAAAAAAGCATCAGAGTGGCGACTTCTCGATGGAGGCTGATTCGAACGCTCTCTTTATTATCGAAAAAAAAGTAGTTTTCTCAGTTCAGAACGGGTGAAGAAAGGCAGTGGCATGAATCAAAAGTAATAAAATACTATCCACCTCTTGAAAGCAACCCTGAAGTAGCACAACAACTTCTACTTCTTCTTTGGGGCTTTAGCCGAGATCTTTCCCTTTTCCTCGCTCATCTGCACCTTCACGTAGCCACGAATCTGCGCCTCCACCGCCTCGAGAATGTTCCGCTTCACCCGCTCATCCTTCATGAGTGCCTCCACGGCCGCGTTGGACTTGGCCTTGGACATGTCTAAGAGGGAGCGGGCACCGGACACCACCGGCTTGCCGCCGTCGGCGCCCTTCTTGCCGGCGGCGCCCCCTCCCTCCTGCTGCGCGCGCCGGCGCTGCTCGGCGTCGACGTCGCCCCAGCTGTCGTCGTTCTCCGTCTGCCGCGCGCCAAAGGCCTTGGAGTCGAGCGACATGCCGCGGTCGAGCTCCTCCATGTTCACGAGCCGCGACTTGCCGCCCTTGACGACGACGGCCGCGTTGAGGCTCTCGCGGCGCGGCGGCAGCGCCTCGGGCGGCAGCGCGTACCCGCCGTCGCCAAAGTCGGTGTTCAACTTGAGCGACTGGGAAGCGTCCGACTTGTTGGCGCCGGCGGCGACGGGCTTGAAGGTCGCCTGCGCGCCGATGTACTGCGGCTTGATGAGCGTCACCTCGTCGTCGTCGTCGGCGCCCATGGCCCCATACTAGAGGTGTGCTGGTGGAATGAGAGCAGCTTGTTAAAGTTCTGGTCCATCTGCGCGTCGAGGTTGGAGAGTTTGGAGCTGTGCTGCGTCTTGAGAGCGGCGGTGCCGATGAAGCTGTCCATGGCCTGGCTCACAAAGGTAGTCACCTCCATCTGGTCGTCGCCGCGCCGGCCGTTGCCGCCGTAGCGAATCGGCGTCTCGGTGTCGCCGTTGCCCATATTGAATCCCTTACCGGAGCCCGTGCTGCGTCTGCTGTACGCCTTGGTGAGGTGCTCCATCAGCTGGTCGATGTGGTCCCCGCGGTTGATGTTGTTCACGGAGTTGCCCTTCACTAGTGGCCCGCGCACCTGCGGCCCTTTGCCGCTGGGCGGCGCCGCCGGCTGCCCGCCGCGCTTGACCGCTGTCTTGGCGGTCGCGGCCGCCTTCTCGTTGCCGTACATGACAGTCAAAAAGTCCGCCATGTTCTGCTTGAAGGCGCCGTCGTCGACGGAGGGCTTGCGGCCGCGCTGCGGGGTGCCCTCTCCTGTGTCTCCAGAAAACTGCACCGAGTGCCGGCGGCCTTTTTCGCCGTTAGCCGCGCCGGCGCTGGCCAGCGAGCTCGCCGTGGCGGCTGGAGGAGCCTTGGCGGCTCCATCGCGAGGCGGGGCGCCCGGGGGTCTGCTGCCGCCGGCGGGGGGCCTTGGTGTTTTCGGGTCCGCCGTCGTGGGCATGTGCTAATATACGTGCTGCTCAGCCAGAAATGGAGTTCGTATCGTCGCTAAACGGTCGACGAGAACAGTAACAGAGCGAATTGGAAGGGAAACCAAAGAGAGTTATAAGAGGGGTGGGGGGAGAAGAGAGACGAGAAACTAAAAAACAAAAAAAAACGAACTTACAGTACCAATATAAAACTATAAGAGGAATATAACCCTGACCTTTATGCGGTTACAATTTTAGTGCACAACAAGAAAAAAAAAAGAGGAGCAGGTAAAGGAAAGGGAAGCGAGGGAGGGGAAAAGGTCAGCAGTAGCAGTAGCAGATGAAAATCAATCATATAATACATTATCCATCAGCGAGTACTTACACAGATAGTGTGTTGTCCAGGAAGGGAGAAAAGGTTTTTTTATTTATTTATTTATTTATATTTTTGCCTCACTTAAATTGTAAGTGATGATACAGAAGCAGAAATGATGTACTGAGATAGGATACGAACATGTACAGCGTTTGGACTCGTAAAGGCAAACACGGGACACACGCACACAGTCACAACCATGCCATATTACGGACGATACGCGATGATGCAGATATTCTCATCCGTAACGGTGCGATCGACATACTCGCACATGAACGCCTCGTAGCCTCGACTGCGCAGAAAGAGCACGCGCAAGTGATCGATGACGCGTTTGCAGCGGTATCCCGCCAGCCGCTTCTCCTCTGGCACCACTTTACCCGACACAGCCCACGATGTCAGACGGCAGAGTGTCGAAAACTCCGCCGCTGTGAAGCTAATGCCGTCAGCGCTAACCACCGTCGCCGGATCATCCTCCGGCGGGTGGCTTTCCGCACAGTTGAGGTGCTTTGCCTCGCAGCGGTGATGGCAGCATGTGGCAATCACCAGCGCGCACACATCGTCGGCGTCCCGCAAGTCTTCATCCGTCACACACGCGAGAGCAAAGTCTGTGCAGGCACCGCATAGATGTTTGCCCACAACAGCCCAGTGGCGCGGGCGCGAGTGTTCAGAAACACTATTTATGGTTTCCTCCTTTCCCTTCTCAGGTAGCTTAGCCAGACCCTTCAGGGCAACGGGAAGATCGAGGTCCTTGAGATCGATGCGCAGGCGCGTCAGCGGCAGTGCCGAGCGACTTACACGCGCGTCTCCTTTGCGCCGAAAGCTGTCGAAGTCGACCACCACGAGATGTGGCGCACGAACCGTGGCAGCAGCAATGGCGCGCGAGTCACTGCAACTCCCCTCGTCGGCCTTCCCGTCAGCCTTGGGAGCGGTCAAGGCGTCGTGCAGTGCGACAGCCAGACCACCTTTTCCGGCACCGAGCTCCAAGTACCCAGAAACAGGAAGACACTCTGGTCGAACCCCCGCGAGAGCGACGCGCAGACACCGCAGGAGGCCGCGATGCTGCGGTTTGTGCTTCCGCGAATCCCCCTTGTCCACCTCGTGGTAGCGCTCGTCTGTGGCCGACGGTAGCCCAAGCGCTGCGGTCACCTCCGACAGAGGGCGGAGGCTGTCTGCCACGTGCGTCGTGTAGTACTGCGACACCTTTGCCAGCAACGCCTCCAGCTCCACTCCCTCCAACACTGGGGGTGGGGAGTCGGCAGCTGCATGGGCGGCGCGAGTGTTTCGCCCGGCGTGTTTATCAGCCGCGTAGTAGGGGAGTTTGTCGGGGAGGAAGCGCAGATCCGGACACACCTTGACGTGCTTCGCCAGACGAGACTTGAAGACGGTGTGGTTGCCGTTGATGGGGCACGGCACACGCTCCTCCCCTGCGCCTTCCTCCTCGGGTGCTAGGCGGCTGTTGCTCGAGTTTCCCGGGTTGAAGTTGTGTGTTGGGCAATACCGAGAGCCGGGGCCGCACGCCGTCTTGCAAAAGCGGTGTTTACGCTCCACGTAAAAACTGCAGTACGCGGGATCCGGGTTGCTTTCTGGCACCTCTAACCTTGGCCGTTTCGCATCCCTAGGGGCAGACATTTGTCAACCTCAAAACTAGAATAAATGACACCCGTGCTTTTGCAATAAATAGGACAGAACTGAGTTCCACTATTGCTTTTTTTTTGCAGGAGAAGCGAAAATGTTGTGAAATAAGAGAGGAAAATTTCAAGAAGGCATTCATGCGTGGGAGCAATAGAATGAGATACTTCGCCCAGACGTATTTCAAAGATTACAATGTTGTTCAGCACGACTAACATCGTTCTTAGCATGAGAATTCCTCCGCAGAGATCATAATGAGAAAGCACTCATCAATAGTTTTACTACTGGTGTTTTCCCTCCGTCTTTGTCTGTTACTGCTCAAGTACGAAAATACATTCCGGTTCATTTCTTGTGTGTCTTCACTACTGGAGATGTCAATCAAAAGAAAATTGATGTAACTATTACAGAAAAAAGGGTAGAGACCTTCTTGCAGAGATTAACGCAAATAATATGGTTAGTGAAATATATAAAACACACGGGGAGCACAATAGTGAAAGCGGAAAATTGAAAAACAGATTATGGAGAAAAATATAAAAATCACCGTTGAAGAAGAGAGGAATATATATAATTAGTACAATCTTTGTGTCGAGCTACGACGGGGAGCAAGAGAGACGGGTGGGGAGAAATAGTACAACGAAAAGCAAAACAAGTTGAAAAGAGTGCAAGCAGGTGTCTGAGACACGACTGATCTTCCTCTGCATTTGCTTTTATTTTATTTGCTGGCCGTAGATCATACCTACATGTCGGTGGAAGTGTGAGGAAAGAAGTATCGCTCAAACGGTTTACTCACCGGACGCGGACACTACTAAGAAGAGATACAATAATAATAAGATGAAATGAGCGGCAAGAAGAAAAAAATGGTTAATTACGACAGCCACTTTTAACTTACGTGGCCTTGTCATTTGTTTATTGATATCTTTTTATTAGCTTTTCTCTATCTTTCTCCTCCAACTGTGACACCGCTGTAGATCGTATGCTTGCAAGTAAAACGAACGAAGAGAGGGGTAAGGGGGAGGGGATGTCAGACGAAGCAGGGAAAGGGTAAGGGAACTAGTACGTGGAGAGGAGGTAATAATAACGAAAAACAAAAAGTAACATGGAATCAGCGATAAATGTCACGCAGAATTGCACGCAGGTGACGAATCCTTGCGTGACTAAAAAAGTTGGAAAAACAAAAAGAAAAGATAACAGGAATGGTGGGAAGAACAGCGTAAGGGAGAGAGAGAGAGAGAGAGTAGCAGCAAGGCAACCGTCTGGCGTCGGGTGCTGCTGAGAACCTCATAGGCTTCTGTTTACGCAGAGGGCACTATGACATTCCCCGTGGTGGCCAGTGATCTGGTCCACCCCTATGCACCAAATGAGCTAAGCACGGTTTAATGCGAGAAATAAAATGAGGAAGGGAAGGGAGGGGATGGTGGTACGATAGCGATAGAGCGGACACGCTCTGACGCCTTCAGCTTTTCGAGTCGTCGAGCAGAGAAATGAGGAGAAAACAACAATATAGTCAAAAAGAAGAAGAATATTATGCATTCAAATGAGAGAACAAAAAATTAGAGAATCTCATGAACTCTACAGAAAAGAAGAAGTAAGGGGAACGAAAGACTAATTAGTGGAAAGGGGCATTGCGTATAAATCAGCATTGTAGCGGGGAGGAAAGAAAAGAAGGCTTTGCTGATGCCAAATTTAAAAGAGCAGATCGAATTGAGATGGGTGGTGAGCCATTCAACAGTATGTTGGCGCGGGTGCGCACAAAGTGTATTGTCATGAATACTATACAAAATATTTTGAAAACGACGCTGTGGGAGTCGCATGAGAAACAATGCGTTAGGGAGGGTAATTTGAAAAAAAGAGAAGGCGTTGTTGCGCATGCTGTTGCTATATTTGATCGCCGCACTTTCAGAAAAGTACAGTTCGATGTGCAGGCATCAGTGACGCAATGCATCTATTAAGAGACATCACTCTATTCCACCTGCAAACGAACTGACCGTTCGACTTCTCAAACCCTGCCTTAGCACACGCAACGAATTTAAATAGAGAGAAAATGAATGCAAAAATAATATTAAAAAAAAAAAAGACAAGCCACGGAGGAAGAGGAAAAATGAACAGGGGAGGCAAAAGAAGGAAGGTGTCTAGAAAATAAAGGCAAGTAGACGTATTACGTAGACAGTTTTTTTTTTTTTCGTTTCCTCGAGTCGGTGCTTAGGTTACGTTCATTTCGTATTTCAAAATATACTATTCTTCAAATGGGAAGGCAAAAGCATGTAACTTTCTACACAGCAATACGGCAACAGAAACACGTGTTGCGCAATTCCATTTTGTAAGACGAGACTAGATGTGGAGAGAGAGAGAGAGGGAGGGTAGATAGAAAAAGAGAACGTTGGTTTCAGTCGTTGGCAGCACAACACGATTGCAGTTAAATTGTTCTGAAGAGGTTCAGGAACAAAGAGGGGGGGGGCTGATTATTATTACCCGTAATTCGCCGCTGCATCGTGCGCAGTAAGGAAATAGGACGGGGTGCACTTTACTTGCCACGCCTACGCTCCGCAGAGGTTATGTGGCCACTGGAGGTGATGGTGGGCAGCTCACTAGGCGGGCTGGTCATATTGCTGTGGCTCGCTGCGAGGGAGGCTTCGCCGTCGGTCGTCACGACGCGCAGCGGCGGCGGCTTGGTGGAGGAGGTACGGCCGGTGCCAAAGAAGCGCCGGAGGATGCCGGGTCGGCTGCTGGAGCGCACGGACGTGCTCGGCAGCGGCGGCGGCTGCAGCGTCGTTGGGGCAGGAGACGTCACCACGGACTGAGCACGAGGCGACGTAACGCCGGAAGGGGCTCGCGGCGACGTGATGGCACTGTGGATGCCCGAGTTCTCGCGCGTCATGCCGGTTGCTGGCGGCAGTGTAAGAAATGTGGTGGACTGGCCGCGGCTGTACGGTGGAGTCGCGCAGCTAGATGCCTCATTATGAAACCCATCCGGGGCCGCGCCGCAGAAGCCAGGGAAGCCCTCTGGACGGCGGTCAAAGCTGCCGTTGAGGGAGTTGGGTCCCGTGTGCGGCACGTGCGGCACCGCAAGATGTTGTCTGGGCGAATGGAGTGTGCGCACGGCGCGCACAGGGGAGCCCAGAGGATTCGGCGGGGGAAAGCTGCTCCAGTCGTCGCTTCCGTCGTTGCTGCCGCTGTCAGTAGAGTCGCGATGCCCAAATTGGGAGGGCCCGCGCTTCCCGGCGGCCGCCATCGACGCCGGTGCGCTGGGGCTGAAGTGCGCCATCTGCATCCTGGGAGGTATGAGACGCACCTCGGTGCCGTCGGTGGTGCCATAGTGTCGGACAGACTGCTGGCGGCTCATGGGAGGGCTGGTGGGCGACTTCGGCTGCTGCTGCTGCTGCGGAGTCGGCGAGAGACTCTCGTCGGAGACGCTGGCGCCGTTGGCGAGCTGTCCTGACCCAATGCTCGGGCGGCGCTGCCGGTTTTGATGACGCGACGAGAGAAACCGTAGTGCCTGCAGCTCAACGCCGTTGTCTGCTAGGGAGTCCTGCGTGGCCATGGCGGCCAGCGCGGAGAAGTGTGCGCTGACGAACGCGTTCGTCGTTTCTTTGGAAAGCGGAACGTTGACGGCGCCGGGTGAACGCAGCTTCTTCGCGTCCTCCTCGCCGCCGCCCTCGAGCTCTGAGCGCCACCAGTCGCGGTACTTGTTGAGAAGGTTGGTGTCGACACCTCCGTCACCGCCGCGGATGGGCGACAGCAACGAGACGTCGTCGACGCACGCGGACGACTCCGAAGGCGCAAATTTGGTCAGCTTTTCCTGCACCTCCTCGTTTGGTGCAGCCTGCAGCGTGCTCTTACCCGAGGACAGCACGAGTTGGCGCATCTGAAGAGCGACGGCGGCGCAGTCGTGCGGCTCGGCATCCACCTCCTCTACAAAGGAAGGCGCCAGCGAGACGTTGTCGTCGAGGGAGTCCGAGTCGTCCACGCCGGTGAGAGTGACACCGTTGGGGCCGACACCGCCTGTCGACAGCGAGCTGTTGTTTCTACACAATTGGTGCCGTTGGTGGCTGCCGCTGGAGTCCGCCTCGTCGTCGGAAAACGATCCGAACTTGGCGACGGGCGTCATCGACGGCGTGCGCTCCCGCAGCACTGCCGGCATCGAATACGTTTCCGGCACCCCGCCGTTCAGGAACACGTGCTCCGTGTGAGGTGCGCAGAATTCTGTATCATGTGAGTGATGGTCCATGTGAAGCATCTCCCGGGTGCTGTGGCGCTGCGCCTGCTGCAGAAACTCGGACGTGCTGCTGTGAGAGTCGCTGAAGTCCTCATCGTAGTCGTCGGAGAAGTCCTCGCTGCCGTCATCGCCGCCAATGAGGTCGAATGCGTCATCTAGAGTGGTCATCAGCAGAGGGTCCGGTTTTGTAAAACGTTACAAAAAGAGAAAGACGATGATGGAGCCGGTGTAGTTACGTACACGCAGGCTAGAAGAAGCAAACAGATCTATGAGAAAGGGAAAGGGTGAAAAGAAAGATGATGTAAAAAGAGAGAAAAGAGAAGAGAAGAGAAGAGAAGAGAAGGAAAAGAGAAACAAGTGCTGAAGTGGTGAACAACAACCACTTTTCGCAGTAGTACAAACAGACACTATTGCGTAGCAAAAGAACGAAAGAAAAAGGGTTAGGGTTTAGAATAGAACAGAAAAGAAAAAAGAGATGAGAAGAAACACAAGAGGAGGGGAGGAAGTGCCAATGTATATAATACAAGAAAAACGCAGAGTTTTAAAACACAGAAGAAGAAGAAAAACAAACTATAACAGAGCACTCGGAAAGAAGAAAAAAAATGATGCAAAGAAATGCGTGATCGGAAAGAAGAACCAACAGTTGGAAGCAACGGTCAGAACAGAACAAAAAAAAAAAAAAGAAAAGAGGGTGGGATATCGACTACAGTAGCCCAAGAAGAGGAAAAGGCTGACACAAGCCAACGACGGTGGAGAGCTCCAACAACCGCGGAGATCCAAATTTAGCAAAAGAGTAAAGACAACAAGAAGGTTTAATTTAAAAAAAAAAAACTATACGGAGGAGGGGAACGAATATACTGAGAAGAACAGAAGAGAAGAGCAAGAAAAGAAGAAAAAAAGAGAAGACAAACAAGAAGAAGAAGAAATGACAGTGGAGGGGGACGAAAAGAGCTACAGGTAGCTTTTCTAATAGGACCTGAATGACACAGGTTTCTATCCTTTGTTGGGCGGAGTGCATTGAAGGAGGAGTGGCAATGAGTAGAGCCATAAATACCGAGTCGGAACGAAAGACCTGGTGAGGACCTTCCTTAAGCGCACGGTATGATTGACACCAGCAGCGTACACACAAAAAGAGCGAAGAGGGAAACTCAGCTAGGTAAAACAGGTCGGACGAGAAGATGCACATCAGCGCAGGCACTCTCCCATAACCTCACACTGGCAATGAAACGAGAGAAAAATACGCAATCAAGTCATCACAACACACTTGTGTAGTACCTGGGGACGTAAGCTAGCAACTTTTTTCTTCGAGAGATTAAACGGGGTTACGTGTGTATGTCACTGAACTGGAATGAGGGAAACATTCAAACAAGAAAAAAAAAAAAGATGAGACTCATTGCAGCACATCAACAAATTAGCAAAGAGAAACACAACACAGAGAATGCGAGTGCGAGTGCATAAAAGAACATGAAGAACAAGATCAAGAGCAAGAAGCACGGAACTCAAGGATCAGTGGGTACTTTCCTCAGCGATTTGCGCCGAAACCTGCTGATCCTCCCAGTGGTCCGACATGTGCAGCACCACTTCCGTCCCGACTTTGCTCTCGTCGGTGGCTGAGAGGACGTTCTTCAGCACCAGCACAGAGCCATCACTTTCCACACGCAGGGGCGAGAACATGTACGAGCCGCAGCCGTCAAAGTACAGGATGTGGTTGTGGTACTTCCACACGCTGCGACGGTGAGCGATGGTAATGAGCGAGATGCCGATCTCCGCGCAGTGCTCATAAAGCTCCCGCTCCACGTCAAGGTCGATGAGACTGCTGCACTCGTCCAGAATGGCGAAACGGGGACGGTGGTAGAACAGCCGAGCCATAGCCAGTCGCTGCTTCTCACCCAGTGAGAAGAGGTCCTCGCTGTAGGTGAAGTGTGTCCTCCAAGACATGCCTGGGCGACTCAGCAATCCGCCGAGGCCCGCCTTCTCCAGGTAGCCGTACGCCTCTGCTTCGCCCAGCGTCACGTCCTTGAGTTTGTGCGGGTAGATGATCTGCTCCAAGAGGGTGCCATCAAACATGTACGGGCGCTGTGGCACGTAGTACAGCTGCTCCATTGGTGGCTTGATGATACGACCGCCGCGAAGGGGCCACAGCTCACCGAGCAGCCGGAACGTCGACGACTTGCCACAGCCGTTGGGTCCCATAATGAGAACGTTCATCCCCGGCTTGACATGGAACGAGATGGACTCACAGAGCACCTCGTTGTTGGGCAGTGTCAGGGGAACGTCGATGAACTCGATGTGCTCGCCTAGCACAAAGCGCCCGTAGCTTTCGCCGCTCATCAGCTGTGTCAAGTCGTCCTGACTAAGGATCGTGCTGGCGCTGCGAGACTTGGGGGCATGAGTCAGCTCCTGCTGGTGAGACACCTGAATGTCGGCCAGCGTCAGAGCCTCCTCCAACTGGAACACGCGCTGGGTGTAGCCGTTAATGACCAGAAAGAGCTTCCAGTTCCATAGGAAACGGTCGACCGCCTTGGACAGCACCTGGTACTCGTACGATACCTGGGAGTAGTGACCCATGAGCTCGTCCTGGGACACGCTAGAACCGCACCTACTGATGCCCATGCCGCTCACGAGAAAGCCCAGGAGCTTCGCGCCGTAGTCGTTGTAGAAGATATTCAGCAGGTTGAATCGAGCGTGCACGTAGGCGGCATAGCGAGACTGGTTCGTCACGTTCCTGAAGAGTTTGTTGAGTAGCGCCTTCTGGTACTCGGTCCCTTGGGTCATGCAGATTTCTTCAGCGTAGGCTAGCACATTCTGGTGAGCGCTGCGGAAGGCACCTTCGGTCTCCATTCGCTGGTGCGTCAGCCAGTCAATGTTCGGCGCGCACTGGAAAGCGATACACATAAAACTGAGGTAGTATCCCCAGGTGATGGCCGGACCTTTTTTGCCTGTCTTGCGGGACAGCACCACGGAAAAGGTCGCCGCCTCGATGAGTGGTCGGAGTACGCTTGTGAACAGGCGGGAGGTGACTCGGGACCAAAAGTCAATGTCCTCCGTCAGTCGCTGGTCAATGTTACCTATCAAGTGCAGCCCGGCGATGCGGAAGAACACCTTGCTCCGGAGGTACCGTTGGTGGAAGTATTTGGTCAGGTTAACGCGGAAGCGCACCTCCAGCAGCTGGTTAAGGTAGTCCAGGGATACGTTGAGCACCGCAGCAGGTACTACCGAGGCGATATAAAAGGCAATTTCCTTGAACAGCTGCTTTATTTGGCCCCCGGCGGCCGCACGCCCGAGAGCACCGGTAGACTGGGCAATCTTGACAGCGACTACTGTGCGTATCAAAAGCAAAGCAAGAAGCGCGGCGAAAATACGAGCCTCTGCGCCTGTGCGAGACGGGACGGCGATCTTCAGCAGAAACACCAGCTTTTGAATGCTACCCAGCTCTCTGAAGTGCGACTGCGTTGCATCGATCGGAGCCGCAGCCATAACACGAGACATAGGAGGAGGGGGAAGGACCTTCGCCAGCTTGCGTCCGGGAGACGCAATGTACGCCGCGGTGAAAGCAGCCAGTGAGCCTCCCACCCACGTCAGCAGCCTCTTGTCAGAAAGCCGCGTGCTGGCGTACTCCCACAGTGCATCGCGTAGTTGGTCATTCATTGGTTGTGAGCGTTATTGATCTATGAAATACGGTAGTCGGTGGAGAAAATTAGACAGGACAGGGGTCACGCCAGCGAACCAGTACTCCGTGAGTACCGTCAATTGAAAGGTGTTTTGTATTTGTTTGTAGGGTATTATTAACAGCCTTTTCAAAACAAAGGAAGAAGAAAAAGAAAATCACGATACGAATGTTAATAAAAAAAGATCTTCTCCTTAAAGGAATGGGCCAAGCCTTAGCAGGTTCTATACTTTTTTTTTTCTCTATCTCTACGGCAGCTGTGGAGGCAAGCGAGATGATCTGAGGGATTTACAGTAGCGGAACACATAAAAGCAGTAAGTTTTTCACATCCAGAACCATACACACGCACACACACACACACACCAATCAATCTCTATTGTAGCCTTGCAAGAGGCTCGGCATCAAAGAAGAAGTGCACCAAGTGGGACGCTGCTCATGGATGCGTCCAATACAAGAGAGAGGGGGTGCATCAAAGAATAACGAACACATAAGTCCACCTTATCGAGTGTGATGTCATTGCGCTGACACATGTTTGCCTTCGCAGCCTCAGACAAAATGAATGAACGCTGTACAGACACGTCATTTAAATAAAGAAACAAACAAAAAGTATCTATAGATAGAGGAGTAAATGTCAGCAATAGTAAACACGAAAAAAAAAAGATCTAGAAAAGAACCGTTCAGAGAGTAAACTATAACATGTGTTAAGCAATTTGAAGAGAAAAACAACGCTAAACCTTTAGCGGTCTCACTGTTATATATTCCTCATTACTTGTTCTCAATCTCGGAGAGAAGAAGCTCAATATGCGATAGATACGTGGAATTCTCCTTGTAGAGTCGCAGGAGTTCGCGCTGGCAACCCTCCATATCTTTATTCTGCCACGGAGTGATCGATGAAACAGATTTTGAATGTTCATCTTGCTCATCACGAAGATGGTTTACAATGCTGTCAGAGTACTGACTAATGAAAGAATCTGATGGAAGTGAACTCTGTGACGATGAGTCCAACATATTATAGAGACTTGACCGATTCTTCAGAAGCCCGCGCAGTAGCTGTTCACCTTCGTCATCAAACAAAAATCGAGCAATAGAAACTAGAGGGACCACCTGCGCGTCCAAGAAGTGCAGAAGAGACCGTGCTATCTGTTCCTTTGGCGGGTGCGACGGGGGTAGAAACACAATAGACACCACCGCGTCAATGTCAAAGCTTGTTTCTGTCACTACCACAGAAAGGCGCGCAATTTGCACAGCAATGTGAAGAACTGTTGCGGCATTAGGGACTGACTGAGATTTCGCGCTCATAAACACGTCAACAAAGGAAGATGCGGAAATGCCGTCGTCCGAGAAGAAGGAGAGCGTTTTCTTCTGCAGGGATTGCGAAGACTCGTTTTCAATTTCTGCGTACTGACAAACATGCTCAAAGATGGGACGGCGGTCAGCTACAGGCACCAGACTTAGTGTGACAGCGCACACGGCGGCAGCGATTTCGACGCGCGGAAGTTGCTCCCGATCGGAGTCGGGACCCAAGAGCTGATAGACGGTGGGAAACGCTAAGAGCTGGGCCTCATAGTACTTGCAAGGTGTATTATTCACATTGGCAATGGCCTGGGCACGGTGCTGAACCTGAACAAAGAGGGCGGACCAGAACTGGTTGCAGCGTTCAAGATCAGGAATTTGTTCCAGTTGGTCCAAGTTCAGCATTTTCACCAAAGTACGACCCAGACAAACAAGATATCCTTGTGCTTGCAGTTTCTCACAGATGACATTGTTTTCTTGTCCTTCCATCGCAGAGGCTAGGGAGCGGAGAGAGCCGTTGTGACACAACCAGTCCACAAGGAAGTTGACTATAGTGCCCTCTTCACAGACAACTTCGGAGAGCACGGCGCTCAAGTCCAGTAGCTGAAGAACGGCAGAAGAAGCGTGCGCCTCGGAAGAAGAGTCGTCGGTAACTGGAACGGCCGTAACAGGAGGTGGGGACGGAGGAGCAGAAGTGCGTAGCTTGTCGTTTTCACCCTCCGTAAACGCCAGCTTGTCGTTCAGACGGTCGATTTCCAGCTGTGCCTTGACTAGAGCCTCCTGAGCCTCACTAAGGGCCGCGTTTCGAGAGTCTAACTTCTTCTTCAATGCAATGCGTTCGCGGTTAGAACGATTGAGGGCCTGTTGTGTCTTCCGCACGTCACTCTCGGGAGAGTTCACTCCACCGGTATCTGAGCGCACACTCATATCCTGCGACGCCAACGAACCTGCGTCGTCTCCTCCGACCAGAATGGAGGACTCCGGCACAGGGGATAAGTGCTTTGAATCGGCAGACGACTGAATTGGTCCCGAAGCAGGCTGCGCGGCGATTTTGGTGGCAAGCATCGATATATGGGCAGCCGCAAGAGTATTGGATGACTCCGTCAAGTCGAGTAGTTCTTCTACTACAATGCTGGTGCGGGCGTCGGCTTCTTCAATCTGAAGCTCAAAAAGCGAGAGGGCTGCAGCTTGAGACGCAAGTTCTTTGCTTAGCGACTCCCTATCAGTCGTAAGTCGTACAGCCTCGGATTTTAAGACAGCTTCTGCTTGCACAGCTGTTTCCAGCTTTTCCTTCGCTGCGAGTAGTTGCTTTTTTGAGTTCTCGTCGGTTGTTGACAGTTTTTGCTCCAATTCTGCAACTTGTGCTCTCGCAGTCTGCCCCTCCAGCTGAAGTTCTGCCGTTTTTAAATTGGTGTCTTCCAATTTTGACTGAGTCTCCTCGAGCGCATCCTGAAGGGCTTTGTACTTGCCCTCCATCTCAGCCATGTGACAGAAGTGATCCTGTGCCGCCGCTTTTTGGACTTCGTACGACTCCGCCAGCCGCTCCGTTATTTCGACTAGCTTCTGGCAATCACTTTGCTTCTCCTGCTGGAGAGTCTGCAGTTGGTCTTGGAGGGATTTGCACTGCTGTTCCCAGTCATCTGTTGCGCTCGCCGCAGGTATCTTGGCAGTCGCAGCTGCTATCTCATCAAGTAACTGTGACTCGCGGGTTTTCCATTGCTTGGCAGCCGTCTGTGCCTCGCTGTGGGCTTTCTCGCGCACCAAAGAGAGAAATTTGCAAAGAGCCGGTATCTTCTCATCGTCTAAGGCAGTTGCAACACCCGTCGTGGTGGCTTCAGAGGGGAAGCACTCCTGAGCAGCCGCTATTAACTTATTGATGTCTGTGTGCTTAACTTCTGTTTGAGGGGCGCCGTCAGGGTACGATGAGGGGATGCTTCTGCGTTGTTGCGAGTGGTTCTGCTCCGCTTCTGCGAGGAGTTTCTCTAGATTGTTGATTGCCGCATCCTTGTTGAGGCACTGTTGAATGAGGTCATGTTTTTCTTGAGTTAGGCGCTCCACCTCGCGCTGAGCCGTTGAGAGGTAGCGCTGCTTAAATGTGTCGGAAGGAGACAGCGCAGACGGCAGTGCGGAGGCGGCGCTTTCATCCGTGGGCCCGTATGTCAGCTGCCTTGGTCGAGAATGACTACCAGCGCTACCACCGCCAGCAACATTATCACGAAAATCGGGGGTGTCGCCCGCTAAGTAGGATGACGATACATACGGTCGAGAGAATGACTCAGGGGGAGCGCCCGTTGCTGACGAGAGAGAATGTAAAGCTCGTCTCAGACCCCGTAGCTTTTCTATGTTTTGTGCGTGCCGCGAGGTTGTCGCTGCAGAGCTCATCTAGGAGGAGTTTGGTATGATTGATAGACTGTAGACGTATCAATTATCGCTCTACGAACGAGCTTAGACACTGAGGACGTCCTCCTTGCAAAATAACGTGATAGATCGAAGTGATTCGAACACAAAAAAAAAAAATTATTGATTCAATACCTGATATGGGGCTAAGTTGATGGGAGAAGGAGAGGAATAGATGGGACAAGAAGAACAAAAGAAATTAAAACAGCAACAGGAATGCATACGGTGTCATGCTATTGAAGAACAAAAAGAGGAATGTGGGTAATGGCATCGAGGAGTCACAATACTTTCTTTTTCTTCTCTATCCCTGAAGCACCGCAGTGCCATCGGTATCAACGTATCTGAGAGCATACAAATGTGTTTGCTCAGTGTTTCTTTGGGAGAAGGGAGAAAAGTAATACTTATCAATGATTAAGAACGTTTTCTTGGCAAATGTAAATGGTAGCATATCATGTAGTGCACGATGGTGTAACCATGAAGGGTGCGGGCTCGTTTTGCTTGGCTTCACGTATATACTAAAGACTTTGATCCCTCGTCGTATACGTAAAGACAACTATAGATACAAAGAAGAAGAGATATCCTACACATAACAACATTAGCGACAACAACAAAACCATCAACAACATAAATAAATGAAATCGCTAGCACAAAAAAAGTATTAGTTGCAAGCTTTAAAAATACTATTATACTTTTTGATTCGACCTAGTATGCCACTCGTCTGCTTGCACTTTTTTTTTTTTCACTCTCGGAAGTTTACTTGGAAGCAAGCGCAGCACTTGGTAAAGGAGCACCCTCACTCATACTTTTCAAATCTTGGAGTTCTGCTTGGCTTCAACGGAGTATTTCCAGATGAACTTTGCCTCGGGGCACTCCGACTGGAGACCCTGCACCACCTTGTCGCGTAGGTGGGTGGAGTCGCAGAGAGCAACAGCGATGCCGCCGCGGCCGGTACCAGAGAGCTTCGCACCGAGGGCTCCGTGCTTCCGCGCCGTCTCCACAATGGCCTCGAGCTCCTTGCAGGAGATGGTCAGGCCCTGACAGAGTGTGTGCGCCTCGTTCATCAACGCTCCCACGCGCGCCAGATCGCCAGTCTCGATGGCCTTCCGGGCGTTGCCTACTACGACATTGTACTGCTTGACCAGTCGGTTGAATAGCTCGGGCTGCGACTCCTTCAGCTTACGTACGTCGCCGACCACCTTTGTCGTGCTGGCGGTGATGCCTGTCCCTACCACGACAAGGAAAAAGGTCTTCTTAGATGGGATAGCGGCGAACATGGACTTGCCGTTGCGACGAGTGTAGGAGATGAGGCCGCCAAAGGTAGCAGCTGTGTTGTCGACGCCGCTGGGAGTGCCGTGGTAGCCGCCCTCTCCGACAAAGGCGCTCTGGTTCACCTCGTGCTCGGTTAGGTCGAGGCCGTAGAGCTCGCTTAGCGCGCGAGAGAGCGCAACAACGTCGCTGGCGGACGCGCCGATGCCGCTGCTCGGAACGAGGGGCCCGCCAATGTGGATGCGCAGACCGTTCTTGGAGTAGTCGATATTGAGGTGCTTGAACACCAGCTCATGCGCCTTCTCCTGCTCCGCGCGCTTCTCCTTGATGTATCCGGGAACGGCGGGGCGCTTGTCGATCACCTCAATGCCAGGACGGTTTGGTGTCACCTCAATCGAGCACTGCGTGTACTCGCTGATCCCGGCGACAATCGCCTCGCACCCGTGCACGACAAAGTGCTCACCGAAGAGAATCACCTTGCCGTACCCGACGTGCTTTTCCGTGGTCTTTTGCTTGACAGGCTCGCGGGGCATTGCGTGGGGTAGTGTGTCTGTGTGTGGATGCCTTTTTGTTTTGTGTGATGTTGCTGAGTTTTTGGGTAATGAAAGGGTAAATATATATGATGTGTGGTGTTTCTTTTGGTGTTTGTGTTCCTTGTCGTTGTTTTTGGTGGGGGGTGGGTGGGGGTGGGGGAGGGGTCCGGTCTGGCGTGGGCGTTGAGGGGGCGGGTTCCCCGGCCCTGGGTTTGGGCGCAGCGGCATGCCCCGGTGGGTGCCCGGCGCCCAACCGGCGGGGCCGCGTGGGTGCCCAGCCAAGGGGGGGGGGGGGGATGGCGGGATGCCGCCGGCGGGCAAGACCTGGCTGGGTGCTGTGCGAGGGTGAGGGACGGCGGGGAGGGGGACGTGGCGGCGCCAAGCAAACGAGCGGATACACAACAACAACAGCAAAAACAGAAACGACGGAGAGGCCAAAACATTCGGCGCTGGGGAGCCCGGGCGCTCGTCAGGTCTGCTGGGGCTTGCGGGCAAGCTGAACATGGTGAATGGCAGCATATCAGGAGCGATGAGAGGGCACGGAGCGGCCGCTCGGTTCATCAGCATATAGGGGATTCATAAAATAGAGGAAGAACCAACTACTACATCCAAAAAAAAAAAATAAAATAAATAAATAAATAATAATAATAAAAAAAGAATCAAAATAAAAAGAGTGAAATAAAAACATCAATAAATTTAAAAAAAAAAAAAACAAGGAAACAGGGTGTTCAACAATGCGGGAGGAATTACGCGGCCTTCTTCTTGCGGTCCGACGGCAGGCTCCCCTCGGCTTGGTACGTGTTGAAGACCCAGTCCCAGAACATGACGTACTGGCCGTAGTTGACGCGCGGCTGGCGGTGGTGGTAGTCGTGGCTGTTGACGTTGAACATGTAGGGGATGTGGAAGTTGACGCGGGTGTGGTTGAGGCTCGCGAGGGTGCCGCCGACGAAGATGAAGAGCACCGCGGTGATCGCGTGCACCTGGCCGTGCGGCACCATGAGCGTCAGCAAGTAGAGCGAGAGCAGGTGCAGGTACTCGCCGGGGACGTACTCGAGCGGGTGGTCGTTGATCGCGTCGGTGTTGCCGCGGAAGGGCGACATCTGGCGGTGGTGGTGCTTGTGGATGTACGGGTAGATGGGCGGCCAGTGCAGCGCCCAGTGAAACAGCGTGTAGAAGAAGTCGTAGGAGATGATGAGGATGAAGAGGTGCACCGGGAACCACGCCAGCGCCTTGGCCATCGCCGGCAGGCTGAAATCCAGCGACACATGACTCACCTCCGTCGCTGTCACGAACTGGTAGACGTGGTACACGAACAGCGCGGTGATCGCCTTGGCGAAGGCGATGTACGCCTTGTCGGTGAAGGTCAGCGTCTCGAGCGGCTTCACCTTGACGGGGATGCGGCCCTTGACCATGGAAGCCACCAGGGGCACCATGACGTTGTTGTAGAAGGCGAAACCGACAAAGATCACAGCGACCGCCGCAGCCTCCAGCGCCAGCTTGGTGCCGAAACTGGCCTTACCCTCCTGCACTGTATGGAACAGTTCAATGGCGTTCTCCACAAGCGACATGGTTTGTTCTCACGTGATTGATTTTTTGTTTTTTTTTTCGTTTGTGGCGTAGGTAGTGTGTATGAGTGTAAATGGTTTCAATTATTTGGTGTGCAGTTTGTATATTTTCTTTAATTTTCCTTTGGTGTTGGAGAGGTTAAAAATAAATTAGAGTTTTATTGCTTTTTTTTTTTTTTTTGTTTTGGGGTACTTGAGTGACAAAAACAAATTTTGATGGATGAAGTTAGCTGAGGAGAGCACAGACACTTGAAAAAATAAAAGATATTAAGATTTTGAGATAAGGGATAAAAGAATTACAGCAAAATGGATGAAAGAAAGAAAACGGCTGAATAAGAAAAAGAAGGAAATGACTTCAGGATATTTGAGTAAAATAAATTTCTAGAGGGTTTGTAGGCTAGTCACTACTGTTTCAGGAGTGTTTTGGGGTTGGTTGGGTTGGGTTGGCGGGAAACATGAGAGAAAGACAATCTGTATGCGATAGAGAGGACACATAACCTTGGCGTAATGTTGATATTGGACACCGGAAAAAAAAAAACAACAACACAGGAACGTGATATGTTCAAGTAAAAATGAAGGTTGATGCGTCGTAAACACATTCAGGAACAGTTGTAGTAATTATGTTCCTACGACGCCTGTCTCGCTCTGTTTGAAAGAATAGTTCGGAAGAAGAAGCAATGTGTATATATACACACACACACACAGATACTGGGAGAAAAAAGAGAAGAGAACACGCACGCATCACACCTTGGCGACCAGCTTCACTGGTTTGGAAAAGAGAGACATGAAGGCCAGCGCGCAGAGGGTGACGGCGAGCACACTAAGCATCAGCAGCGCCTGCCTGAGCACAGCCCACAGCGGCGCCAGCACGTTGTCCCAAAAGAGGGCCCCACCCGGCAGCGAGGAAACCCACCACGGCCGCCGCCCCGCGCGCACCGCGTCAACCTTGTGCAGCTCGCTCTGGTTGCGCTGCGTGATGCTCGCGCCCTCGGTGAGCAGCCGCTCGTTCTCTGCGATTTGGCCCTTCTCCCGTGCCATCAGCTCGCTGACGTGCAGCGCGCCCTGCTTCATCTGCGCCACCGCCGCCCGGATCTCCTGCAGCACCGCCTCCTCGGCCGAGCTCTTCGACTGAGGCGGGTCGCTGTTCTTTGGCGCACTGACAGCCGGTGGTGTTTCTTTGCTTGCTGTTTTGTTCGTTGTGTGCGTGGAGATGTGGTGTACCACCGGTGGCGGTGACGCGATGTGGTGCTCGCCGTTCGGTGATTCGCCAGATGTTGCGCGTGGCGGCGGTGGAAGGAGCACCACAGAGGGTCGGCCACTTTCGTCATACCGCACCTCCGCGGCGGCCCCCACACTCGACAGCGGGGCAGCGGCGCCAACACCCATGTGGGCACGCAGCAGCCTGTGCCCGCTTGCAATGAGCCGCTGGAGGTCCTGATACGCTGCTGCTAAACTCTCTTCAAAAAACACAGCGTCTCCGTTGGTCACGGCGGCGGGAGTGCCGCAACTTGCATTGCCAGCGACGGCGGCGGCGTTATACACACCCGAGCTTGCTATGCCAGGGGTTTCGGAAAAGCTGGGAGATGACTGACACTGCTGGTCCCCGTGCACAGCAGCGCTCGCCACCGACTCGGCACTTCGCAGCACCTGCGCCAGTCTCCGCACCCGTCTTGGTCTGTCCTCTTCAACACGTGAGGCCGCCAGGTTCTGCGCCGCACGCTCCAATCGCAGTTTGGCACTAAAGATTGCCTGCGCGTCAGTCATTTCGACAATCGTTTTTTTTCCCCTTCCTCTTTTTCGTTTCCACAGGATTCGTTATAATATGGTTTTCTTCAGTCGCTGCGTTGCTCAGGAGGGAAGTGGAAGGAGTGGAGGGAAGAAGCAGAAAAGCGAATTGCTGCAGCAGAGGGCGATAGATTTTTTTTCCCACACACGACACAATAAAAAGTGAGGATAGCCAAGGATGCGCCAAACAAGAAGAGGAGGAGAGGCATTTAATATTGACAGTGGTTCAGTCACCTAAAAATAAAAAAAAATGTAGCAGTAAAAAAGCAGTAATAAAGGATGAGGGTGAGGGTACACAGTGATCAAATTTGAAACAACACTATCGCGCTCGCACTCACTAGGTCGGTAGTAGGGCTGGAGAGAGAGCGGCGAAATGGGACAGACAGATCCCGCCGTAGACGCGGAGGGCGCGGAAGGTCTCCACGTGCCGGTCCGTCCCCAGGACGCCGACGCAGGCAACGTGGGACCCCTTGGCGAAGAGCGCGTAGGACAGGCGTCGTCGTGAAAGGCACGTGAGACACGGAATGTGCGACACGTTGCCTGTGGGCGATGGGGCTCCGTCGCAGAGGCTGACAATAGTTTCCACTGCTTCAAGCGGTGTCTGATACCGCCGCCGCCGTCCCTGCTTCGTCTGCGTGGGGCTGCCGTCGTTGTGCCCTGCTGTGGGCGGACTTTCGATGTCACTGGCGAGCAGCACCATCTTGAGCCTACCAGAACGCAAAAACTTGAGGGTCTCCTGCAGTCCACACACATACTTCATGCGACTGCTGAATTGGAGCGGTTTCTTCTTTTTGAGATCGCGCTGCTCCGCGTAGAGGGCTTGAAGAAACGTGAACGCGATGTCGTCCAGTCGGTCCGTCATGACGTTGCGGCAGTAGGGCGCGAGGGAAAGGCTAACAGGAGTTGTCAGTTTTTCTGCGGCGCCACGCTCGGGCTCGTCGATGACATCCAGCTCACTCCGCTCCGCGCAGGTAATACACTCCTGCAGCTCGGAAGTCTCAAGCTTCCGCGCGTAGCGACCACTGCGCCGGTCTATCCTCTCCAGCGCCCGACGTTCCGCTGTCGTTTCCAGATGGCTTTGAGCCGCGAGTCTCGAGAGCAGCACCGTCTCGGGGTAAAAGTTACAAAACACCGCCTTTTTTAAGGCTTGTTGACTTTCCTTTGGTTTCGCGCATTGGGGTGTTGAATCGAGCCCTGGGACCGCAGCTGTTTCATTCTTCTCCTCTCCTGCAGTCTCCGTCGGCGTCGCGACACCACCCTCGTCATTATCCAAATTAACCTGCAGCAGCATTTGGCGGAGTTTCGCCCGCCGATAGCGAATCCCGTGGCGCAGCCGACGCACCTTCCAGTACTGCTTTCCCCGCATCGCCTCGTGGAGCTTCGCGTACACCTCCTCCATCGCGCGTATGAGGGCGGCCATCTCGCCCGACGCCGGCACTGTGGCAAGCGCCTCCCACTGTTCTTCCCTGCGCTGGAAAAGACGGCGTTTTAGACTGGTGTGCTTTGCGTAATGATTATAGGGGAGCGTGCTGTCAGGGTTGCGCATCTTCTTCTGCTTGTACGCTACCCCTCTGGAGACTCCTTTCTTCGCACTCCGAGTGTATCGCGACTTCATTTCATTCCAACGTTGCTGTCCCACGGGCTTGGCACTTTTGGCTGTGGAAGACATATTTTTTTTTTTTTTTTTTTTTAGAGGAAGGCGCCACCTCTTCGCTGTGTACGAATAGGGAGATGCGTAAAAGATTGAAAAGCAGACGAAAGATGGGGAGGGGGGAGAGAATGGTAGATCCAAGAAGGTAGCAAGCGTGAAGGGAAGGAGAGCAAGGGGGAAACCACACATTTGCTGGTTTCTTCCCCCCCCCCCCCCACGCACACATACACAGTCAACATGAAGTGAGATATTTGTAGCTTCTTTACCTGCCATTTCCGCAGCACTGTCACTTTAAGCGATCACACTAGTAATTCTCAAACAGAAAGAAGAAGGCGCCCGCTGTTCTAGAGTTTCCACGTAACTCCGCACTTGAGGTGACGGAACGTTTCGACGGGGGAGACGCGCAGAAACTGCAGCTCCTCCGGCACCGCGGGGTCGACCCCTGTTTGAAGCTCGCCGCGGGCAAAGTCGATCAGCCAGCTCATGGAGCACTCGTAGTGGTGCGGAACAAAGACGTTGAAGCGGCTGAGCTCCCAGCGGGGAAAGACAGACGCCATGGTGAAGCCCACCGACGCCTTTGGGTGCTCCCGGAGGGTGTCCACCACACACGTGTTGGCAAACACGGATATGGCAGAGCGCTGAAAGGCCTCCTTGACAGTGACTGCATTTGTCGTGGTGCTATCTGTGTTCTCTTTTGCATCGGCTGCGGTGCCGCTACCGCCGCTGCCACCGTTTTTGGGTTTCACTTCTAGCACCTTTTTCTTGTTGCCGCGATTCAGCTCCAGCGAGAAGAGCGAGTACCAGTGCCTGGCGGTGTGCAGCGAGCTAAAGTCGTTGTCGAAACCGCGCAGCAACTTCGGGTTCCATGTGGGCCCCTGCGTTGCCCAAAAGTAGGTGTGCCCGCTGCCGTCATCGTGACTACCACACACGACAGGACGTACTAGCGCTGACTGGTTGCGCAGGGTCAGAATGAACCGCCCCCACAGCGGAACCTCGACGTGGCCCTCCGTCTTTGCGAAAACAAACGGCGTCTGGGCCGTGCCTCGGGCATCGCCATCCCCCGGACGCAGTTGCTCGACGCCGCAGCCGGTCTCGGCCTTGATGCCGTACTTTCCGACGGCCGCTTTCTTCCCCGAGCCTTTCCGTGGCCACATGCTGGGAAGTGCAAAGGTGCGCTCGGAGGAGTCGTAGGTGGTAGAAACACCCACGTGGGCGATTCGGTCATCATGGGCCGTGGTCGGTTTTTCACGGGTCGTGCCGAAGGCCGTTGTCTTCTGCGTGTAGAGAAGGTGACTGTTGTGCACGCTGCTGGTGGAGGTGCGGACGGTGGCGCTCCAGCGGGGGTCGACGCCGCCGAAGGCACACTCGACCGAGTCGCGATGAAACACGCGCTTCTCCACCTTGTTCTTCGCCTCCGCGTAACGACGCTCGATTCTCTTGTCGCACAAGGACACGAAGACGTCCGCACTGGCCAGCCAACGAGGCGGTCGCAACGAGTACCACCACAGACTGGGGGCCGCAGTGGTTGCAGAAAACACTCTCGAGTATTGTAGGTTCAGGCCAAAGGCATCGCGGAGAGAGAGAGTGTTACCCGTACCTTGCACAATTTCCTCCTGACTGGGACCAGGAAGCCACCGAGCGGTGCCTTGAAGCAAGAAAGGGACACTCTGGGGCTTGATCCGCTGTAGCAAAATCTCCGTTGTGACCCCAGTCGGGGTTGCACGACCAGCGCGGGCAGACTCGTCGCCGTGGCCGCGCTGCGGAAAGAGGAGGAACCGCAACGAGCTGCCGCGCTGGTCGGTGGTGGTCACATATCCTCCCCAGAAGGGCCGCCGCCATTCTAGAGAGCACAATTTTTCATCCTTGTCACCACCAGTTGCAGTATGGTAATCCTCCAGCTGTTTCTTCTTGACCACTTCACGAATCAGGTGGTACGACGGTTGCGTAAAGAAGTTGCTACTGCTAAAAGGTGCACCTCCCTTGTGCCCGCGATGCTGCTTCTCCGTCAGCTTATACACCGTTCCCTTAGCAGATGTGCTGTCGTCAGACTCACCCACTCGCTCGACAGTGACGAGGCTGGCGTTTGGCGTAGACTTGTAGTTCGCGCTCAGTGGTGTGTGCGGCGCCGACGGAAACGCGAGCTTGCTCCAGCGCAGCGCGCTGCAAATCGAGGCATCCACTTTCAGACTCTCGATCACACGCTCGGGCGCTTCGGCCGCCTCTGTGTTCCGCGCAGAGCGACGTCTCAGGCGCTCGTCCATCCACCGCACGCAGCTATCACCCTCGGGGGCCACAGCGGGTGATTCCACGACCAGGTGTGTGGAAGTCATCACTGCTTCTAAGTGGTGTCACACAGTAATTGCTATTGCTGTGCAAGAGGAAGTAAGGAGGGGAGGGGAGAGAGAGAGAGAAAAGGGATGAGTGCGAGGGATTCCAAAAGTAATCAACATGCTCGCCTGTTATTTAGGGGAGAATGAGCAACTCACACGCGCAAAATAATAATTTCGCTTTTCAGTGATTAATGAATCGTTACCACAGATCAGCGCGTGGGTTGGTAAGGATAGCAAGAAGAACTTGTTAGCACAAAATGAGCAGATGACAGTGCGAGATAGAAGAAAGTTAAGAGATAGAATACAACATAATAGGAGCGTCCAGAGGTGTGGAAGAACTACGTTAAATCTGTGTAAGTTTCAAGCTATTCACGCCTCAACTTCTGCACCGGCCTGTCTCACGTTGTCGTTTTGATGCGCTGGGTGCTGCTGCTGTTGATGCTGTTGCTGTTGTTGCCGCACGGCCTCTTGAAGAGCCGCGTCGCCGAGCTTGCCGGCCTTGTGCAGCAGAAATTCCCAGACGACCGGGGAGCGGCGAACATCCCCCAGCGGGGTGCGGCCGAGGAGCTCCAGCATGCGCGCCACGTCCTCGCGCCGCAGCAACAGCTCGCGCGGCTTGCGCAGCTCCAGTGTGTTGGTCGCCTCATTCACCACCTCCTCCCCGCCCGTCCCGCCGAGCTTCGCGATGACGGCGCGACCGAGGAAGCGCTTGGGGGTGTCGGTCAGCGCACCCGGCGACACGGTGTCGAAGATGTCCACCGCCTCCAGCACGTCGAAGGCGGAGACGCGCGTGAGGGCCTGTCGGAAGTCGACCTGCAGGCTGCCTGGTGCGGGGCGGTAGCGGCTGGCCGACACCGCGTCGTTCATCGCCAGCACCGCGTAGAAGGTCTCGCGGACGTCGATGTCCAGCCGCGCCTCGTACGCTTCCTCGTCCTGCGCGACCGTCTGCCGGGCGGCAGCGAGGGCAGCGACGCGCCCGTCGCGGTCGGGGTGCTGCTGCCGCGCCATCGTGTCAAGAAAAGCGTCCACGTGAGGCAGCGCGACGACGGCGTGCTCCATCAAGAGGGCCAGCCGCTGCGCGAAGCGGTCCATCAGACGCTCGAGCGGCTCCAGCTTCTCGAGGGGCATCTCCGGCCGCCGCTGAAGCTGCACCAGGCATTGCGCCACGCGCTGCATATCAGCCGGTCGCATCAGGAACGACGGCGACGGGCGTTCGGCGCCAAAAGAAGAAGAATCCAGGCTCGACAGTGTGAGGCCTGCTTCGCACACAGCGCACAAAACCGTGATAAAGGCGTCCAAGTTGTCTGGAATAGGCACGTCGTCGCGTGAAACGATCTGCAGCAGCGTGACGAGGTCGACGCGCTCGACCGTGCTGCTCGGCGCGCGCTGCTCGCAGAGGTGACGCACCAGCGCCTCGATCAGCTCCGCGTCGGTCGAGCGGAAGCGGCTGACTGCCTGAACGAGGCGCGTGAAGGACGGCGGTGGGAGGTGCGCAAGCGCGGGCAGAATGACATCCGGGACGAGGGGACGCAGGTACTGCTGGTGCGGCGCCCCCAGACGCGCCAGCACCGCCAGCCACTTGGTGAACATGGAGGGCTTCATGCCTGTCATGTACTGCAGCCTCGCCTTGGCCCGCTCCGCCTCGGTCGCCGACTCGGAAAAGAGGGCGCCAACATTCGTCGGAGGTGCGCCCGCATCGGGACGGTTTGCCACCCCCTCCTTCTTTTCGCCACGCTCTCCGTCAGCTGTGTGATCACCCCCATTATGAGTGACGCCAGCCTGGCAGCGACGGCGGTTCTTTGCTTTCAGCAGCTTCTCTTCGCGTCGCACGGTGTTGATCTTCTCCTCGAGCTGACCAAAGATGTTGTCGGACAGGAAGCGGTAAATGCTCATCTGCTCACAGCCCATCCGGGAAAGGTTGACCATGAAGCGGTACGACGGAAGAGGCTCAAGGGGCTTCTTCTTGCACAGTACCGGCATGCGCCGCACCACCATTTCCAGAAACTTCTGCGACGGCCGTATCTTGGCGCGATTGAGCGCCGTCAGCGTCCGCACCAGGTCGTTTGGGTCGCTGTACTTGTTGATGTAGTACGCGAAGAAGGACCCCATCAGTCGGAAGAACTCTAGGTCCCGCTTGCGGTGCCCGGCGCTGATGCCCATGACAAGGATGGCGCGCAGACTGGTTTCCGCGTTGATCTCCTCCATTGCCCGGGTAATGATGGGGTTGAAGCGGTTCTCTTCGCTGGCGTTGTCGGTCTGCGCAGCCTCTTCGCTTTTCGTGTCACTGGCATACACACCGCCAGCTTCGCCCCAGCCGTTGCCCTCATCATCAGTGGCGCTCGCAGAAACCGCTTGCGACGGCGCCGACGAGGTGGCGTTCTTCCTTAGCTGCTGCGCGGCTATGGTCGCGAGCTGGGCAATGCGGTCGCGCGCCATGTCCTTGTAAGTGACGCCGTAGCGCACAAGCGTTGAGCGGGCCCAGTGGCACTCCACTATATCGAGCATCTGGTTAACACTCAGCTCCTGTAAGCGATCAAACAGCACCGGGAACAGGACGTGCTCGGTCGTCGCCGACACCAGCTGCGGGCTGCGCGTCGAGTTGAGGTAGTTGACCACGTAACTGACCACGTCCTCGATGGCGGCCTCGTAGAGTTGACTCTGCCGCTCCGTGTCCAGCGTACTCAGCTGCGGTGTCTCATCGGTGGCCTCAACACTTCCGCGGATTTCACTGGAATCCCCCGCAGTGGCTGTTGAAGTCGATTCAGCATCCAATACCTTTGATACCGAATGGCTGCTGTTATGACTGGAGAACTGAGGATTATAGGGAGCGCCTTCGTCCTCCACGTAGTCGTTGAACAGCCCGACGCGCTCCGCGTCCTCTCCCGCAGCCACACTGTCCCGGGCAGACCCCGTGCTGGCAAGAAACATGTCAAACTCCTCATCGGCTTCCTGTGGCCGGATGCGGCGACTGGGTCTAGCAGAGACTCCGGGACTGTTGACGGCTGCGTGACACTGACGTGCTGCTGCGGAAACGTTCCCGACGCCCATGACATTCTCAGTGTGCATTTAGTTATTTGATGTGAAAAGCGCCTCATTACGATGATGATTCTAGGAAAGGTGTGGACTCAGCTCTACCTGGTGTTTGACGCACACACGGCACAGTGATTCAAGGAGGAAGAGATGCGGGAGGCGGAGGGCAGAAAGCACAACTGGGGTAGGTTCAGTTGTGCAAAGAATAATAATAATACATACGCACATATAACTGTGGAGAACTGCATTCTATAAAATGAATTGTATCAGCCATGCGAAGAGAAAAACAAAATGACAAAAGAGTTGCGTCTCACACCCAGTTTCGTTATTATCTTTTTTCGCATTGTTTGCGAAGCCTGCATCCACTTCATGAGTTTAAAAGAACGAAAAAAGCGAAGAAAAAGAACAATTATAATATTCTGGAAAAGTAAATATTAACGGTAATTATATAACACGTTACCACAACAGCAGTAGCAGCATCATCACGACGGAGAAACACTGATGCTGTCGTCTTGGACACATCTCAATAGTGCGTTTTCTGCAAAATACGAGTGATACCGTCCAGTTCCTCCGCGGAGCCGAAACGGGTGGCGAGGAGACGCACATAGTCCCAGAGCTCCCGCTGACTGCGGAGGAGATGGAGCGGACACGCCTGCAGGAGCTCCACCAGCTTGCGCACCTTGGCGGCATCGCAGTGGACATGTCCCAGAAAGTGCAGCAGCGCGCTGTCGCTCATGTCGGCCCGTGGCGCCGTCTTGCTCAGCTTCTCCATGACGACGCGGTTCACGGTCTTCTCCATCCATGCCGGAATCGCGTTGGGCAACACCGCCGCGTCGTGGCGGCCAGGGATGGCGGGAAATGATTTCTCCGCAGCAGCCCCACTGGGCGACAGATGCAATTCCGAGAAGATGCAGCTGCCGAGGAGCAGGTTGTAGAGCCCCGACTGCGCGATGGTGGTGGTGAAGCGGCTCATCTCGGCGGGGGAGATGCTCACCTTGAGCACCGCCATGCGCTCGTACATGTAGACGAGCTCGTTGTACGCGTCCACCGCGGCGCGGGGTACGGATGGGAGGTCCGCCTCGGGCATGTTCTCCCAGCGCTTCGTTCCTGAGCTCTGGGCAACCGCACTGCTGGTGGGGGAAGCACCCGTCACGGGCGGCTCAGTGTGCTCCGTTATACCGCGGCTCAGCTCCGACACGGTAATCAAGGACCTCTCCTCGCGGAGGGCGTTGCGTCGCTCAGCGATCGCGTTGCGAGTCGCCAGCAGCCGCAGAGTTCCCGGGTAGTGGCCGCCGCTCTCGCTGGTTGCCTTGGTGAATTTTCCCGAGGCCGTCGGCGGTCGCATGTCCATCACGATCGTGTACTCCAGGAGGCGTGTGGCGGCGCCAAGGGGGACAAGGTCGCGGCGCAGAAGACGGTCGACTTGAGCGCAGAAGGCATCCATGGTGCGCCGCACGCGCAGGCCCGCCGGCGAGTCAGCGTGGAAGCGTCGTGAGAGGCCGTAGAGCACCTCCGCCGTGCTCTCCAGCTCGGAAGCACGCACCCGCGTGTGGTACAGCTCGCACATGTTGAGGAAAAAGTTGACAAAGTGGGCGAGGTCGACCTGCGCCAGCATCTGGCGCTCGTGCAGGATGGACCACACGAGACTCTTGGCGAGCGGCAGCGCGTACGGGGCGGTCAGCCCGCGGCTCTCCAGCTTCAGCGCGAGCGCCAGCACGAGCTGCGGGGAGTGGCAGCGCGTCTGCCGCGTCACCTGGCTCAGCAGCAGCAGCTCCTCGGTGGTGGTGTGCGCGACCATGGGCACCAGCAGCGCGTCGCAAACGCGGTCGGCGGAGATGTTGAACGAGACGCCGAGGTCGCCGCACGTGCGCAGCAGCGTCAGGAACTCGTCGCGGCTCAGGTCCGCCACGCGTGAGAGCCGATACGCGATGACCCGCCGACTGTCACTCCCTGCGGAGGGGACAGGCGCGCCACCTTCAGCCGTGATGCTCGGGGCAGCAAAGTTGGCGGCTTCGGTTTCAAAAACGATATTCTTCAAGGCTTGGTCAGCAAGCTCGTGCATCTCGGCGCTGCTCCCGCTCCACTTCTCAAGGCGCAGCACCTCCAGCGTGCGGAAGATCTGCCGCGTCGTGAGCCCGGAGAAAACATGGCCAGGGGGCACCCTCTCTGGCGCACGCTGCTGTCGGGGAGGCTTCTCTGTCTGTTGTTGCCGTTGTTGGTTCTGCAGAGACGCAGCCTCAGAAGATTCACCAGTGCTGCCGTCGTTGTCATCGACAGCGCCGTCAACAACATCTTCTTCAGCATTGAAGTCCGTTTCTGACTGCGTCGTCTCACCCGTCGAGTAGTCTCTGGAATTGTTTGGCACGGTGCCGCCCCATGCCCACGAGCGGGACGCTGCGCCGCCTGCTCCGCTCGCCGCGGTAGCGATGACCCCCGCCATGCTGCCGCGCAGCTCCCGGTTCAGCTCGACGAGGCGGCCAAACGTTGCGCGCCAGAAATCGGCGGGTGCGTGGGTGCCGGCCGCGTGCACGGACCACATGACGGCGATGACGGCGTCGGGGTGCTGCACCCGCGCGAGGTCGGCGATGGCGGCGGTCGCGAGTGGGCCCACCAGCGCGCTGCCGGCACCGCTGCGGCACGCGAAGGACATATTGTCCAGCACCGCGCGCGCGGCGGCGGGGTCGGCGGCGAGGGTCCGCGTCTCGCGCAGGTCCTCGGCGATCCACGCGAGCAGCGTCTGCTGCAGGTAGCGGTGCTGCACGCTGACGGCGCCGTTGGCGTGGTCATTGCGCGGCCACTGGACGCGCAGCACCCGCGTCGCCACCACCAGCGACACCCTCCGCTCCTCCACCAGCGTCGTGACGTGCCGCACGAGACTCATGAGCTCCAGCGGCGAGAGGCGCGTCCGCGGGGACTGCGGCTGCGGTCGGCGCTGCCTGCGGCGGAACTCTAACACCTTTTCCGCGCGGCTTTCGTCGCGCAGATAGGCGACCAGCAAGTTAACGGTGGCAGCGTCGTCATTGCGGGCGTTGTCTCCCGGTTCTGCGCGTTGTGTCTCCGCAATAGAAATAAGTTGCTGTTTTTCAGCAGACAGTTGCGCCGGCGATAGCAGTGGTTTACCGTCCGTACTGCCGGGTGTGTGGTACAACCGAAACAGGATTTGGCCAGTGGTCTTCTGGCTACGTGATAAGGCATTCAGCGTTGACGGAGCCGCAGAATTTGTTTTGGCACTTTGCGTTTTTGAGGCGGCCAAGGAGCTACATTCTCTCGCCTGCGACACGCACGAGCCATCCACTGTGATGATTAATTGAGAACAAAAACCAGGACAGGGGAGATGTTTCGAGCGGAGGCGAAGCTTTGCGGAGTGGGTGAATCGGCGCATTGTGAGGATGTGTCTTGGCAAGCTGTTATGGGGCTAGAGATTGCGTACAATGAGGGAGGGGCTGGGGGGAACAGTAGTTGTTGGGCCTACAATATGTTCTGGGAGGAGAGAGAGAGAGAGAGAGAAGACAGATCGTGAGAGAATAGCGTATCACTCCCAGGTACAGTCGCCAAAGACTAATACAGAACATAGGAGTGGGTGCGTCTGAAATTCGTAGTAGTGCAAAAGCGCGTGCCGCTGCAATCAAAATTTAGTATCGATAGACCATCAGTGCAATTTCGGCTACTATTTTATTTGTCATTATTTTTTTTTTTAACTTGATGTTAAATCTATATAGGAGAGATCTAAAAACATAGGAAAAAAAAGCAGCGACAATAACGCAATCTCTTTCGAAAGAAATAATCGGTGGATGCGCAGATGTTGTTACATCCCCGAGCAAGCATTCGAAAAGTAAAGTTCGCATACGAATCTATTGAGAGAGGTTGGGGGGAGGGATGAGTTGAGACTATGAGCATATCCGTGTGGAGGCATGAGTACCACTGCCCGTTTTGTTTGTTTTTTTTTCCTTGACGTAACGGTGCTCATTGGGGAGGCAGATTTGATTTGATGGGGGTGTACTCGCGGGTGGATGTGGAGGAAGAGCCCGACAGGCCCCGCTGGCGTGCGATGCGATGCAGCGGCGACACATACGAAAAGAGCGGCTCCGTCTGCTGCGCCTGCACGAGGCTATCGTACGTGTACCCCTGGTAGTTGCGGTACTCGTAGCTCGTCAGCACACAGGGGGTGTAGATGACGCGGTTGCGCAGGTACACCCGCGCGCGCGGGCTGGCAGAGGTGGCGGAGGCGCTACTAGAAGGACTGGGGCTCTGCATCGCCCGCGGCGAGCGCGGCGACCTCGCGGGACACTCCTCGCTGAATCGCACATGTTTCTTTTCAGGGGCGGCGGCCTGCGTTTTTACAGGGGTGGCCTGCTTCGCAGTCTTTGCACTACGGTTCTGGTAGGTGTTGGTGTCGATGGAGCTGAGAGGCTCTGGAGACTCTTCTTTTCGTGAGGCCATCTCGGAGGGCTTGAGCGCGAACGGGTGTTGTTGGGTGCAAGTTCGCTGATCAACGTGGATGTATGCGTTTTTGAAATAGTTAAGCTGTCACACTTGTTGCTTTAATGAACGTTTCTACTAAGAATTGAATTGGTGGATTGGGTGCCGTTGTGGCGCGTATTCGGTGGGGGAAAAAAAAGAGAGAGGTGTGAGTGAGTTGGTGGGGCACGGGGAGGGGAGGAAAAATGAAATGGCAGAACCAGTTCTAACACCGCAACCGTGGAGAAAGACGGTGGGAGGGGCGTACTCATTCCAATGAATACTTGGACCAATTCAAGGGGCGTTCAATGTAGAGATGTTTGTGGTAAAAGTTGTAACAAAAGTGAATAGCAGAGAAATCGACCCCAGACACTAGAACTCGACAGGACAGACGCTTAGCCACAGAGCGGGCAGGGGACGCAACCGACGCGACTCTGGCCACAACCTAGGCAGAGCCAGACAACTTGCCTGCCGGAGACGACATCGGCGCGCTCGGGAGGAAGACTGAAGAGTCGGCGACCGCTGCGGTCGGTTCCGCGCTGCACGCTACTCCAGCGCTGCGACAGGAAGCCGTCGGCGACAAGGTACGTCTCGCGGCTGCCGGGCGGCGAGGCGCTCGGCTTGTGCGTCCGCACGCGACTGAAGAGGTGACGGGCGGCAGCCGTGACCTGCCCGGAATGCGAGCAGCGCATCAGCTTCGTGACAAACGCCGCTGGTGCAGGGGCAGCGCGGCCGTGGGAAGGACGTGAGACAGACTGCGTCCTGCCAGCGCGGCTCGTCCCCTCCGCCGTCGGAGAGGAAACGGGCAGCCCACTGAAGACTTTGCAGGCGAGTTGCAGCGCGCTGAGGGCCATCTGGCACTGCGCGTAGTGCACGGAGAACGCCTCCTGTCCGTCCACCACCGATACGCCGTCGTGCGTCACCACTCGGATAGGCTCTGTCAGACGCGCCTCGCGCACCGCGCGCAGAATCGCTTCCTGGTGAAGCACGTTGGCGCGGACCGGTATCATCCCCGGCAGCGGCGCAATCGGCCGCAGATCGACGGCAATCACAGTAGGCGAAGAAGAGGAAGAAGAAGGATGCGTGACGGCGTCTGGTGTCGGAGCGGCCGCACGCATGCGCTCCAGCGACACCTGCGCAAAGCCACCCGGCGCGGCCGCGAGGTCCAGTACGGCGCGACACCTTGTCTGCCGAATCAGCTCAAACTTCGTGTCAATCTCGAGGAGCTTGAGCGCTGAGGCGCATCGATACTGCATGACACGCGTGGGACTGTTTTGTGGGGAAAGCACCGTCGGTCGCTAAGAAAAAGGTGTGAGTGGGCAGTTTCTGAAGTTGTAGGGTAGAGAAGCAGGCAGACGATGAATAGAATACATTCTCAAAGTGTCAGATGTCAGAGCGCTCACTGCAGTATGCCAGGCTCATAGAGCTGCAACACAAAAACGACATTTATCAGCAATACCTGACGTCATACACATTCCTTCCCTCGAGAAAAGGCGTCAGGAGGGATAGAGGATTCCGGGACACTTCTTCTCCATTCCTTTTCGGAGGAGAGGATCCGAAGAAGCGTTGCCTCAAAAGGAAGAGAAAAAAAAGTACGTATATTTAGACGTTACGTACTAGAGTAGTGGCACGCAGAAGCGGAAAAAAATGCTGAAGGAGAAAAAGAAAATCACGTAGGGAAATGATGTTTGGAATCGGGAAAAAGTAGGAGAAAGAGAGAGGGCAGACAAACAAATAAGAGCTCTATAAATTGACATGTATATGAGTTTCGGAATAAAAGAAAGAGTAACAGCAGCCAGTGAGAGTTTCTTGCACAGCAGGGATACATGTCCTGACTTTTTGATCTATTCCCAACTACTGGGAGGCCGGGCGTCGCGCAAAACACGACGCTTCATCGCTAGCGAGATGCTTTGAGAAAGTTCCCGCTGCAGTGGAAAGCCGCGAAGGCCTGACACGGAGATGCAGTCGACAGATTCGAGAACAGGGTCCAGCAGAGCGGGGATAATGGCACCGCCACACGTCCCGACGCTGACGCTCTGGTCGAGCGAGCGATTCTGCATGGCACGCCGCACAAGGGCGGTGGCGTGCTCGACAGCAACAGGGCGAATCTCCTCGCGCGGCGGTGGGGCGGCCCCGCTGAGCAATGACAGCATCATGAGGTCCGCCGGCGGGGGCATGCGCTGTCTGCTGCTGCTGCTGCTGCTGTTGCTTCTCCCCGGGAGAGGTGACGGTGACAAGCCGGGTGCGTGGCGGAGCCCCCAGCACGGGTAGGGCCTTGGATGGCGCGCTGCCGCGAAGCGCGGACCCCTGTGACCGTCGCAGAACGCCACCGACAGAGCTGTTTCGGAGTGTGGGCGGCAGCAGAACGGGGCCGCTGGGGCGGATCTCGCTTAGAGAATCGGCACTTCCGGTGACGGCAGGCCCCCCAAGAAGGCCAGAGTGCTCCTCCACTTCCTTTGCGTCGGGTGTCGTGGTCGTGGTGCCGGACGTCGCACAGCTGTGGTCCAGGCGGCGGGGACTCACCACGGACGATGCCGGCTCCGGGGACGAATCGCCTGGCGCGAGGCGTGGCGTCCTCTGCTGTTGCTTTTGCCTTTGTTGCTTCTCCTGGTGCTGCTGCTGCTGTTGCTGCCTCTGGCGGGTTCTGAGCATTTCTGCGACTTGCTGCAGGCGCGCGATCTCGTCGTCGTACATTTTGCTGGCCCACAGCATGTCGACGCCGTGCAGGCAGGGGGGCAGACATGACTCCCTTGGCGTCTCAACCTGCGTCTCGGATGGGAGAGGCGCCACCGCCGCCGCCGCCGCCATTCGCAGCTCCAGTAGAAGAGCTTGTGGCGACTGGTGGTCGCGTCGCAGGCACTGCAGCAGAGTATTTTCAGGAAACGCGTCAAAAAGCACGTCCTCCAGAAGTTCGTCAAGCGACTCGGGGGAGTCTTGCGCCACCTTCGCAAAGGCCTCGGAGAAGTCTTGCGGACTCATCACCTCGGCGCACATGGCGAGCAGCACGCCGCGACACAGCACTCGGACGTCGAGTGCAAAAGGGCTGTCGTTTGGGGAAATAACGCCGATGAGGCACGGCAGCGTCGCGTCCGGGTAGGTGCCCTTGCGTGGGTGGCGGACGGCGGCGCCAAAGTTGCCCAGTTTGTAATGCTCCCCTGGCTGTACAATGAAGATGTTAGTTGCAAACGGCGCCCCGTGAATGATGCCGTGGTGGTGAAGAGCCTCGAGCGCCTGCGCGACGCAGCAGACGACGGCAGACCACATCAGAAAGGACGGCCCCTGCGAATTTGCTGGTGCGCCACGACGCACCCACTCCCAGACAGTGCCTCGCGGGAAGTACTCCGTCTGGAGAGCGTACACGTCGGTGGCCTGCGGCACCATCGGCGGCAGCGACGGGTGCACGCGCGTATCGCGATGGGGTTGTTGCTGCTGCTGCTGCTGCTGCTGAGGCAGAACGGCGCAGGGGTAGCGCGTGCAGCTGTAGTAGCGCGTGATGTACGCCTCCGCGAGTGGCCTCACCGGGCTGCGCTCGTGGCCGGCGAGCGTCAGGCACTCCAGCTCTGTCGTCAGCTGCGGGCGGTCCACGTCCAGCACCTCCTTCACCGCGTACGGCATCCCGTCGAGCCGGTGCGTGGCGAGCCAGACGATGCCGTTGACGTCGGCGGCGAGCGGAACAAAGAAGGGCTCCGCGCTGACGGCGGACACAAAGTGGCGGTACTGGAAGCGGTGGTGCTGCAGGAAGCGGTCGCCGGGCGCCTCCGCGTCCTCTGGCTCCTCCGCCGGCTCCTGGTAGCTCGTGTCAGCGGAGCGCAAAAAGTTGCCGCCGTAGACCGACAAGCGGCTCCCCATCTCTGCACCAAAACTATACCGTTTGGTACCTCTCGGTGTGGCCTGCTCTTTCGAATCCCCCGCAGCTCGTGCTCGCTGTCGTGACCGTGGATAGCAGTATTGTCCCCAGCGCTGCAGTTGGAGTCGTCAAAAGAGAAGAGCTCCTTCTCGACGTCGTGGCAGAGGAGGCCGCTGCCACTGTTGATGGCCGTCACTCGGGACAGGTTAAGCGAGCCGCCGCTCATGCAGTTGTGGATCGCCTCTCCAAACGGAGACGAGTCCCGTTCATCGTCGTCGCGAGGGCGGTAGACGAACAGATCCTTGCACGCGACGGAGGCGACGGCAGCCGCGTGCGCGCGGTTCTTGCTATTTGATGAGTCCCCCGTTTGAGGGAGCGACGACAAGTTGCACGAGATGCCGTCGACGGTGGGTGACCGCCACTCGCACGGACTGTGGAACTGCCCCGCCAGGTTGTTATCGCTGGGGGGAGGCACGGCCGGGTCGTGAAACCTGGCTGCTCTCGTTGGGACACGGGTGTTATACGGTAGCTGGTGTGCTGGCCGCTGCTGCTGCTGCTGCTGCGCTTGCATCATAGGATTCTCGGAAGCCGGGCCAAAGAGAGCGTTGGCCTGTCTTGGCTGGGAGGAAAATGGAGCAGGGGCCCCGGTGCCCTGTTTGCCGTCGTCCGACGATGCAGAGGACTCGTTGAGACTGCAATCGAAGAGGCTCACCTTGACGTTGGTGCCGGTGATGGAGCTGGCGGCTGTGGTGGGCGGGCGGCTCCCGGGGCGCCGCTGCCGAAGCATCTGCGCGGCGCACGGGTCGGCGCGCTGCGGGACGGTCTGCTCGTAGACGGTGATGGCGGCGTGCAGCGTCAGGGAGGCGCCGTCGTCGGGGCAGGGAGCGACACAGCGGCCTCCCCGCGGCGGCCACGGTACGGTGAGAAAGGGTTGCGATTCGGCAGAAGAAAGTCTCCGACCGGCGCGAGAAAGGGACCAGCAGCAGCGCCGGCGGAGCGCGAGCAGCGGGAAGTGTTGAGGGAGCCCTCGCGCAGCATGTCAGAGGCAGCGAGGCGCGCCTCCGTGCTCAGCAATGCCACCCGGGCGGTGAAGCCCAGGGACGGCTCGCGCTCCTCCCCCGGCCGACGCGTACTGCGCATAGGGGTCTCGGCGCACTGCGAGCGCGACACAGCCGGTCGCGACGTGGAGCGTTCGGGTGTCTGAAATGACACGTTTTCTCGCCGCGGCGGCGTTCGCGGGCCGGGGGACCTCCCGTCGTCCTCGCTGTCCACGCTGCCGCTGCTCACGCGTGGTGGCGTGGTGGTGCTCGCGTGGTAGTCGTCGGTATGACGTGGCCCCCGCAGTGACGGGGCGTCGGGGGTGTGAAAGCCGTTGGGAATGCTGTGATGGGCGGCGCTCACATTCACAGGTGTGTGAAAACCGGAGCGATTGCCGGAGCCGTCCCCGTCCATGGAGCAGTCGTCGTCCAGTGCTGCTGGGACGGGCGAGATGTTTCCGTAGCAACCACCGTCGGGATCGCACGCGTAATCGAGGTGGGAAGTGTCGCCGGCTGAGGGGTCGTAGTAGCAATTGTACTGGTTATTGTGGCACGGAGACGCCGACGCAGGAAAGCCGGTGAGAGGCGCGGAGGCCGCCTGAGGTACAGACGCTGCCGCTGTCATAGCCACACTGTGAGGCGATTCCGTATACGCCTCCGCCGCTGCCACCGTTTCCGGCGAGACCATCCCGTACGTCGCGGAGCTGCTGGTGAACTGCATCGTGGTCATGCGCTGCAGGGGGCTGGCAGTCGCGTCAGTCCCTTGAAGTCCCCAACCGCTGCTTGTGGGACCCACGCTCTGCATCTCCTCGAACACCGCAAGGGCGGGAGGCCGTGAGCGGCCAAACGACGCCGTCTGGCGTGGCAGTGGGCTGTTGCCAGAGAGAGGGGTGTGGCAAAACAAGTCCTCGCCAGACGGGGCGCGGGTGCACGGCATGGCGTCGCGGTGTCCGGAGCTCAGTGCCGACACCTCCCACTTGGGTGACGGAGCCGCCGACAGTTTAGGTGTCTCCCACGTGCCAGGGTTGTTGCTAGTCCGTCCTTCTGGCAAAGGCACGAAGCGAGAGGTCTGCGCCAGTGGTGAGAAGCTGCCGGATGTCGAGTCCGACAACTGGCTGTGATTAGGATTTTGAGACATGATTGGCGTCGAAGTTTTTTTCAGCAACAAGACAGACGACTCCGGCAGACGGGGAGAAGTACACGAAGAGTGGGGAAATGACGAGGGAAATAGAGGAGAGAGAGAGGGGGGGGGGAAGGGAGGGACGCGGGACACTACGTTAGAAAACGTGGAAGGATGACAAGACAATGGAGTGGTAATCACGTTATGATTGAGTGGAAAGAGAGGGAGTGCTCTACAAGGGGGAGGGGGGGGGCCTGTTTCTATGAAATTTTTTGACTTTTAAATGAATATGCCGAGTCTATGAATTGTTGTTGTTGTTGTTCGCCTCAAAAAAAAAAATTCGCGCTTTCGCAGAACTATATTGGTGGAGAAGAAAACTAAAAATGATACAGCTAGCAAAAAAAAAAAAGAAGAAGAAGAAGAAGAAGAAGAATATATTATAAAGCAGAATCTAATATGTGATGCTTCCTCACGTCTGCTATTAAGTATTCCGAGTTACAAATAAAAGATATATTTGAGGAGAGGGGTGAACCGGATAGAAGAGTGACTGATACAGTAAAGTGCGGTGCGTAGCATACGGAGGTAAAACATAGCAGCAGCAGCACCACCACCAGTTGTCCGGCATTGATCGCTAGTGATCAACGTCAACAGCATCATGATATAGGGGTATTCAACTGCATTAAAAAAACAAAAATGCACGCTATACAAGTGTATTTTTATATGGAGGCTAAATAAGAGGAATAAGATTCAATTTATGTATTCTAAGTCTAAGATGGAAATGAGAAGAAAAAAGTAAATAAAAAATAGAAAATACAAAAAATAGTTGTACAATGAAAGATGAAAAAAGTACTGTATGTGACCGAAAAATAATAAAAAGTGGAGTTGAAAACAGTCAACCCAAAGCTTCAAAATATTGCCCAACGATCTCACGCCACGCGGCTCCCTCGGCGGTGGTGGTGCGTGGGTCGCTGTTGCGGTTCATCGCAGCAAAGACGAGCATGCAGAGTGTCGGGAAGTCAATCGAGTGAATGCGGCTGACGTACAGCATGGGAAGAATCACATTCACCACAAACGACGCGATGAGCTTCCGCCGCCGCGCTTGCCGGAGGCGATCGCGGGTTTCACTGTTGGCGGCATGTTCTTCAGTCGCCTGTGCCAGCTCTAGCCCACGCCACGCCTTGCGGAAGGTTTCTTGCTGCTGCCGGCTCGCGTGGAGGAGGCCGACAGAGGTGGGATCGAGCTGGCCACCTTCGTTGTCGCTGTCCACACCATCCACGGTGATCTCACGCTCAAAGAGGTGCCACAGAGAAGGCAGCGTGCTCGCCTGCAGTGACCCTTTGCGCTGCAGATCCAGAGTGTCGAACACTTCCCGCAACACCTTGCTACGACTCGCGAGACGCGCCCTGCTGCTTGTGTGCGAGCCAGCTGGAGAAGACACCCCGCGACTACTGGCAGACTCGGATGCGGCGAGAGACACACCTCGGACAGATTTACGGCTGCGCGCTGGTGGGGCTCTGCCAGCGGCGGCGCCGGCAGCAGAAGCAGCAGCAGCACCTGCGGCTCCCAACTTTGCCCGCGCCTTGTCGGTCACCTCTTGCACATGCACCGTCTCGTAGAAACGCTGCCGCTGCTGCGGAGTCAGGCGGCTGCCGGTGACAAAGAAGAGGTCTCCGCCAGCCGTGTGCGGCGGCCACGCGACACCCAGGAGATTGGCCACCTCCTCCGCCGCGGAGGCCGCGACAGGGAGCGGGGGCGAGCGCGCCCGCTGCTGCAGGCTGGATGGACGGGCTGTTGGCTTCTGAAGGGACGACGCGCTCCGGGGCGCCGGCATCGGGCTACCTTCCCGGCTCTGAGCCCGTTTCGGTTTAGCAGGGCTCGTGCGCCGTGGGCTGGAGCCCATCCCATGTTCCGCACTCTTTCCCTGCCGCTCCTGCGCGGAGCTTCTGGGGCACGTCAGTGTGTTGGTACCTCTACCGTTCTGCAGTTTGTCAGCGTAGCCTCCCCCGGCGTCCTTGATGCGTGCTCCCGTCGGGGATCGCGTCTTGCCCTTCGCGTGAATGGGCTGCTGCGGGCGGTGCTTGGGTGGCGAAAAGGATGTTGTGCGCTGTCGTGCGGTCGTTGTGCGCACAGCCTCACCGGCGCCGTTGAGGTCCTCCCACCGCATGCGGTTGCTGTTGCGGGCCATCGGCTTCGGAGCCGGGGCTGGCGGCATTCGAGCTCGCGGACCCGGGCCACACCGGTCCCATCTGCCGTAGTCATCCACATCCTCTTCGCTGCTGCTACGGTACCGCCGATATGCTTCAGCTGGCTCCCCGCTGTCATCCGGCGTACCGTCGCACCGCTCGGGCGTTCCCAGCAGTAGGGTGTTGTCCTGGCGCCTCGCGCAGCGAATGAGGTGCGAGAGCGTCTCCAGCTCGTCCCGCTGTCGCTCGTTGAAGGCGCGCCAGTGGTCAGCCTCGGAGGGCGTCGTCGCGGGGGGCATGGACCTTGGCACCTGCAGCGGTGGTGGACGGCTTCCGTTGCTGGCCCCCAGCTGGAAACTGTTCTTGCGGGGCGCCTGCTGTTGCCGCTGTGCCGCCGCGGAGGACGGCATGTTGCTTCGCGTGGACTGATCAAGGTGCGAGGCGAGCTTGGCGGGGTCGACGTACTCTTGTGTGACGGTGCGCTCGTGGCGGTGACTGGGGACGGAGCTTTGTGCTTGCACCACAGAGCTCGACTCGCGGGAGCGCGCTTGCTCCAGTACCTTTTGGTGGTAGGGGTTGCTTTCCTCCTGATTGTGCAGGTGCTCCGACACGCGGATGTCGGAAGAGGAGAGTGTGTCGCGCCGTGCCGCCAGCGCCGCGCTCTGTACCCCCCGCGCGGTCCGCGGAACGGCCACAGGAGAGCTGCAGGAGGATCTGCGGCTGATGCTGCGCTCCATCGACTCCTTCTGAGCCGCCTGAATGTGTGCCGGGACGATCTTCTTCTTTGGAAGGTTCGTGCCGGGTGGTATCGTGTTCTTATTACCAGTCGGGATCGGAATCAGTGTCTTTGGCTGGTTCGGTGTCGGGGAGGCCTGGCGACTGGGAGATGACGAGGAGGCGGAGGCTTCCGCGCCGCGACCTCTCGGCATCAGTGGGGAGACGTTCCGAGAGGTTGTCTTGAGACGATTGCTCACGACAGTCTTTCTGACAGTGCTTCGCGCCTCGCTGCGGGCGTCGTCGCCGTCCTGACCGAACAGAGGGAGGGCTCTGGGGCTGGCGCCGGCGAGCGAAAGCATCTCGGGAGGGGAGTTGGCCAGCGGCTTGTCGTTCTTCGGAGTGTCAGCGACCTGAAAGGCGATGCTGTCCATGTCGCTTCCGACCGACGCGCGCCGCCCTCTAAAGCCGCTCGCACTTCTGTTTGTCGGCGACTTGACGTTGCTACCGAGCACCGCCGCGGGGCTAGCGCCAACGACGTCAAACGCAATGCTGTCGTTACTGATCTCCGCACCCACCGCCGGGTTGCCAGTGCTGCTGTTGTTGGCCGGCGAGGGTGGGAGGGCGCCTCCCCGCGGGGGCATCGGGGGCATGTCGCCGGCAACACTGAAGACAAGGCTCTCCTCCTCCCCCAACTGCCGAGGAGGGGCAGGGGAGGGTTGGCTACTGCTGCTGGCAGCAGCAGCGTTCTTGCGGCCCCCACTACTGTTGCTATTGTTCGTTGCTGCAGGGAGAAACGTCTTGGAGTCCACTACATCAAAGGCGATGCTGTCATTGGCGAGCTGGCCGTCGCCACTGCCGGACAGCTGCCCCGCCCCTGGCTGCCGCTTGGAGCTGCGCAGCTCCGGCGAGACACTTCGCGTGTTGCCAGCGCCCGGGGCCTCGTCAATGGTTTGAAAGGCGATGCTTTCGTTGTTGATGAATTCTGGGCTATTTCGGTTACTGTTCCCACCACTCCCGCCGCTGTTCACGTCTAGCACCTGAAAAGAAAAGCTTTCGTTGCCGAGGGCGGTGTTGTACGAGGCAAAGTTGCTGCTGCCCGGCCGACTCTTGGTGTGCCACGGCATCGGGGCAGGACTTATGCCTGACTTGCCGGCCGTTGGTATCGGCGATATAGGTCTATCGGACGTCGGACTCGGCTTGACCGCAAAGTTGATCGAGCTCTGACTGTTGACGCTCCCACCCCGTGGCCGTGTGACCCTCGGTGGAAGCGGAGACGGCTGGCTCCGTGCGTTCTGTGAAAGGTTCCCGCTGCTGTTCTGGTACGTCGCGCCGGCGGGCACCTCGCTGAAAAAGACGCTGCTCATGTCGTCGTCCGAGTTTTTCCTACCAACAGGAATACTCTTTGGCAGCAGCGGGGGACGCGACGAGGAGGCGGCGACGGGGCGGCGGGAGGGTGTCGCCGTGTTCTCCCATGCATGCACCGAACCGTCGGCGCTGCCTTCGTCCACAAAAGCAAATGATTCGTTATTCATTCTAGAAAATGCAGGGGGGGGGGGAGGGGCGCGGATAGGCGTGTGTTCTATCGATTCAATCTATCTAGTACTTGCTGGGGGGGGGGGGGGAAGGAAGAGGAAGTGGGGAGATAATAATAATAATAACATGTTGGATTTGAATGTGAAATTGTCGATAACCTCCATTGAAGGAGAACAGGAAATGACGTTACCATAGACAGAGAGAGAGAACGAGAGAGAGAGAGAGAGAGAGAGAGACATTGGTGCCCGCCTCTCCTGATTCGCGAGCTCAGCTAGAATAACATGGCGAGCAATTGCTCCTGTGCATCGTTTTTCGCGCTACCATCGCCTTTTCGTATTTGAGTCGTTTCCAAAGCTACTGCATTAACTTTCGTTCTTTCTTTATTTCTTCAGACCAATCGTAACAAAAAAAATACGTCCTACAGCCAGCAATGAAGCAAGAGTACACATATTTTCCATAGTTTTCCTTTACGCGTAAGAGTCTTTCTCAGTACACTCTCTCTTTCATTATTCACTATTGAGACGAGTTTGGATACATGGTTAACAGTGCGACAAAAGTGAAGAAAGAAAAGGATGAATAGATGTCGTACTGTTTACTGTAGAGGAAGCAAAGAGATGAAACGAAAATGTGCAAATAAGAATATATTTTGTTCGTTCGGCAAAAAGGTGGAAATCAGGGATTGAATCCTTTAATGAAAAAGAAAAAGAAGAGAAAAGTTGAGGGAGGCACTCGGAACACATCAGAGAATAAACGTAATGAGGGTTGCAAAGAAACAGGAATCGAAAAGCATATGTGCAAAACGGGCGAAACTAAAAAGGAGAGTCAGGGTATGAGTGATACAAGCACGCAGCTCTCGGGGGATACATGAAAGAAAGTCGCAAGAAACCAAAACAAACAGAACAAATAACAAGAAAAAAAAATGAAATAAAACGCACACACTCACACAAGAAAAAAATGTAGTGAAGAAGAGGATAAAGGCATACAAGCGACAGAAAGCAACCTTGGCTTAAGCGCCCTCCCTGTTGTTACCCGTTTTTCAACGCATAGATGGCTAAACTCACTTGTACCCAGCATTCACAACATTATCGGCGGATGCTGTAGCCACGGCATCGGCCAACGCAGAGAGACAGCTGAGTGGCCACGGACTGCTCGCTCGCTCAGTAACGATAGCCGGGCTGATTGGGATTGTACGCCTGCGCGGGCTGCGAGGGAGGAGCGTACTGCTGCGGGGGCGGGGCGTACTGTGTAGGAGGCGGCGCGTACTGCTGCGGGGGCGGGGCATACTGTGTAGGAGGAGGCGCGTACTGTGTAGGAGGCGGGGCGTATTGGGTAGGGGGCGGAGCGTACTGCTGGGGAGGAGGGGCGTACTGCTGCGAGGGCGGCCGCTGGGCAGAGTACTGCGGCTGCTGGTAGTAGCCTCCCCCCTGCTGAGGTCCCTGCTGGTAGCCCTGCGGAGCAGTTGGGGGTGCCTGCTGGTAGTAGCCCCCGCCCTGCTGCGGCGGAGGGGCACCCTGCGGCTGGTAGTAGCCGCCGCCCTGCTGGGGTGCCGGCGAGTACGGCTGCTGCTGCTGCGGAGGCGGCGCCTGCTGCGGCGGCGGAGGGGCGGGGGTTGCGGCGGCCGGCTGCGGGGTCGCCTTCTGCCCGGGGCGCCACTTGCCGTCGGCGATGGCGCGCTCGACCGGATCGCGGGTGATGTCGTTGGTGACCATCCACGCCTCCTCCGGCTTGGGCTCGCGGCCAAAGTCGACGGCGAGAATGCGCACGCGCAGCTCGGCCTGCGTCTTGGACTTGTCGAGAATGTACCAGTCGTCGCGCACGACGCCCTTGGTGAGCCCGCCCACCGTAATAGAGTAGTTGCCCATCAGATCGTCCGAGTAGGTGCCCTTATTCCACACCTCCAGCTTGATGTTGCAGCTGTTCTCGTCGGCAACCATGAAGCGGAAGGTCTCATCCCACTTGGGGTCGAGCTGATTCTTGATCACCTTGGTCTTGTAGTTCTTGTCCTCCGAGATGAGTCGCACAAACGGGTCCGGCACACCGATGAGTTGGCCGTTGTGCAGGTTGCGCGCGGCGACGATGGTCACCTCGATCTTTCCCATGATGAAGTTGGTGGGAGTGTGGGGAGGGGGGGGAGAGGGATGAGAAAGGGATTGCGTTTATACAAGAAGAGCAACGAGTGTATCTCTGAAACTTCAGGCACTCAAAGAAAAGGGAATGAAGATAAAAAGTTGAACTATTCCTTGGTGTATGATTAGGAGAGAGAGAGAGAGAATGATTAAAAAAAAAGTGTGGGATATTGGAAAAGTTGCGGTTGGGATATGAGAGAGAAAAAAGAATACATAAACAAGAGATGAGCACTGCCGGAATTGAAGAAACAGAAGTGCGTAGTTCCTTGTCCAGATATAGCGTAGTATAACGGAGGAGTAGAGGCAAATCTTCAGCAGCACAGCGTATGCAGTGTCACTTCCTTTCCCGCCTCACGTCGCCGTCGTTGCACTTACACTTAATTTCACAAAACTAAAGACACAAACACGTCGTTTTTTATCATCATAATCCAGTGACAGATTCCTCTGGTTAATCATTCCTCATATTATTTCTTCAAGTTAGCTTGTTTTGTCGGAATCACAGAGGAGAGACCCGCTCTTCTTTGAAAATATACTGTTTACTAAATGACAGAAACCCGTTTCTCTTCAACCAAGTCGAAGCAACACGTGTACAAGTTGTTGACACAGGGGCAGAAGTGTAAAAACAAAATAAAAAATAATAAAAATATATAGGAACATCAGAGAAGTGGTGGATGCGATACGAATAAGCGCATCATAAAGCGAAAAAAATGTAAAAATATAAAAAGAAGAAGGATGAAAGGGTGACAAGTGATGCGTCATGTATCACAGTATTGTGTATCCCTTGACTGTATAGAAGTACGCAGCGATTCACAAGAATCTCCCGACGTGAAACATCTGCATCTCGCTCAAACGAAGAGGGAAACGCACGTACTGAGAACAACTACTAAGCAGTGCACGCAATAAAGCACATTCCCTTGGAACATCAAACCAATGCAGTGGAAATACTTTAACGAAAGCGAGAAGGGAATAATAATAATAGAAACACTTCTTTTTTTGACATTCGCAAGAAAGATACATCTACCGGTAGTAGCCTCCCTGCTGCTGCGGCGGTGGCGGGCCCTGCTGATAGTAGCCACCCTGGGGCGGCGGCGGACCTTGCTGATAATAGCCGCCCTGAGCCGGAGGCGGCGGACCCTGCTGGTAGTACCCGCCTTGCTGCGGAGGGCGGAGGGCCTTGCTGGTAATAACCGCCTTGTTGCGGAGGGGGAGGTCCCTGCTGATAGTACCCTCCCTGCTGTGGGGGCGGGGGGCCTTGCTGGTAATAGCCGCCCTGCTGCGGCGGGGGACCTTGTTGATAGTACCCCTGCTGCTGCGGCGGGGGAGGCCCTGCTGGTAGTAGCCGCCCTGCTGGGCGGGAGGGGGACCTTGCTGGTAGTACCCCTGCTGCTGCGGCGCGGGTGAGTACGCCTGCGGGGGCCCGGAGGGCGGCGGTGGTGCCATGCCGGGGCGCCAGGTGCCGTCGTCGATGGCGCGCTTGACAGGGTCGCGGGTAATATCGGGCGTCACCATCCACGCCTCCTCCGGCTTGGGGGCCTTGCCAAAGTCCACAGCAAGAATGCGCACGCGCAGCTCGGCCTGCGTCTTGGACTTTTCCAGGATGTACCACTCGTCGCGCACGACACCCTTGGTGAGACCGCCGAGGGTGACCGTGTATGTCCCCATCAGGTCATCACTCACCGTCCCGTGGTTCCACACCTCGAGCTTGATGTTACCGCTGTTCTCATCGGCGATCATAAACCGGAAGGTTTCGCCCCACTTGGGATCGAGCTTGTCCTTGACGACTTTGGTCTTGTAATTCTTGTCTTCGCAGATCATGCGAACGAACGGATCCGGCACGCCCACAAGCTGCGTGTCAGCGAGGTTGCGCGCCTCCTCAATGGTGACCTCGATCTTGCCCATTGCGAAGAGTCAGTTTTGCAAATGAAAAAAAAAAAGAAAAGAAATACAAATGAAATGATTTGGCAAAGGCGATACGTATACGATACCTATGAAAAGGAGAACGAAAACAGGTAAAGAACAGAGGGAATGGAAGGGAGAGAGGGTGTTGTATGAAGACGACAATGTATGCGTCTTCTCAGATTTACACCATTGGTGCCAGACCAATTTGACATAAAACGTACTAGTCGAGAGGCCCTGGTGAAGCGATACAACACACACCCTGCTTCCTAGCCGTTAAGCAGCTAGTGCCAACACCATTTCGAAATGTGGGACGCACTGTTGACACACTTGATTTCAGTGTATAAACATGTCTTCACTGCCATTTCCAGGGACGAAGACCAACATCAGGAGCGCAATAAGACAGTGTCAGAATAGTACTTATATATTTGGTTTTGAAGTGAGACAGATTGCAGAGAGTAAACACTTTGAAATGATCGTGGATATATTGAACAAATGAACACCCAGAGTAGAAGAAGAAGATGACGGGGATTTCTCAAGGTGTGTTGGCACCGATATTGAAGGGCTGTCAGAAATCACATCTCACAAGAAAAGAAAAACAACAACAACCATTTATTCTCCAATCTGCTGGTTGGGAAGAAGCTTTAAAAAAAAGAAGGAGAAAATCAAGTACCGTAGATTAACTAGATAACTTCTCCAATAATTATTTTCTTTCTTTCACATTTATTATCTTGGAGTAGACAGTGATGCATACAATGAAATGTAGAGATGGGTCAATGGTACCAGAACAGTTTTGTGTTAGTCATCCACAGAGAGAAAAACAAACAGAGCATATTTCTGACCGAAAGTAATCACAAAGAAGAATGATGAAGGGGAATCGAGAGGGTCGGGTAGGGGGGGGGGGGAGAGAAAGAGAAAGAGACAAAGATACAGAAAAACTATGAAAATCGTGAAAAAGAAAAACAAGGTGCAGATGGATGCAGAGAAGGACAAAACAACAAGAGGGAAACCATCACAATGAAACGTCTCAAACAAGAACACTACAACTTTTTCTTTTTTTTTTCGTTCATCGATTGCTCAATTAATATAGGCTTCTCTTTCACGTGTCGTATTTCGTCAAAAAAGTAAAAGACATTAAAAGAGACATGATTGAGTGGAAAAAGTAAAATGACGGTGAATAATTCTTTTTTCTTGAAGTGAATGCAAGTACTTGTGTAGGTGAAAGAGTGGCACATGATGAGAGGCGTGGCTGCACATCAGAGACAGGTGGTGACTTGCTTCCTATATAAAGAGTTGTTTTGACTCTTTTCGAAGTGTGGAAAAGCAATCACCGTATTTGCACTAGCCGTTGCGCAGGAAGAAGAAACACATACAAAGAGGAGAGAGAAAGAGAATAACAAATCGGCAACTCACGAGGGGCTGTGCATCTAGAGCTCCTTGGCGCCAGCGGTGGGTGGGGCAGCGCTACTGGCGGGAGGCGGGTTTTGCTTGCGGAAGCTGCCCGAGCCCTTGCGCATGATGCTGCCGCCAGCGGCGCCGTTGGGGGGCGGAGCACCAGCGGCCGCACCAGCAGCAGCGGGGGCCTGCTGGCCTGGGGACGGCGCCTGCATGTTCGCAGGGACGGGAATGCCGCCCTTCCGCGCACGCCGGCGTCGTCCGGCCGCGCCGCTGTGGCCGCCGTAGTAGTGCCCGTCGCCGTGCTTCTTGGCGGCCAGCACCTCCTCGTCCTGCTCGAAGGTGTGGGCGAGGTTGAAGTGCTGGGCGAGGTCGAGGGGGCGGGAGCTGCTCATCTGCGGCACCTGCGTGAAGCCCTTGTTCTTCATGTACTCGCGCGTCTCCACCATGGCCTCCTGGAAGCTCAGCCCGATGTTGTTGGCGAGGATGTGTGTCAGGCACTGCGTGGCGGCGCCGCCGGGGCCGGTGATGGCGTTGCCCATCGCCTTCGAGTTGCTGATGTCGGCGGACGTCTGGTCGTCCTCGCAACCGGAGATCATCAGCACGTCGCCCTTGGACGCGTTATCCTGCCGCACCTCGGCCATGTGGAACTTGACGTTGTTGTTCACCTCCTCGTCAGCGACAAAGACGTACGGGAGGTCCAGCATCGAGCCCGAGTGGCAGCAGTCGAAGATCACCGTCAGGCGCACGCCCTCCGGGAGGTCCTGCACCAGGATGTCGAAGAGGTCGTCGTCGATGATGACGCCGGCGGTCTCATAGTCGAGTGGGCAGATGCACTGATCCATTTCCTCCGAGGAGTCCTTGGCGGCCTTGACCTGCGCGCCGTGGCCGCTAAAGTGCATAAAAAGCACGTCGCCCTTCTTGGCGTCCTTGACGAGCCACGCCATGTACTTGAGGATGTTCTCGTGCGTCGGCGAGGCGGTGACCTTTGGAAACGACGGGTCGTCCACTAGGATGATCATCTCATCAATGGGCATCTGGTACGCCTCCATACTGGCGAGCTCCTGCTTGACGTCGTTGATGCACCCGTCCAGCTCAACAGCTGTGCCGATGTAGTTGATGCCAATCATCAGCGCCCGCACGTTGCCGATGCCGCTGTCCTTCTCGCACCCGTCGTACGGCTTGACGCCCTGCACCTTCTCCTTCTCCACACGCTTCTTGAGGTCCTGCTTCTTTGGGCGGTGCCTCGGCGGCGGCAGCACACCGAGTCGGATCTGCTTGTACGGCCGCTTCTTGTCGGCGTCGATGTTGTCGAACTTGAAGACCTGCGGCACCTTGTAGCCGCGGAAGACCCCCGGCGGGCGCTTGCCGAACCGGCTGTTCTGCAGGCCCTGCTTGCGCTTGTTGGAGGTGGAGGCGGACACGGGGTACGCCTTGGGGACGGTGTTCTGCGGGTCCGCGACGAGCTGGCGGCCGTCGTTGAGCATCGTCGTGACCTTCTGCAGCACCTCCGGCTTGGCGTTGCCCTTCTCCGTCAGCTTCTTGCTCTCCGACTCGGCGAAGGTGATGAAGCGCGAGACGTTGCCGCTGCGCGGGGCGGTGTTGCGCACGGCGGTCGCCTCCATGATGGAGCGCATCGACGCGAGGCCCTCGTCCTCGGGGGCGCAGTCGCTGAGGCAGAGCACCGCGTAGGTGCGGCAGGTGCCGCCGATGGCGTCCTTGGTGACCGTCTCGGGGATGCCGTTGCCGTTGAGGATCGGGTCGTAGAAGCGCATCGGGGCCTCGTTGTGGCGGTTGCTGATGAGGATCATCAGGGAGCCGAGGTAGACGTCGTTGCCGCCCTTCTTGGCGTTGGCGCGCACCTGCTTCGTGATGAGCTGCAAAAAGGCGACCGGGGCCTCCTTCTGCTGCACGGGGTAGAAGACCTGGTCCATGATCTGGTCAACCGACGTCGAGGCCTGGTTCGAGTCGAAGATGGGCATCGCGGTGAGGTCGAGGAGGGTCGGGCCGAAGACGGGGTGGGTGCCGGGCTTCACTGCCGCGTACGGACCCTGCACGCCGCCGCCGACGAGGTCGCGCGCCTGCGTCGAGTCCTTGAGGGCCGCGGCGTACAAATTGCCGTCAAAGTACCCAGAGGCGGCGTCCTTCTTGGCGGCCTCCTCCATTTTCACGATGGCGTCCTTGAGCAGCGTCGCGGCGACGGCGCGCATCGTGGCGTTGTCCTCTGGCGTGGAGCCGCACGCGAGCAGCGCGGCGCAGTTGTGCCCCGCGACGACGTCCTCCAGCAGCACGTTGTACAGCGGCGCCTTCTTGAACTCGTCCACGGCGGCCTCCGGCGTGCCCTGCGGGGGGAGGGCGACGGTCATCTGCACGGCGGGGTTGGCGCCGATCAGCACGGCGTTCTGCTGCACCTTGGTCGTCTCGGGGCCGGCGGGCTTCGCGGGGTGCGTCATCAGCACACAGCCGCGGATGCTCTCCTTGTTCTTGTCGCTGTTCTTGTCGCTGCCCTTGCCGGCGGCGGCCCCGTTCGCGGCGGGTGCAGCGCCAGCGGCCGCAGCGTCGCCACCAGCAGGCGCCTGACGCTTGCTGTTATTCGTGTTGGCGGCAGCACCACCAGGGGCGGCGGCAGCACCCGGCTTCTGCGCGTCCTGCGGCTGACCCTTGGCGGCCCCCGGGGCCGCTCCAGCGCCGGGACCGTAGAAGTCGTTGTTGCCGGGGGCGCCGCCCGCGCCGTCGCCGTACATGCTGCCGTACCCCGCCGGGCCCATGCTGCCGGCGCCACCGTACGAGCTGTTCTGGCCGCCGTACATGGAGCCGGGCCCTCCCATGCCGTACATGCTGCCAGCGCCGCCGCCGCCGTACATGCTCCCCATGCCGTACTGGCTGCCGTAGAGGCTGCCGAACATGGAGGCTGGCTGGCTGCCGCCCATGCCGTACATGGAACCGCCCATCGGACCACCCATGCCGTACATGCTCCCCATCGGGCCGCCCATGCCGTACATGGAGCCCATCGCGCCGGGGCCGCCCATGCCGTACATGCTCCCCATGCCGTACATGCTGCCGACCGGCATCATGGGGGCCATGCCGTACATGGAGCCCATCATGCCGGGCACGCCGCCGTTGAAGCCGCCGATGCGCATCGAGTGGCGGCGGCGGTTGTTGTTGCGCCACACCTCGTTGGCGAAGGCGCTGCGGTCGACGTTGAACTGGTAGCGCGACTGGTCGCCCATCGCCATGGCGAACTGCGGCGCCTCCACCGGGAGGCCTTCGTTCATCGCCTGCGCGTCGCCGGCGAGCTTCACGGGCTCCGCGGCGCTCTGCACGTTGGCGGGCTTGGCGCTCTGGTCGGGGGTCTCACCCGGCTTCAGCTTCTTGGCGTACGCGCGCTTGTTGGTGTCGGCGCTGTAATCGCCCACACTCGGCGGCGCACCACCGCCGTTCTGGCCGCCCTGGCCGCCCTGCCCAGGCTGTCCAGGCTGCCCAGGAGACATCTGGCCCTGCTGCATCTGGTTCTGAGGCTGATTACCGTTTTGGTTCATGTTTCAGAAACAAGCTGCCGGGGGGACTGGTGCGTCGCTAAGTCTTGCCGTGTGACTGTTGGATACAGGGATTCTGATTTTATCTGTTGTTTTTCGAAGACACAGAGGAAGGAGAAGGCTAGAAACTGTTCTTCTTCTAATCACTGTAGTGTTTAGAATCTTGGCTCGTTTTTAAAAAAAGAAAAGAAGAGGATAAAATCAGTACAGATTTATTATCACAACTAAAAATCACTTACTATTTTTTTTCTCGTTGTGGATTCAGATTGTAATGGAAGAAATGACGTGATAGTGGTGATGGTGGTGGTTGGAGTGGATTTTTAATGAAGTTGAAGAAGTCATCGTATAAAGTCTATACATACTACGGTGACTGCAGCACACAACAAATTACATACAAATGATCAATTGATTGCTCGTATGCTTTACTGGCGCACCTGCCATTATACATTTTTTTTTCAGGTCTCACTCGATGAAATTTTTTATGGATCGTTATCTGTAGTGAACAGGTATGTATTTCCCCTCCAGAGCGGAGAATTACACTTTGGAAGTAAAAACAGCAAAACCACCATATCATTTCTCTCATGTGCACTCGTTTCTCTTTCACACAACAACTGGTGGACGACTGCAGAGGTCAGAACCGAGCAGAAGCTTCTGTTGTAGGCGCCTGGCCCGCTCCGCAAAGTCGGCACCCTTGTAGCCGTAGTGAATCATGTAGAACTCCAGATGGCCGATCAGCTCTGGGGAGACGAACCGGGTGGCGCCGGCTGGCAGACTCGGCTGCAACTCCAGCAGAAGGTCCGCCGCGTGCTCCAGCAGCACTAGCAGCGGCCGCGCGTCGAGAAAGAGCGCTGTCGTCTCCAGCAGACGCAGACACGTCTCGATCGCCTCCAGACACTCTAGCCGCTCCTCGGCCGTCGCTGTCGCCGTCGGGCCGCGCAGGGACAGCACGGCGGCCGACTGGCGGTATGATGCGACGGCGGCGCAAATCAAAAGTAGCTGCCGCATGTCAGCCGCCCCGCAAGTGGATGACAAGGGCGATACGGCCGAAGACGGCGGCAGCAGCGGGACGTGGCCAGCGGAGACCGCCATTCCGGCGCACCACACCAGGTCGTCCTCCAGCACGTGCGGCGAGCGCAGCGCGTCCGCGACGGCGTCGGCGACAGCGTCCTCCACTCCCGCGCACACGGCGACGCGCATGGCCTGCGAGAACTCCCCGCATTTCATCATCCGCTGCAGCAGCGCCACGTGCACCTCTCTCCAGGTCTCCTCCCGCACACGCTCCAGGGCCTCCACCCAGCGAGACAGCATGACATCGCGCGGGAAGCCCCTGTCAAGGGCGGCCCGCATGGCCGTCTGCACGTGGGAGTCGCTGCGCCACAAATTGAAAGCATAGTACAGCAGACTCTCAAATTGCGCAAAGACATCCGCAGTGGAGTAGTCGTCGCTGTCGTCGTCCACGTCGTCCATCGCTACATCCTCTGATGAGTGCGTGTGCACCAGCAGCTGCGCCGCCATATCTTGCACCATGCCGCGCAGCACCAGCGGGTTCATCAGCGGCGAGTAGGCCACGTAGAGCATGGCCGACTTGAAGGTGCTGGCAAAGGGCGAGAAGAGCCGTGCGTATTCGCAAACGAGGGCGTTACGCGTGTGCAGCAGCTGAACGTCGCCGCTCGAAACGACGAAGCCGGCGACGTCCGCGACGTGAGCAGCCATGTGCGCGAGAAAGAAGTGCGCGCAGACCAGGTGCCCTTTGCGAGTGAGGTTCTCCACGCCTCTTCAGACGTGGGGTCGTACAGAGCGTCGCCGTCGCTTCTTCATCATCATCTTCACCGCCGTCGTCGTCGTCGTCGCTGCTGATGAGCTGAAACAAGTCGGTGTAGGTGCCATCCCAGCCGAGCGCGAGCGCCGCGTCGAAGATGGCAACGGCAGCGGGCAGAAGGTCGCCCGGCGTCTGGCACGACAGAATCGTCGAGAAGACCATGTCTTTCCAGGCTGCCGCCGGGGTGTCGTCATTGGTTGGCTCATCGATGCCGTACAGCTCACGGACCGATTCATCCAGCGTGAGGTAGAACAGCTCACTCAGCGTCGCAAAGGGACGCGTGAGGGCCGCGACGGCGGCAACGAAGACGATGGAGTTGAACTTCCCTTCCTTGCACCACTCTACAATGTTGTCCTCGTCGCCCGTCATCACCTGCAAAGCGCGGAGCGTAAAGATGAAGAGCTGCTTTGCGGCGAGTCCGGCCGTGTCCCGTCTCGACTCGAGCGCGGCGATGCGGTGCAGCAGCGTGTTCTGCAGGCCGAGCATCGCCCCATTGGCCCCTTCTTTCCACGTACCAAAGTCGCTTTCACTTTCGTACGGCGCGGCGAGCAGGAGCCGTTTGAAGTCGCTGAAAATGGACTCGTCCTCGGCCGACAGAAGTTCTGGGTCCTCATCGCGCACGCACGCGCTGATGACGTCGAAGAGTCCAGCAACAAGCCCAAAATGGCCGACAGTGAAAAGCAGTCGCATCTGCTGAAAGAGATACTGGCCCCTTTTTTGCAGCAAGTTGCGCCGCCAGCTGCTGCTGCCGCCGCTGTTATTGCGCTGCATGGAATCGATCAGCCGTTCGATGGGCTCTGTGTGCAGCATCCACGTGTGGAACCACTGCCGGATCGGCGCGGCGGCGGCAACATCGGCGATGCTTCCGCCACCGTTGGGCCCGCCCTGGGACTCCACCGCCTGCGTCAGCGACACCAATAAGCTCCACAGCGCCTTGATAACGGTGGGGGCCGCCTCTGCGCTTGTTACTACTTGTGTGTGCTGCTGCAGCCAATACGAGGCGCACCCCGCATCAGCATTCGCGGCATCCTCACCCGGACCGTAGTGTTTGGCAGAGGAGCTCGCTTTCTCGGGAAAGTACCGGTGCTCCTGGAGGCTCTTGTAGACGGCGGTGGACCTGAACACCACCAGCTCCAGACAGGTTGGCAGCGGTGCGGGAGGAATCGGCATCGGGAAAATGTGTTTCTTGCAACGGTTGATCTAGGATTGGAAATGCTACGAAGAGGTAACTCGACCCGTCGTTGAAATATACACCAGTAACTATCTAAGTTGAGATGTTATTCTGTGAAGATTTGAGGTGTACGGAAGGAAAGGTTTGATTTCGTTATGTAGAAAGTACTGTTTGACATAGTTTGATCGGAGGGGATAATAATAAATATTTGGCACAAGAACGTTATGGATAAAACATGAAATGATTCACTTCGCCTAAATCAGCTACAAGACGGTGTCGCGTGCGTTAACGAGGCGACATGAATTAAGATATGGAAGGTTCCGAACCATATCACTCCTTGTTTCCTTTCTTTTTTTTTTGTGTGTTTTCTTATCGTTTCGTTGCAGCAGCAGTCGTTTCACCTTGACATTTACAGCACCCGAAAGAAAAAAAAAGTGGCCAAACACGGAGGACGCCCAGGGAAGCATCATGGAAAACATCTAACGGTGATAGTAGGCATTACCAATATTGCTAGAATTTCGGCTGCCACTGTTTTGGTACTGGGGTCCGCTAGGATTCCCTTCATTGGGATAACCAGCGCCGCCACCGATCGTCCCGCCATAATTTACCTCACCTGTTGGTGCTCGGGCACCGCCATGCACGCCGTACCCAGGCGCTCCCAGGCTGGACTGATACGGGTTCCCTGCCCCGTCTCTGGAAGGGTGGCTCCCGTCGACAGAGTAACCGCCAGTGCCCTGCGGACTGCCGCTGCCGTTGACCCCGCCAAAGTACAGTGATGCGTTCTGATACGGGCTCGCATCGTCTCGCAGCAAACCACCGCCACCCCCGCGTGCCAGTCTGTGTGCTCCCCTCGGGTAGTGTTGTGGCTGTTGCGGAGGCGACGGCGCCTCGTAGCCGCTGCTGCTGACATTCCACGGCTGAGCAGGCGAGCCTACTGCAGCTGCTGCGCTATAGTACGGCGACGAGCCACCCGCATTCGCAGGCAAGTAACTCTGATGGGGCCGGTGGTGCTGCGGATCTTGATACACCGACGGAACACCCGGGGAAGGAACCCCGTAAGGATATCCACCCGGAACACCGGTGCCTGTGCTACTATCGCTGCCGCGGATTCCGTAGCCAATGTGAGGAGAAAACGGCGTAAGATTGTCACCGCTGCCGAGTAAACCCGCTCGGTTTCCTAGAGGATTGACGGCACTTGGCCCGCCGGTGCCCACACTTGCAGCGCTACTAACACCACTACTAGTCGCGGCGACGGCACCGGAGGAGGCGGCGGAGGCGGCAGCCTTGAGGCCGAACGCCTGAGCGCGTATCTTGAGTCCCAGCGGCCGCTGCGTTCCGATCGGTGTCTCGAGCGCGAGCGTCTTGTCCGCGACGCTGTCGAGCGGCAGCTGCAGGAACAGGTTGTAGTTGAGCAGCTCCGTCTCCACGTCGAAGCTGTAGCGCGCGATCATGCCCTCGCCGCCGGGCGTGCTGCGCCACAGCTCCATCTGAATCGGCGCGATGGCCGGCGCGCCGGGCGGGGCGCTGAAGATGGAGGCGCTGGTGGAAGCACCGCCTGCGGGCGCCGGGGCGGGAAGCAGGCTGCCGCTGCCGAGGATACTGTCGTGCCGTGCGCCAACCGACGGGTGGCCTCCTCCGGCACTTGTAGTGAGTCCACCACTAATGGCGCTGCTGCCGCCGGCGCTACCCGGGAGCGGAAACAGTCCTGGGGAGCGGCTCTGGGAGGTGCTCGGCTTCTTGTCAGCGTTCTCCCCGCTGTTGTACGTGAGGTGGAAGCTGAACGCCTCGTTCCACACAGACGGGTCGCCGGCCTCCGCCCACTCGCCGCCTTCCTCCTCGTCGTCGTCGTCGCCGTCTTTGCCAGACAGATCTGCACCGTTGGTAGCGGCAGCGCCAGTACCTGGTTTCTGTCTTGGGGAGGCGCTAGCGCTGCGCCTCTCTCTGTCAGGAAATGGATCGGCGCTGGCGTCCCACAGGCACGCGGTTCGGTACACCTGTCCGGCGGCGCGGAGCACCACGTAGATGCCGTCCAGCGAGAAGGCGTCAAGACGCAGAATGCTGGGGCTCATCGACACCTCCCTGTCGTACTCGATCTGCACCACCCGCAGCTCCAGCAGCACAGGGTCGCCGTTCTCCATGTGGTGCAGATGCGGAGCTACTACTATTTCGTGTGTTGTATTTCGCTGTGAGGTGTAAACAAGAGAGATTAGTGCGTGAAGTGTAAGAGGAGAAGTAGATAGACTTGGAGAGCGTGTGAGAGTCGGAAAGTGACACGATCGAGAATGCACACTCTATATGTTTTCTGAGCTCCGTGTGTTAAAGGCGCCGGTGGCGAAGCTGCACAGCTCGCCGAGAGCAGATGAAGTAAGAACATGACGAGTACCTTGTCTGTAACGTTTATAATGCTCATCCTAAATGAAATCACATTTTTTTTTTCGTCTTTGATAGATCAACTCCTTTTTGTTCCTTTCGTCACGTCTACTAGCGGTTGTAGTATTGCTTGAAAAAGATCGTACGTTGTAAAGTAACGCTTTCAGTGCGTCGAGCAAATATCAGGCTGTAATTATTAAAGTGAAAAAAAAACAGTAGCAATAAGAACAGTAACAACAAAGAGCGTAGAAACAATAATAATGTGAATCAAGCGAATGTAATTACTTTTGCGTGAGAAATAACATCTGCACACGAAAATAACAGCAAAAACACACTTTAACGTCACGTTCAGACGCCCTTGCGGCGGTCAGACTCGCGGGTCTTGCGCTCGCCGAGGTAGCTGACGACGTCTTGGAAGGTGAGCAGCTCGTGCTTGAGAAGATGCTGGGCAAGCTTCTCCATGTCGTCCTTGTGCGCCAGCAGCAGCGCGTGGGTCTCCGCGTAGACCTCGTCGACCAGTTGTTTGGCCTTGTCGTCAAAGAGGTTCGACTGCCGCTCGCCGTACGGTTTTACGAAGCGGGTGCTGTCGCTTCCTGGCGCGGGGTAGACAACCCCCGAGGTGAAGGAGGCGACGTACGCGTACGCCATCCGACCGACCTTGCGCAGGTCGTCGGATGCGCCGGTGGAGAGGTGTCCAAAGAAGATGTCCTCCGCGATGCGGCCGCCCAGCGTGACGCTGATGGAGTCGCGGATCTCCTTGGCGGTGCGTCCGTGGTTCTCGTTCGGGAGATACTGCGCGTACCCGAGCGCCGAGCCGCCGCGGGGCACGATCGACACCTTCATCAGCGGATCCGCGCGGTTCAGGAACCACCCCGCCACGGCGTGTCCCGCCTCGTGGTGCGCCACCACGTTCTTCTCGAAAGGCGAGAGCACTCGGCTGCGCTGCTCGATGCCGGCGAGCACCCGGTCGATCGAGCGCTCCAGGTGCGTGATGTCGACGTGCGTGCAGTTCTCGCGCGCCGCCAGAATGGCCGCCTCGTTGCACACGTTGGCGATGTCGGCGCCGACGAAGCCCGGACAGAGGTTGCTCATGCGCTGGGCGTAGGAGTCGATCAGCGCCCGCTCCACGGGCGACTTGTGAACCAGCAGGGAGCGGAAATCAAAGGAGAGCTTCCCCTCGGCAGCCTCCTCGGTCTTGATGCGCTCGTCCTCGGCGGACTCCCGCTCGTGATTGGACACAACCAGGCTCCGCTCCTCCGTGTTCGCGGAGGTAGGTGTGCTGGGCTTTAGGTCGGTGGAAACGTGATCTGACTTCGCAGTATTATTTTCTGTGCTGGATGCTGCGTCATTCGCCGTGGTCTCGGCGGCGACGCTCTTGGCACTTTCTCCCCTTTCCACATCATCATCACTAGTAGTCTCTGACACTTCGTCAGCCTCACTCTTCGTCTCCTCCTCGGTTAGGCGGAGCTTGCTGAGGTGGACCTTGAAGATGTCGATGCGCTCCGAGATGACCGGCGTGTCGACGTGCACGACGCGGTCGAAGCGTCCCGGCCGGATCAGCGCGGGGTCGAGGGCGCTCTGCGCGACGTTGCTGGAGGCGAGCACCATGACGTCGCCGCGCTGGCTCGTCTTGAAGCCGTCCATCTGGACGAGCAGCTCGTTGAGGGTCTGCTCCTGCTCCTGCTTCTCACCCTGCCCGGAGCCCTGCCGCTTGAGGCCGACCGCGTCGATTTCGTCAATGTACACAATGCAGCGCTGCTTACGCGCCTCCGCAAACAGCTCCCGCACGCGCTTCGCGCCGCGACCGACGTACAGCTCCACAAAGTCGGAGCCGCACACCGAGATGAAGCCGACGCCGCTCTCGCCGGCGATCGCCTTGGCCAGCAGCGTCTTGCCGGTGCCGGGCGGGCCGAGCAGCAGCGCGCCGGTGGGAATCTTGGCGCCCAACGACGTGTAACGCTCGGGGTGCCGCAGAAAGTCGACGATCTCGGTGATCTCCTTCTTGGGCTCCTTCATCCCAGCCACGTCGCGGAAGCGCGTCGGGCAGTTGGTCTCGAGCTTGAAGACCATGTCGCTGCCCTTGAGCTTGCCACGCCCGGCCTCCGCCGCGGACGCCATTGTACGGCCGATGAACTGCGACAAGAAGGTGGCGTATACAGGGAAAAAGATAAAGGGCACGATCCAGGCAAAAACACCGAACGCCTCCAGCAGGCTCTGCGAGACGGGCTTGCCGCGCAGGTGCACAGGCAGCGTTGCGGGCTTGTCCTCCGCGGGCTTTGACTTGTCCTTGCCGTTGTTGCTGTTGTTGTTGTTGTTGTCCGCAGAGGCCTTGTCCCCCGCGACGGCGGACTTGCCGTCCATGGCGGTGGTGCCCTCCCGCACCTTGCGCTCCGTGAAGGCACGGATGTAGGCGGCGGACAGCTGATCAAGGTGCTGCTGCGTGTGCTGGTCGCTGATGAGCCCAATGTGCACCGGACCGTTGTCGGTCTTCAGCTGCGCGTACTCGTCGTAGACGTCAACAGAATGGATCTCGTCAGCGTGACTGGCGGCGGAGACCCAACCAACGTGCAGTCCCCGCGGCCGCGAGGCCAGGTACAGCGTGAAGGAGACGAGAAACATACCCAGCACGAACATCGTTGTGCGCGGAACGATCCACTCTTCGGGCCGAGGGTCGTTGTCGTCTTCGTCCTCATTGGAGGAGTTACCCTTGCCATCCTCATTTCCTCCATTCTTATTATTACTGTTTCCTTCATTTCCCTTGCCGCCACTGCCGCTGCCTGTTGCACGCAACCTCCCCGCTAGTGTAGATGGCGTCAGACGTTGACCGGGACGCAGAAACAGTGCAGCAGCTATCACCTGTCTCGACCTGTACGCTACAAGCATGTTCCCCAGTGTGGACTTTGGTGATTCATTACTTCCAACGGGATGTTGCTGCTGTTGCTGTTGCAAAAGAACAGCAGAGGCTGAGCAGTAACCATGAGCTAATGAGACGCTAGGAGGTCGCTGCGCTGCCCGCTGAACGTAGACAAGCCGGCGGAGCATTTGCCCCTCTCTGATTCGCAATGGGTACTGGAATAGCTTTGGCGCTTCTGTAATGATGGAAAGAGTAGACAAGAGAGCGAACGTGTGAGTGAGTGTGTGTGAGTGTGATATTGACCATCATTTGTTTGTTAGAGGGAGGACAGTTTTCGGAAGAAAATAACAGTCCAGAGTGATGATAACACGGTAGCATTACAGTGTCCAACCATAATTTGGAGAGAGAAAAAGAAACACAATTATAAAATATCACTTCACATTCTCTTTTTTGACAATATAAGGAGAGTACACCTTTTTGTTTTCTGAAAGCACATGACTTCGACATGGTGGAAGCACAGTGGGAAACGTTGGAAAAAAAATGAGTGAAAAGAACGTGTCAATCACGAATTAGAGAAATGAAAATGGATAGCGAGTCGTTCAGTGAAGCATTGGCGTTAGTAGATACTGAGTGATTACAACAAAATAAGAAAAATGATAAAGTGATCATCTGTTTCGGTAATATCGAAAACAGCTAACTCCTCAAAATTGCTGCTCTTAGCAGGCGACGATTGCGGAGAGCTGTTACAAGTCTTAAAAATGAAAAGAAAGAATAATAATAGAAATATGTGATGTTACCACACGATAAAAATGGCGAGAGAGAACAGAAAAAAAACACACGCTGGGAGTCAGACTCACATACCGTTGGTGGCGACTAGCTTCATCGACTTGGCCAGCAGCTCGAAGCCCTTGTTGACAAAGGCGGGCATGTAGGAGGCCTTGGTGTACTGCCCCACGCGCTGGTAGAGCTCCGCGAAGACGAGCGCGACGTAGCCGTCGGAGCAGTAGCGGTACTTGCCGTACTGGATGTAGGCGACGGTGAAGTAGGCGCCGCCGGTGAGCATGATGGTGAGCGTCTGCATCACCTCGAAGCCGGCGGCCGTGAGGAGGTACTGGTCGCGGTTCTTGTCGGCGCGCGCGAAGAGCGGGGCGGCGAGCTGGTAGAGGGGGCCGGCGAGGCGCTGCACGTCCGCCTTGCGCATCGAGATGTCGAGGGCCGCGTACATGATGAAGATGACGTGAATCATGATGACGGGCTTCACGCCGATGACCAGTCCCACCGCCGCGAGTCCAAAGTTCAGCGCGCAGAAGTGATTTTGCCACTTCTTGAGCGTCTCGTAGGAGATGCTCAGCAGCTGCAGCTCGCGCATCGGCAGCACCTGCTGTGCCATCACCACCAGCAGCGTCGCGTTCCACAGCAGGAAGCTGTGCTTGGGCGCGACAAAGTTAGAGAGCAGCGAGACCACCGCCACGACGATCACCAGCAGGTCCATCGGCAGCTGCACGACGCTGGAGCCGATGGGGCGCAGCTCGCCGCCGCGCAGCGAGAGGTTGGCGTAGGCGGTGCCGGTGGAGGTGGCCATGCCGCGCATGAAGGTGCGGGGGTCGAGCAGGTACTTGAGCTTCTGCACCGCCTCCTTGGCGTTGGCGTTGTTCGGGTCGATCTTGAGCGAGTCCTCGTAGGCCGTCTTCGCCTCGTCGTACTTCTTCTGCGCCCACAGCGCCTCGCCCAGCCGCACGTGCGCCTTGGCGTTGTTGCTCTCGACGCTGATGGACTTGCGCGCCGCCTCCACGGCCTTGTCGTACTGTTCGAGCCTCTGGTGTGTTGCGGCGATGTTGTTGTAAATGACGTAGTTCGTGGGATCGGCCTCGGCGGCCTGCTCATACAAGGCGAGCGCGTCCTGGTAACGCTTGGCCGCGAAGGCCTCGTTCCCGCTGGCCTTGAGCTGGTTGAACAGCACCTCGTCAGACATGTTTCTGTTTTATTTTGTTTTAGTTTTTAAAATTATACTGTGTGTGTGTGTGTTGTGTGTGCTGACTGTTGTGTTGATGTGCGCCTTCAAATGAGAAGATTAATTAAGCGAGATAAAATATCTGGAGGCTCTCTCTTACTTTTGTCAAGACGCAGAAAAGGTGATGAGGGTAGAACAGTGTGTTACAATTGTTTGCCGGTAGTGAAGAAAGTGGATGATAGGCATCATAGCGCAGCGCGTCTCATTGAATGACTTGAGGGAAGAGCTGCCAAGAAGTAGCATCGGTAATTGGGTAGATACCCACGCATGTCTTTTTTTTTTTTTTTGAATGAAGTAGACTGATCGTGAATAATGAACGGAATAAAGCAAACAACGAAAAAAAAAAACAATATGTATAGCAAAAGGTGAGGGTCGCGTGCATGCAGCTCGCAGCAACAGGCAAGAGATAGTCTCTGCCGTCGAAATAGAAAAAAGAGAAAGAAAAAGAAAACAAGAATCAAACAGAGGAATTAAGCAATGAAAGCAACAACAAGAGAGTGTGCACATCAACGTGAACGGTAAAAGAGAAGGGTTTGGAAGAGTAGCAGTGGGGGGACACGATACTGAGATATATATTTGTATACAACCACACACATGCGCGCACAATCAGTCAAACTTCTTGCGCAGCTCCTCATCACCGACGGCGTCCTCGTAAACGTATGTGTGCAGTTTTGGAAACTTGCCCACCACTTGCTCAAACAGAGGCATGTTGTTGGGGCCAATATCGGCGAAATCGAAGCAGTGCCTCAGTGACAGAATTTCAAGCGAGGGCGAGCGGACGAGGCCGCGCACGCCGGCCTTCATGATCTCGGTGCTATCGAGCACCAGCACGCGCAGCCGGGGAAGTGCCGCGAGCGGCGCGGCGTCCTCGAGCTTGTCGCAGTAGCTCAGGTCGACGAGCTGCACGTGCTTCTGCTGGCGGCCGAACAGCACGAGCCCGTCGGTGGTGAGGCTGCCGCTGCGCACGTACAGCTTCTCGAGGCCCGGCAGCGGCGCTAGCGGGTCCAGCGTGTCGAACTCGCAGCTCTCCGCCACCAGCACGCGCAGCGACATGAAGCGGCTGCTGGGGAGCGGCGAGAGCGGCCGGGCGAAGGCGCGGATGCCGGCGTGCCCGATGCGGGTCTCGGCGATGTTGAGGAACTGCAGTAGTGGCAGCTCGTGCAGCGGGTTGAGGTCCTGCAGGGTGGTGCTGTAGGTGAACTCCAGACAGTAGAGGTGCTCACGGACGGCACGTTCGTAGGACAGGCGCCACGAATCGGTCGGCGGGGTGCGCCAGCACACGTGCCAGTGGGACTGCTGGAAGTTCTTGGCACGAGTCTCAGCTGCTTCAATCATGGTGCGAATAGCCTCCGTGTTCTGCGCGAACCCAAAGTTGTGCAGCAAGTCTCGAAGGTACAGGCCAACGTACGCCATCGTCAGATCTGAGACATTCCTGAAACCACCGCTGCGAGAGAGGGGACGGCCGCCCGCCTCCGCTGTTGCGCTTTCCACTCTTGCATGTTGGCCACTGACGTTGTGGACGGCTTCCGTTCCACCTCTCTCGACCATGCCGTTGCTGGAGGACGCGGCGTTTTGTTGGCTCTGGAGAAAGCGTTCAATAAGCTGCAGCGAGTACCGTCCGGTAGCCTCCACAACACCGGAACCGTCCAGTCCGGCCACACCGGCGTCTTCGACGGAGGTGAAGGCGGCCAGCACCTGTAGGAGAGACGGCACAGCCGCAAGAGCGTTTATGTCAGTGATGGACGCGCAGCTGGTGATGTCGAGGGCGTAGAGTGAGGGGTAAAAGTACGGGTACGCCTCGACGTCATGCATGTCCCTCTCGTCTATCAACGAGTGCTGGTAGTCCACGAAGGAGCTGTGCAGACCAAAGTGGCAGCTCAGCCGGCTCATGGTCCGCAGGGCCTCGTCGGTAAGAGAGGACCCGGCTGCGTTGATGAGACCGAGCGAGCGGATATCCGCGTCACGATCCTTGTTTCTGTAGCACATGGACATCAGCGCGAGCGCCTTGCCGACGTGGGCGCCGGGAAAGTTGGTGGAAAAGTACAGTAAAACATGTTCCGGGTTCGTGATCGGTATTCTGTCAGGCGTGTAGTTGCGCAGCACCATCTCTCGCAGGGCGGCGCTGCTCAGCACCTTGGCGTTGGGTTCCTTTTGAAGGGCGGAGGGGTCTACCACAATGGTAAATTCATCCGTGAGGCGCGAACAGCCGGAGATGTCGAGAGCCTGCAGACGCCAGTCGATTTGATTCACAGTCTTTCGCTTGTTCGCTCGCGGGAACAGGATACGGTGCAACCCGCCGTGCTCGCTGATCCCAAGCAGATGCGATCCCGTGATGCTTGTGTGGCTAACATCAACGGCGGAGAGAAACTCCCCAAGCTGCTCGGTAAGCACACTCAGTGCTTGGTAGGTGCCCCGTTGACGAACGATTCGCTGGCAAGCAAAGTAGGAGAGGTCTTGCTCCGTCTTCTCGCTCACACTCCTGATTTTGAACTCTGCGGGCTTCGCAGTCTCAGCACTGGCGGCTTCAGATTTAGCGGAACTTAAAAGAGCCAGGAGTCCCCGCCCGCAGGTGACCAAGCCTGCCCAGGCAAGGGTCAATAGCCACCACAGCGGAAGGGCAGCAGCTGTCAATGCGTAGATGAGCAAAAACAAGGAGGTGGCAAACGCGGACGACGACTTGTGAACAATGCGTTTGCGACAAAAAGGGTCCATCTGGCGAACTATCCATCGCTGAACTGATGTGTGAATGGAAGGGTAGCCCAGGGGATTCGTCAGAGAGGAGGGCATCACCTGGACGGCAGCCCTGCACGCCACCCACATCAGGTGAGATCGGAAGCGTTCAACAAGTGAGACGTGAAAGATGTCGGTCGTGAATTTGAGGCCAATGGGTACGTCGACGAGAGCACTGGCGCTTTCAGCGGGCCGTCGCTGCGACCACACCGTTGTCGGCAGCTCCCGCCAGCGAATGGGGCGTTGGAGCCACCACGTCTGACGCTCCAGCAGCGTGTCGCGGAAGCCCTCCACCGAGTCCACAAACACCTGCCGCACCATCGACGGTTTGGCGACGTCGTCGAAGTCGGCCTCGAGGCGCATCATGGTCGACAGCAGCACGGACGTGGCGGTGCGGGGGAACATCTCGACGGACTCCGCAATCGGCGCGGGGTGCAGCAGAAAGGATCCGCCGGTGCTCTCAGGTTCGCCGTGTCCGGGCGTGAACTCCACTGTGGAAGCGAAGACCGCGGCCTCCGGCAGAGACCAGTGCTCACGCTGAGTGTGGGAGGACGGGAAGAGCTGGAAGGGTGTGTTGAGGACGGCAAGAGAGAGTCCACGTTTTCTGTCGGGGCTACAAGAGGTGTCGTGCCGAGTGACGGCGTCACGCAATGACTCAAGCTTGACATGGTGCATGTTCGCCTGCAGGTGGTGCTTCGTTGCTTCGCTTGAATCGGTCCTATTCTGGCCACGGTGGGGCTGACTCTTCCTACCTGCGTACTCGCTTCTGTCGCTTTCGGCTAAATTGGCGGGGAAGAGAGACGCGAGCTCTTCGTCCGACTTTGGTAGATACGGAGAGGGCACATTGCATTGCTGCTGACAAACATGCTCACGACTCACCAGAACCGTTGTCACGCCGCCAATTTGTACGCCGCATGCCGTACGTGGCATCCTCCGCTCGTGACTTCGCTGTGGCACAGCTGAGGAGGACTGGACGTGCCCGCTCATTGTCATGCTGCGGACGAAGCTCTGGTACGACTCTCCCACGACACCAAAAAGTGAGCTGTCCGTTCGCTGTTCATCACGATTCAAACGGCAGGCGTGGCGTATTTCTTCCAGCGGGGTCGTCGACGTGGCCAGTAGCCTCGCCGGCTCCGCGTGCACCGCCACTTGTTGCCGAGCGTCCTTGCCAGCCTGAAAGCGAAAGAAGAGGACGTCGCCTGCGCCGCGCATCTCGGACACCAAGCGCGCAGAGGGACTGGTAGCCACGAAAGCGAGGGGGAGACGCTCGTTGTGCCAGCACATGTACGCCGCCACCATGTGCAGCACGTCGGCAGAGCTCAGGCATCGGCGGCTACTGGAGAAGCTGTCGCCGTCGATACCGCTGGAGGACAGTGGGGTGGGCACGAATAATGAGAGCTGGGGAGGGTCCTGGTTCATTTGGCTGTGAAAATATATATCGTTACTGTTTTTCGATGGGGGTGGGGGAGTTTTCCGACGCAGTTCCTTTTGGAATATGAATGTCAAAATGAGGTGTTCAAGTTGAATAGTGGAATGCGAATGAATCGATACAGCGAAACCACTACTGTTGTGTTAGAAGATAGAGAATTTTCGCACTTTCACACAAGACACGTAAGAGGATTCCCCATGCGTTTCTTCTTCTTCATCTTCATCTTCTTCTTTTTTTTTTTTTTTACAGTATCAGTCTATTACATAATCATGAGACATGACCCAGTATAAGCACCACTTTTATAGCACACTTCCCTGATTAGAAAGCACTGCTGCGAGCAAGAATGCGGTGAACGTAAATTTTTATTACTTTTCGAAAGAATTACCGTCACTGTTTCTACGAGCAAGAGTTGAGATCCGGAAAAATATATATGCGATGAAAGGTACAAATAAATCACGCCAAGTGTTAACAGAAATAAAAAAAAAGAACGAAGAGAGAAGGTAAACTCGGGCAAAAAGCAAGAGGAAAGAGAGCTTACGCTGCGTAACTGAGAGAGGCAGAGTCGATGACATGGCAGAAAATCAATTCATGGCCCGAGTAGTAACGACACGCGGGGATTCACTAGAGGTGTATTACGGTGATACTTGATACCAAAAGATACACCTACTTCAATTCAGTCTGAGACAAGGAGCATGTGGTTGTGGTGGGATATACAGTAGCATTATACTGGGGCGAGGGCAGGAGAATGAGAGGTAAGGGGATGAGTTGTAAAGCAAGATGAATAAAGCAAGCAATAGAATTAAAGCAAAGAAAAAAATATTATATATTAAATGAATAGTGATGTAGCACGGATGAGTGTAACAGAATAAGAAATATGAAAAAACATGTATAAGAGAAGTAAGGGAAAAGGAGACGATGAAGAAGCGTGTCTTTGTTTTTCAAGTCATACGGGCGAACGCGCACGTTCGAACGATCTTCCAGGTCGTCGCCTATTGGATTCGGTACGTTCAGTCATTCGCTACAACATTGATAAGGTGTGTGCTACCAGTGTATGAAAAATTCATGCTTAGAGAAGGGAATGCTTTTATACGAACGTTAAAAGTGATCTCAGGCTTAAAGTACTAGTTATTTCTCTCCTCAGAACGAATTGAGTAACGAGTTGTGAGTTCCTGCCACCACTTCGCTCATGATGCATTGATGGTGTCCATTCATGAGACGTTGTAACGTGGTTTTGAGAAAACACAAAAAGTCGCGCAATATAGTGCGAAATTCAGAGAAAGCAAACGAAAAGAAGGAGAGCAATAAGAGTGGATGTGGTTATACACGGGTGGAGGACAGAGATATACTTGACGTTGCAAAATAAAAGTAAACGGTCGCGATTTACGTTCAGCAGAAAAACCATTCACTCGTTAACAGCGGAGCTTATGATGCGCTGGAGATCTCCCAGATAGCGCACGGCGATGTCGCACATGTTCACCCAGGCGCCCTGCAGCTCGCGCGTCAGGCCACCGCCGCCGCCGTTTTTGCTGCGCGGCGTCTCGAGGAAGTCCGAGTCGGCCATGCTGCTGTGGCGCGAGGCGCCGCGGGAGGGCACCCCGCCGATGGGCGTTTCGCTGCTGTGTATTCCAGAGGGACGGCGCAGCGGCGTCATCTTCTCCTCGACGATGGTGCTGACGGCGGAGCGCAGTAGCTGCAGTCGGCCCATCTTGCCTCGGGCGGCGCGCAGGGGCTTCTCCACCTGGTCGTGGTAGCGCGCCTCGTAAACGCTTCGCTTGACGGACGAGTTGGCGCTGGCGCTGGTGTTGCTCGCCTTGGTGGCGTAGGCGATGGTGTCGCGGAAGTTGGCGGCTGGCGCGGAGTACGGGAAGGCGGCGAGTTCCTGCGTCAGCTTCACCGCCTGCAGGAGGGCGAAGAAGACCTCCGCGGCGGTATCGGCGAGCATGTCGGTGGCGGTGCTGATTTCCCGCAGTGCCGCCAAGGCGGCGGAGGCGCTGTCGGTGAGCTTCCGCGCTAGCGCGGGGGATGGCTGTGAGGCTGGTCGACGGCTGGCGGGGTACGGACTGCAGGGCGGTGATCGAGGTCAGCGGCGATCCCAACGGCGTGACGCCCTGCGAGTGGGCGCCGTCCTCTGTGATGCCTCGCTCCGCGCTTGCCGCGTGCGCCGCCTCCCAGATCTGCATGAGATCCCCCAGCACCGCGACCATGTACATGCCGGCACCGTATATGATGTTTTCGAGGTGCTTGTCCGCGCGCCGCAGGTACTGGTCGTGGTAGCGCTTGCACTGCGCGTAGTGCTTCCCGCCGTTGGGCACGGTGCTGCGGCGCTTCCCGCTAGCGACGTAGGCGGCGAAGATGCCTGTGGCGCTCAGCATGTCGCCGCCCGCCTTGTGCACGCGCTGCAGCGGCTCCAGCACCTTCTTCTCCACCGCCTCGTCGTAGCGCCGCCACTCCTCCGAGCCGGAGACGACGCGGCGCACGTCGGCGGTGAAGGCGTCCGTCACCTCCAGCAGCGGCTGCCCGCGGTCGGCGCGCGAGGCGCACGAGGCGACAGCGTCTCCGAAGCGGAGGTACTGCTCTGCCAGCAGCCGCTTGGTCGACATGAAGCGCGTCACGGCGGCGTGCACGGATTTGTACTCGTCCAGCAGCGCCTTGGTCTTTCCCATGAAGGCCTGATACGTGCGCGCCTCCTCGGTAGTGTTGGCGCGCGGCGGGGCGGCCGACGAGCTTCCCACCGACGCCTCGATGTTGCCCGAGTCGTCAGAGATCGACAGATGGACATCGTTGTGCGTCGTGACTGGCCCCTCCGCAGGGGATTGTGGGGCATAGTGTGGGCGTGAGAGCTTCTTTCTCTCTCTTTTTTTTTTTCTGTGGCTTAATATATATGTAGGAAAAAAATAAAATCTTTGAGATGCCTTCAGACACAGAGATTGTGGTTATTAGAAATAGTACGACAAGTAGAAGCAAGAAAAACAAAACAATGGTGAAAGACTAGTTAGCAAAAACGAGTAGAAAGGGAGAAGGGGGGGGGGGGGCTGAAAGAGAAGGAAGATAAACGACAAACACCTATAAATACAGATAAGAGGAGGAAGCGAGAAAAGTTAAAAAGAAAAGAAGAGAAGAGAAGAGCTGCTAAAGACACAAGGTATTGCTGTGATAATTAGAGTTTCAGGGAGGTGAGTTGAACGCTGCTGGGTTGGGCCGATGGAAGCGTAACTTGTATATCAACAGAAAATGAATATAGCGTCTACAAGAGGGATGACAGTCCAGCGCAAGAGTCGTCGATATCAATAATTTGTGTTTTCACTTGAAGAAAGAAGAATGAAAGAGAGGCACGAAAACGCGGGATCACTGAATATATTGGCTATTTCAAGAAAACAAAGGAAGAGAAACGGTTGATTCCGAGCTTGGTACGAGGTGGGAATTGAAGCAAAAATAAAAGAACAAGGGAAAGAAGAAAGCACTGTTGTCTGTTGAGAAAAAAGAAATGAGAAGGTGAGAGACACACTAGATACAACAAAGCGCAGGTGTCGTAAAAATACTAGCGGTAATGAGAAAAGAGAGAGAGAGAGAAGAGAGAGAGAGAAGATGAGTCTGCGTGTGTGTTTTGTTGATATCCAAGCTACGTGAAAGTGCTACAGAGATATTGTGTTCTCTCAATTCCTATTTCCCATGGACGGAATAATACAAGTTAGAAGACAAGTATTGGGAAAGAGTAGAGGTAGTGGTAGATGAAGGTAAATTAACGAAAGGGAACGATACTGCGTGCTCAAAGATGACATTACAATTGCGTATTGTGACTTGTTTTGGACAACAGCAGTGTCAAAAAGAAATCATCTCAGTCTAATATACAAATGCGCTAGTGCAGAGGCCAGGCAGCAGAGCAAAAAAAATGAGGAAACTCCTATTTCATGCAAGAAAAGTTAATATGTAAGATACGTATTTAATGCATTTAACATTCCAACAACAGAATAAAGTTTATTATGCAACACTACTACTACTACTACTACAGTAGAGTAAGAAGCGTTTAGCTGCACAGGTCAAGACATCATCGCGAAAAAAGAAAGCCGAACCTATACACTGCGCCAGGGAGTGGCGGTGGGAAGAAGAGAGAGAGAGAGGAGAGAGAAAGAGAAGGAGAGGAGAGGGATTCGCTTAAATATTAAATATACAATGAAAGAAAAAACTGAAACGTGATACTCCTAAGAGTATTGTAAGCGAAGAGAAGAAACAAAACATAATATAGAAAACAGTGATGATGAAAAAAAAGAAGTGGATGGGAGGGGGGGGGAGTGAGCTCCTTAAGGCTTAGAATGGCTGAAGAATCAAACGAGAACAATGAGAAAAACGAACGAAAATAGTTCAGGACTATGTAATGGTAGACTTCAACTGCAATATAGTAAAAAAAAAAAAACAACGACAATAAGAACAACAGTAGAAGCAGGCGCACGCAGACACACTCATACAACAATAATAGTAATAAATAAACAACAAAAACAGAAGTTGGGAACTATCGCGGAATACCTTAAACCAGCTAATATTGTATACACCCCAAAGTGCACGCGTTTCAAAAGTGAGAAGTGTAACAGCATAAAGCAAAACAGTGGAGCAGACACTTCCAGATAGAATCGGAAGCCTTTCCGCTACCACCTGAGACATGAAGCGACCCTTGCGTCGGGATGACTATATCCCATCTTGTGAAGGCGTAAAAGCGTTTAGGCAACTGGAGTTCCGGAAAAAAAAAACACAACTGAAGAGTCGAGTGAGAAAAAAAGAAATTAGTAATAATCATTACCATAATAATAGTGAATGGAAAAGAGAGAAGCACAAGAGAGCAGCGACGATATATGTCATGTTGTTCAGGTGCAATAAAATATAAGAAAGTCAATCGTATAAGAAAAAAAAGAGAAGAAGAATCAGTTACGGTTAGGTATCTGAGAGATAAGATAGGAAACAAAGAGAACAACAATGAATAAAAAAAAAGTGCAAATTGACAGGTGTCGTGTGTGAGTGAGGAAAGGGGGAAAACAGGGAGAAAAAGAGAGCATCGATCAAGTAGCGGACTCACGGTTTCCCACGGATGTACCTACGGGGAGGGATCGCGTGGGGGCAATGATGAGCCGCAGGTCGATGACACACTCTTTCAGGTGGGTGAGGAAGTCGTCGTAGAGCTGCGGCATGCTGGGCATGTCGTCTCCCAGCATCTGCGTGCGCGCCTCCGCCAGTCGCGCGTGCGCCGCCTCCACCTCGCGCTGCGCCGCCTGCCGCCTGAGGGGGTCGCGGGCGGCGTCGCGGCGCTGCTCGGCCTTGCGCACCGCCCGCTGCGTCGTCTGCGCGCACTCGAGGTACTTGCGGTACGCGAAGATCTCGCGCATCATCTCGGCGCCCTCGCGGTGCCGGCGCGCCGCGACCGTCTGCAGCTCCGCCCGCATGCGCGCGACGTCGGCGGCGGTGTCGGGCGGGAGGGGGACGCCGCTGCGGCGGGCGACGCGCGCGAGGTGGTCGACGGCGAGGCTCATGTCCACCGCCACCCGCACGCACGCCTCGCGCACCGCGTCGAAGCCGCAGTAGCGGAACCACGCGCACGCCTGGTTGTCGCTGCCGTAGAAGGCATTGCTGGTGCTGCTGCCGGCGCCGTCGGCCGCCGCCCGCCGCAGGGTCGAACGTCTGCGAGGACGGAGCGCTGTCCTCGAAGGGCTCGTGGCTGCGGGAGGGGGCGCTGCTGAGCCACACGCTGCCCGACGACGGCGCGGGGGTGGAGGGCGTCACGGGCGAGCTTGAGCCGTGCCACCCGGCGCTGCTGCCGCGACGCGCGGTGCTGGACGCGGAAGGACTCAGCACGACAGACGTAGAGCTGTCGGGGCAGTGGCTGACGTCGTTGACGGCAGCAAACACCTCGACCAGTGCGTCGCAGCACTCCGCGCAGCGCTGGCGGACGTCCTCGAATGCAGGAACAAGAGAGATGGGGTACAGCCGGAGCACCTCCGCCGTCAGCGTAATCTTTTCCTTGCGAAGCTCCAGGAGAGCGTCCTTGCGGCGCTGTATCTTACGGGAGGCGCCCCACGTACGGGGCTTCTCCAGTTCCCGGTCGTACTTGGCAATCTTCAAGTTGACGGTGTATAAACGGGATAACGTACTGCCCAAGGTTTTCAGCGCTTCAGCAACCACAGGATCACTAGCGATGGTAAACAGCGGAGGTGTTTCCGCTTCCGGTTCGGATGGTCTATCGTCCGCATTTGAGCTCTCGGCGCGCGAATCGGGCGCGAACACGGAATGAAAGACACTCGACACCGCCCCGAGAAACGAGCCGGACGGATTAGAGGAGAAACTGGCGCTAGACGTGCTTTGATTCGCGGCGGGAAAGACGCTGGCGGAGCTGTTGGCCGAACGATTCCTGGTGCTGCTGAGGGATGGCTGCCTCTTGGCGCGAGAGCGGAAGCGCTCGTCGCTGATTCGCAAGTTGATGACAGCGCAGCGGAGAGCGTCGTAGCGCTGCAGCGCGTCGCTGCCCGCGGCGGCGTCGCTCTCCAGCCCGTCGTGTGAAAGGAGAGCAAAGTTGTGACAGGCGCCCTCAACAAACGTTTGAAACACAGAGAGAAAGCTCGCCGGTGCTGCCTGCACCGCCTCTACAGCCTGGATAAAGTCAGCCATTGTAGCCGTCATCGTGAACTAATTGAGAAGACAGAAAATAATTAGAATTAGAAGAACAAGAGCAAAAAGATTAAATACTGTATGCCAATCGAGTCACCTCGTATAGGCACCGACGATGAGATGCCCGTCAAGGGCAAAAGAGGATGCAAAGAAAAAGAAAACAATAAAGGATCTATTAAGAGCAGAAGAGAAGAGCAGGTGAGGTTTAAATATAGGAGAGAAAAAAGCCTGAAACGGATGAGAGCTGTAAAGAGGTCGAGATGAATGAAAGTTGGATGGAGGAAGAAGGAAGTCAGGAAGAATAGCGAGAGTAAGAGGTAGCACATATTATACGCAAATATGCTTTCACCAACGCCATGCAATGCCCGTGTAAAGGTGGTGGAGCTGAATGGGGGGTAAAGACACACAAGAGAGCCAAGCAACCTCTCCCTATTTGTCGAAAACACGGCCTTGGTAACACACTGTGTAACATTCTAGTCATAGATTTAAAAATAGTATACTGTCTTTTTTTTTCTTCTAGTTCCATACCAATAACAGCCTCTCAAATATTAGCAGAACGTTTAAACGGGTTATGTCTCCGCGTGAAGGCATGCACATGTCACTAATAGCAAACGGCAATGTTCAGACTGACAGTAAAAAGATCGTCACACCAAAAAAAAAAAAAAAAAGAATTCTTTTTGAAACGAGAAAAGAGATGACAATGTAGAGGAGGAAAACAATGAAACAAAGCAAGAACAGAAAATATTTAAAAAAAAAAGAGGGAATCAAAAGGGGAAAGAGTTGAACGTAACAATGAAAAGAATGAAGCAAACATTTTGAGTGAAAAAATGAAAAAGAAGCAACGAAAGAAAGATGATAAAACGCAAAAACAAAAAAGAGCATAAACATAAACATAAACAATTATTGAAGCCAAACTCCTACTGTCTTATTTAAATGCGGAAGCGGCTGTTGGCTCGATGATCTGTGCAAGATCAGAGAGAGAAGTCCTTACAGTGCTCAACATCAAGTCGAAGAGATTACCCTCCTCCGAGGTGTCGTCGCCCAGCAGTTTTACCCGTTCAGCAGCAATCGTGTCACGTAGTTTCGTTTCCTGAATGCGGAGGGTTTTCAACTTGGCTGAGAGAGCGACAGACGGCGTCTCAGTGGGTGTCTGAGAGAGCTGCTCCTCTGAAGGCACCGTCTTTGCGCGACGCTCGGCGCGGCGTATCTTCTTTTCCACCTCGTGAAGCTGTGTGTGTACGCTGTATGTGATCTCGAGGTACTTGCGATGCCGAAATACGGTGTGCATCAGGTTGTCCATGTCTCTCCGGCGGCTGTCCCGGTCGTAGCTGCTGAGAGCGCTGCGGATGCGGCGGAGGTCGTCGTCCATGGCGGGCGGCAGCGGCACGCGCGCCTTGCGGGACAGGCGAGAGAAGTAGTCGACCAGGAGCCCAAAGTGCGTGCCGAGAGCCTCTAGCGACACACGGAGACGGTCGAACGTGTAGGTGCGGAACGTCTTCTTGCTCTGCGACGTGATATCCACGACACACGGCGTGGGCAGGGCTCGCACCTGGCCACTCCCTTGCTGAGAGATGGTGGTCTCCTCCGCGCTGCGGGCCGTTTCGGTGGCAAAACTGGTGGCGCCCACAGAGACGCCATCGCTGGCATCTGGCGGAACAACCGGGGGCATCGGAACGTCGGTCGCTTGAAGGAGAAGTCGGCAAGCCTGTGCGTAGCGACGCTTGCAGTCCACATACATCGGTTGAATTAAGGAAGCAAAGGAAGACGACACTTCCGCCTCCAGCGAGTCGAGAAGCGTCTGCAGCACACTGGCGGCGCGCCTTGCCTTATCTGCCTTCTTGGCATTGTTTCGATGCTTCTCCAGCTGCTGCTCAATCTTAGCCAGTTCTCGCCGGACGTCCTCCAGCTTGAACACAGACACAGTCAAGTTTTGAAGGCCAAATGCAACGGTGTGGGTATCTTCAGGAAACACAATTGCTAGTCTTGAAGACGTGAGTTCCTGAGGAATGGTCACATTTCTGCGGGTGCTTTTACGACGGTGGTGTGGAAATGACTTGTTGTACTCATACGAAGTGAGCGCCGTTGGACCAGCAGGCAGAGAGTTGAAAGACTGCTCAGGCGCCCTCATCAGCAGCGAACGTTCGGTAGCGCTGCGTTGTATGTGGATCTCCTCGCTGTGAGGTAATAAAGCGCCAGAAGAGAGAACTCCGCTATCGGGCGGGTCGCTCAGCTCATCGGTCAGGTGTTGTTCGTAGTGCGAGGACGAGACAATGTTTGGAGCACACGCATTGACAAACGAGCCACCGCTGACAGTTGCGTTGAAATCGTTTGGCTCAGGGCTGTTCAGCAGAAAGCACTCGAGACGCAAGCGATTATACCACTCGGCGTGTGCGTGATCGCAAAGACCCACCGCTTCGAGAAGCTTGCAATTCTGTTCGGCGTTCACTAGGAAATCAAGAAACGCTTCCAGAAACTCTAACGGTTGTTCAGAAGTTTTACGAACCGCATTGACAAGTTCCACAACTGGGGATTCCATCGAAGAGTGGTTGTCAGGTGTGATTCTCAGTGTTACTTCTCGGAGTGACATGTATGACGCTGTAGCGGGAAACAGAAAAGAAGTACGAAGGGGGGCAAGGGGGCGGGAAAAAATGGACGAAATAAGTTTCGGAAGTAAGAATGCACAGTGTGCAAGTAAAACAAATAAAGCACAAGATAAGTATGCATTGATGGAAATACAATCAGACTAAAGGAGCAAAGTGCTTGTCCACACCACAACTACAGCAGTACACGAACTATTGAAACGTGACACATACAGATGCATTTGGGACAGAAAGGGCGTGTTAGTGACCACAAACTTGTGCAGGGGAACGTTGGCTTACATATACGGTAAAGAGAGAAGCAAGACAAAAGAGATGAACGATAAAAGTTGAGAGCAAAGGGAAAAAAAAAGAGCGGATTTATCACGCACGAGTTGGCATTGGTGTGGGCTGCCAGAAAAAAAAAGGCAAAAGAAAACAGAAGGAAAAGATTAACTTCTCAATGCGGGCTACAGCACGAAGGGGTGGGAGGCGAGTGCGGTGGCGGAGGGGCGGCGGGCGGGGTCGGTGCAGCAGCAGGCGGCGGCGAAGGCGAGGATGTCGGCGGGGATGTCGGGGTGCAGCTCCGGCACCACGTCGCCGTGGCTGATGAGCTTCTCCATCTCGAGGTCCTTCTCGAGCAGCTTCTCCAGCTCCTCCGGCCGCCGCCCGCGCGCCACCATCGCCTCCGACCAGCACCACGGCGGCCGCCCCAGGTACATCTCCAGCACGCACAGCCCGAGCGAGTAGATGTCGGAGGCGTAGCTCGCCATGGCGTTGTCGCGCGCCACCTCCGGCGCGAAGTACAGCATCGTGCCGCGGATCCGCAGCGTCGAGCCCGCCAGCGCCTCCACCGACGTCGTGTTCAGCGCCGACCCAAAGTCGGTCAGCTTGCACGTCCCGTCCACGTCCACCAGGATGTTGCGCGGCTTGAGGTCGCAGTGCACCACCTCGTTAGCGTGCAGGTGCTGCAGCCCGGCCAGCACGTTCTTGGTGTAGCACCGGATCACCGAGGGCTCCAGCGAGCCGAAGCGCTGCAGCAGGTCGTGCAGCGAGCCGCCGCTGATGTACTCCATGATGATGCACAGGTACCCGTCGTTGAAGAAGCAGCTGATGTAGCGCACCACGTTGGCGTGCCGCATCTTGGTGTACACCCGCACCTCCTCCACCAGCTCCTTCTCGCTGATGTTGCGCCCGCGCCGCGGCAGCGCCTTGACCGCCACCTGCCGCCCGTCCTCCCCGATGGCGTGGTAGATGCTGCCGAAGGTGCCGCTCGCGATGGGGCTCGTCGTGCGCACCCACTGGCTCCCGTTCATGTCCACCAGGCACACCGGCAGCGCCGAGCGGTCCGGCGCCTCCTCCGCCGCGGCGGCCGCCCCGCCGCCGTCAGCGCCGCCGCCGTCGTCGTCGTCGGCGCCGAGCCCGAAGTCGAACATGTTCTCGATGTCGTCCTGGTCGTCCTCCTCGGCCGGCGCCTCCGCGTCGTCGCCGTCCGGCAGCAGCGCCAGCAGCGGCGCCTCGGGGCTGCGCGGCTCGTCGGTGCCCGCCGGCGACGTCGCCGAGGGGCAGCCCGACGGCGGGGCGGGGCCGCCACCGGCACCGGGTGCAGCACTGGGTGCGGCCGTAGCACCGCCGGCCTCCGCAGCCGCCGCCTCCGCCGCCGCGGCCGCGGCCGTCTCGCTCGGGTCCTCGAAGAGGTACGCGTCGCCCCACACGCGCCGGTACGGCGTCGCGTCGCCCGCCTCCACGCGCTGCCGGCACAGCCGCCGCAGCCGCTGGCACTGCGCCCCGCGCGGCTCCGCCACCGCGTCCAGCGCACGCAGCGCGCCCGCGTAGTCGCCCTCCAGCATGCACGAGAACCCCGCGCGGAACCGCCGCGCGTCCTCCGCCGTCGTCGCCGCGCGCCGGCTGCCGACCTCGCACAGCTGCACCTGCCGCCCACCGGGCAGCTCGATCAGCTCCACCGGCAGGTTCTCCTCCGGCGCCATCCGCAGCGTCGCCTCGCTCGTCCCGGCGTAGTGGCACCCAATGTCCCACATGACGTTGTTCAGTTTGAAGAGCTGGTCAAGCCCGCAGAGCATGACCGCGTTGTGCCCACTCATGCTGACCGTGCCAATGTAGTACTCGCTGCTATCGATCACGCATGTGATACTGTCGTACCACTCGGGAGGCAGCTCGCGCTCCAGCTCCTGCATCATCGCGCATCCCTCCTCCGCCGCCATGCTCATCTGTTGGTGTGCACCGATACTACAGACGATGGTATCAAGACAAATAGACTCGATGTAGCAACTGAGGTGGTGCGACACGACGCGCGTCACGATCTCGCAGAGCCGCGCCCCCTGCTCCGGCATCGGCAGGAAGCGGAAGCGCAGCAGCAGCACCGTGCACGACACCGGCCGGAACCGGTTCACCGTGTCCCGCATCGCGTCCAGGTTCAGCCGCGTGCGCACCTTGCCGTCGCGCTCGTAGCGCGCCATCATGGTGTCCGGCACCAGCGCCTTGAGCGCCATCAGCTGCCGCGTCATGTTCGCGTACCCCTCGTACACGCGGCGCACCTCCGTGATGCGGAACGCCGCCGGCGGGTGCGTCGCGTCCTCCTCGCTGATGTCGAGCGCCGACAGCCGCTGCAGCGCCGGCACCAGCTTCCGCAGCGGCCGCATCGCGCGCCACCCGGACGTCACGGACGCAACAACCGTCAGGACGACGATGCTTACAAAGACACCGATCACCACACTGCGGGCTTGAAGAAAGCGGCGCCTGAACTCGTCAGGACTCAACGTGAAGAACAGAAGGAGCTGAAAGCCGTTCGCTAGCTGGACTGGACTGATGAACAGCACAATGAGGCCGCCGTTGTGGCGGAATTGTATAGTGCTCCTGTTAGCATACACAACATTACACCCACCGTTGTCTTGAAATGCTTCGAATGCGGCGCGCGCTAGACTGTCACTGATGTTTGATCCACCAATCCACTCATAGTGAAGATTACCCAACTCGTCTGGTACTGGAACTGCGGTTGTTTGATTCCAGCTCGTCATCGGGACGATATCGCGCAAACAGTCATACGTCATAGTGATACTATGCGTTCCCAATGTTTCCGCATACTGAAGCACCTGTGATGTAAAAAAGTTCTCTGCGAGTGAGACGGACACAAGGCCCAGCTTGTCATCCAGCGTGAACGGATACACGTATTGGAAGTACGAGGCGGCGCTACTCCCAGCGGGGTACCACTGCGAGACCTGCTGCCCCTGTTGCCAAGGCTTGGCCACAACATTGAACATGGAGGTAGGGCTAAGGGCAATGCGATAGCCCAAGTCGTATTGCAGCAGGACAGGATCTGGCCCGTACTCCAGTATGCCTCCTCGAGCTTGAAGCACGCGGAGTGGAATCAGCTCCGGCCCTATCGTATCCATGAAGCCGCCCCCTAGCACATTGTATGTCGATGTGTTAAAAACCATACTGTTCTGGGAGCTGATGACGGACGCTAGCATACCTCCTTCTATCACAAAATTTACTAGATCAATTGCTTCCATCCCATTTATAAAGGAGGCCAGATCGAAAAAGAGCCGCTCTGCGCTTGCAGGCAAGAGCGCGCTTTCCGAGGTAGACCGCTGAGTTGGACCAATGAAGCGTTGGCAAACGGAATTGGTAAGCATGGGAAGCTGTGAGACCGCCGCTTCCATTCCACCAATCATGCCGTTCGACGACGAATTCGCTAGTCGAGCAACGGTATCCATTGCTAGATTCTGTGCAAAGAAGTAGAAGGGGAGAAACGCGATCAATCCAACAGACACCACAGCAAACAACATGTAAACAGCAACAAGAACCGTGCTGCTCAGGTGGAAGCGGCCCTTCACGCTCGGGGGCGCCAGTTCGGCAGGGGCGGAGGCCTCCTTGTCCGATTCAGTCGCTGCAGGCGCACTTGTCGACGGCTCCGCCACCCGCGCCGGCGCGTCCACGTCGAGGGCGCTGGCGTTGGCTACACTGCTATCGGTGCGGCCCGCGTGCGCAGCGGCAAGAGCATCCGCATTGGGTAGTGGAAGGCGGCGACGTGGGGGCGCGACGGAGCTCACCGTTGACGGTGAGACACAGGAGGAGGAGTAGGAGGACGTCGAAGAAGCCGGTGACCTTCCTCGAGGCTGCGTCTGTCCGCGTGCGCTGTCCTTGGCAGAGTTACTGCGGCTTTTACTGTGCGGTACACTTGACTGGGGCTGGGGATCTACGTGAGTGACAGGGATCGGTGCGCTCTCGACTGAGGGAGGGCGGGAAAGGTCACTCATTTCCGACTGTGGGAAATTGTTGACGTTTGTAGGGATAAGAAATGGAGTTGTTGAAGTAAAAAAAAGAATACAATGAACCAGAGAGTCAGGACGCTCCAGAACGCCATGAACACTCAAATGATACTAAATCTACGTTGTTGAAATGGTGTAAATACTCTATACTTTACAATCAGTAAGCTACAATTCTTACTTTTTAATTAAAAAAAAAGAGGAGAAGAAGAGGAGGTTAAAGTAGCGCTAAAACGATGAAGACATCGACATAGAGCTCGATAAACGTACTGCCCTCTTGGGAAAACACTTGTCATTCTAGGGACAAGCTTTCATGTCCACAAAACTATTACGAATAGCGAGCAATGAAGGACACTTTGTTTTTCTTTCCAAGACGAGCCGAAACTCACGCAGGAACACACAAACCCTGAGAGAGACTAACGAAAAAAAAATAGGTAGAGAAGGTATGCAAGCACCACTAAGCAAGTTGTCGGCAATACAAGTATGAAGTGTCAAACAAAACTAATGTCGACGGTGCACTTCCACGGTGAATTCGAGAAGGGAGGCAGGGAAGGTGGGTTAAAGAAAAAAAATTGCGGCTTGAACGATCAAGAATGAACCAGATACACAACAGCAGTAAGGAACATATATATACACGCAAACGCACTCTACTAGAAAATTTAATGGAGAAGATATACTTCGAAACGAAAATTGAAAAAAAAATAAGATGAAAGCACTGGGAAGGAGAAAAAATCAACGAACCAAATGAGACAATAAAACACAGACAATACGTCGTTGCAGACTGTCTGGGGTAAGAAGATAGCACAACATCAATGGCATAGAGGTCTAGATAACAGACGTAAGACACGGCAACAAGATATATTCATTGTTCTTGGGTACAGAGAGATGAATTGCAACATTGAAAAAGAGCAACACGTCTCGAAAGCAACAAATTCACCGAACCTTACAGGAAAGGTCCTACAGCACGAAGGGGTGGGAGGCGAGGGCGGTGGCGGAGGGGCGGCGGGCGGGGTCGGTGCAGCAGCAGGCGGCGGCGAAGGCGAGGATGTCGGCGGGGATGTCGGGGTGCAGCTCCGGCACCACGTCGCCGTGGCTGATGAGCTTCTCCATCTCGAGGTCCTTCTCGAGCAGCTTCTCCAGCTCCTCCGGCCGCCGCCCGCGCGCCACCATCGCCTCCGACCAGCACCACGGCGGCCGCCCCAGGTACATCTCCAGCACGCACAGCCCGAGCGAGTAGATGTCGGAGGCGTAGCTCGCCATGGCGTTGTCGCGCGCCACCTCCGGCGCGAAGTACAGCATCGTGCCGCGGATCCGCAGCGTCGAGCCCGCCAGCGCCTCCACCGACGTCGTGTTCAGCGCCGACCCAAAGTCGGTCAGCTTGCACGTCCCGTCCACGTCCACCAGGATGTTGCGCGGCTTGAGGTCGCAGTGCACCACCTCGTTGGCGTGCAGGTGCTGCAGCCCGGCCAGCACGTTCTTGGTGTAGCACCGGATCACCGAGGGCTCCAGCGAGCCGAAGCGCTGCAGCAGGTCGTGCAGCGAGCCGCCGCTGATGTACTCCATGATGATGCACAGGTACCCGTCGTTGAAGAAGCAGCTGATGTAGCGCACCACGTTGGCGTGCCGCATCTTGGTGTACACCCGCACCTCCTCCACCAGCTCCTTCTCGCTGATGTTGCGCCCGCGCCGCGGCAGCGCCTTCACCGCCACCTGCCGCCCGTCCTCCCCGATGGCGTGGTAGATGCTGCCGAAGGTGCCGCTCGCGATGGGGCTCGTCGTGCGCACCCACTGGCTCCCGTTCATGTCCACCAGGCACACCGGCAGCGCCGAGCGGTCCGGCGCCTCCTCCGCCGCCGCGGCCGCCCCGCCGCCGTCAGCGCCGCCGTCGTCGTCGTCGTCGGCGCCGAGCCCGAAGTCGAACATGTTCTCGATGTCGTCCTGGTCGTCCTCCTCGGCCGGCGCCTCCGCGTCGTCGCCGTCCGGCAGCAGCGCCAGCAGCGGCGCCTCGGGGCTGCGCGGCTCGTCGGTGCCCGCCGGCGACGTCACCGAGGGGCCGCCCGACGGCGGGGCGGGGCCGCCACCGGCACCGGGTGCGGCGCCGGGCGCGGCCGTAGCACCGCCGGCCTCCGCAGCCGCCGCCCGCCGCCGCCGCCGCGGCCGTCTCGCTCGGGTCCTCGAAGAGGTACGCGTCGCCCCACACGCGCCGGTACGGCGTCGCGTCGCCCGCCTCCACGCGCTGCCGGCACAGCCGCCGCAGCCGCTGGCACTGCGCCCCGCGCGGCTCCGCCACCGCGTCCAGCGCACGCAGCGCGCCCGCGTAGTCGCCCTCCAGCATGCACGAGAACCCCGCGCGGAACCGCCGCGCGTCCTCCGCCGTCGTCGCCGCGCGCCGGCTGCCCACCTCGCACAGCTGCACCTGCCGCCCACCGGGCAGCTCGATCAGCTCCACCGGCAGGTTCTCCTCCGGCGCCATCCGCAGCGTCGCCTCGCTCGTCCCGGCGTAGTGGCACCCAATGTCCCACATCACATCGTTAAGCTTAAAGAGGGGATCGGTGCCACAGAGCACTACGGTGTTGTAGCCACTTGCACTAACGGTACCAATGTAATATTCACTACTATCAAGTACACAAGTGATACTGTCGTACCACTCGGGGGCAGCTCGCGCTCCAGCTCCTGCATCATCGCACATCCCTCCTCCGACGCCATACTGATCTGCTGGTGGGCGCCGAAGCTGCAAACCAACGTGTCAAGGCAAAACGCTTCGATGTAGCAGCTGAGGTGGTGCGACACGACGCGCGTCACGATCTCGCAGAGCCGCGCCCCCTGCTCCGGCATCGGCAGGAAGCGGAAGCGCAGCAGCAGCACCGTGCACGACACCGGACGGAACCGGTTCACCGTGTCCCGCATCGCGTCCAGGTTCAGCCGCGTGCGCACCTTGCCGTCGCGCTCGTAGCGCGCCATCATGGTGTCGGGCACCAGCGCCTTGAGCGCCATCAGCTGCCGCGTCATGTTCGCGTACCCCTCGTACACGCGGCGCACCTCCGTGATGCGGAACGCCGCCGGCGGGTGCGTCGCGTCCTCCTCGCTGATGTCGAGCGCCGACAGCCGCTGCAGCGCCGGCACCAGCTTCCGCAGCGGCCGCATCGCCCACCATCCAGAGGCAGCAGATGCTATCACCGTTATCACAACAATTCCGACAAAAACGCCTATGACGATAGCACGTGCCTGGAGGAAGCGTTCCCTGAAATCGTCGGGACTTAGTGTGAAGAAGAGGAGGAGTGGAAAGCCACCTGCTATGTCGACAGGACTGATGATCAGTAGTATAGCACGGTTGTCGTAACGGAAAGGCACCGTAGTGCGATTCGTGTAGACGACGTTACAACCTCCCTGGTCATCGAATGCGTCAAATGCGGCACGTGCAAGGCCGTCAGTTATATTTGCCTTGCCGATCCAGTCGAATCGTTGAGTGCCGTCTGTATTTCGCCGTCAGCAATGTCGTTGTTTGATTCCAGCTTGTCATGGGCAGCACGTCCCGCGCGCAGTCGTAGACTGCCGTCACGCTGTGTTTGCCCAGCGGTTCAGCGTAGATGAGTACTTGAGAGGCGAAAAACTGCTGTGAAAGCCCAACGAGGATGTATCCTGCCGAGTCGTCGACAGTGAACGGAGACACATACTGAAAGTAAACGTCGTACCACGTCAGCGCCGAACTGCCACCGCTGCACTGTCTCTCCACGAGCCCAGGGTACTGCAACCTGCTGATACAAGGAGGAGGGGTCCGCGATCATTCGGGTGTGCAAATCGTACTCCCCTATGATTGGGTCATCCGCCAAGGTAACATTGCGTCCACCGTTGCTATCAAGTAGATAAAACGGAACAGTTCCCGTCTGATTCGAATACCCGCAGGTACCCGAGAATGCAGTAATGGCTTCGTCGCCAACCAAGACAGTTGTCTCGTTATTTGAAATCCCCGACCAGATGTCGTTGCCCACGACAAGACTTGTTATTACCACAGTACCAAAATGAGACATAATCTGAGCGAGAGGGAGCATGAGTTTCTCTGGTGTTGCAGGCAGGTATGTGGCGCTTCTGGTTGTGCGCTGATTGGGACCAATGTAGCGAACGGCAATGACGGAGGCGATTTTGGGCACTTGCTCCACTGCGGAGCGCATGCCGAACTCCATGCCGCGAGCCGTCACCCCCGTGAGGCGCTCCACTGTGTCCTTGCTGTTCGCGTCGGCGACGAAGTAGAAGGGCAAGAACGAAAGTAAACCGATTAATATGACGCCAAGGCTCATATAGGTAGCAACGAAACACGTACCGTTAGGGCGGAGTCGCCGCAAACAGCTGTAACGCGTGTGTTCCGTGGCCTCCTGCTCCTCCTCCGCTGAAAGGGGGAGGACAGTATTTTTGTTTAGAAGGTTATACTGACCTTCGCGCGTCACCTCAGGAAGTGTGGCTGCGTCTGTGGTGTGATCGGCAACAGCATTGTGAGAGACTGGGGATTTTCACCGTACTCGGAATAGCTGACGGAGCTGAGGAGGAAGTGCTAGCAGCTGTCGTCGTCGTCTCCGTCAGGCGTTGCTTGTGGCAAACTCTGTCGCCTCGGTTCGACAACTGGTGGAGTCAGGACATTTGTCCGTTCTCATCAGAAGGCCGTAACGAGTGAGTGAGGTCCAAAGACTCCCGCTGCGGGAAAGCGGGCTCACCGTTGTCATCCTGGTTTGTCACATCGACGTACTTTGGAGGAGGAGGCATCTCCGATGAGTAAAACCACAGAGGTTCTGTAGGGTCAAAAAAAAAAAAAAAGAACAGCCAATAATAAATGAAGAAGGATAGTCCAAGTACAGTAAGAGTAGAAAAAAAAATGGTACTTGACAGAAAGTCTCGCAGTGTGCCGATAATGTATGTGAAATCGAGCAGAGAGTCTGTAAAGCGGAGGAGAGATTCGTAATGAGCAGAGTTACACTAAAGAGGCAAAATGGGGCGAAGGGGGGGGGACTTGTAAAAAAAGACAATGAAAAACAGGAAAGTGTAAAACGAAAGTGAGGGTGGGAGGAGGGTTCTATGGAAGACTTGAAATCGGTTTAGTTATGGAAACACAACCAAGTCAGGGAAGGGAGAAGCGAGAATACGAAAAGACAATGAAAGCAAAGAAGAAGCGGAAGGCAATAGAAGTTGTTGCTGAAATCACAACTTTTTTTCTAAGGGAATCAGAGGATGAAAAGGTCGAGATGTTATAAGAAAAAGATTTTTTTTTCTACGGATGAGTGCAGACTCTCCGTAACAGAATACAGAAATGAAGAAAAAGGAAAGACAAAGGAGCTGAGACTGAGGAGATATTTTATATTCTTGGACTATCAATAAAATTGTGTAGAGAGAGTGATAGTGTTGAAAGAGTTCAGTGTGTTTTTCTCGAGGAGAACAACAAATGTAGAAAAATATCACAGATGCAAGAATACTCAATGTCCTGCTATAGTGCAGGGAGAAGAAAAGAAAAATAGCGAAACGGTTGCGCACACGTGCACAGTCATTTGTAGATATTTTTTGACGCAGGACACACATAATCCAACGAGCAATATCCGAAGTCAAGAAGCATGAAGAGCGAATTTAATGAAAGCGCAGCTTTGTATGAAAGGCGTCCAGCACCTCCTGTGGAGACGAGCCTTCCCAGTCGACACAGCACTTCTTCTCCACCTCTATCTCTGTCAGTTGTGGAGGGATGAACTCACTGAGACGTAGAAGATCAGCAGGCGTGTACGCGCAGTGCCACATGAAGAGACTCGAGAGTTGCGGAAGCATCACCGGAGGCGCTGGATTCTCATCCACATCGGCGGGTTCTCTAGCATCGGTGTCGGTATTGCCCTTCTCTAGTAGTTCGCCCAAAATGGAAACAGCCTGCGCGGAGTGCCACAAGACGACCTTCTGCAGGCACGGCAGACGCGCCAGCACCTCCTCCATGAATCGTCTGAGCTCCTCCTCGTCCGCGTAGACGGCGACCGTCTCGCGCTGCGCCCACTCTTTCTTCGTTCCGCTGGCTATCCACACACACTGGATGCCACGGCCGTGCCGCTCCAGTATCGGCCGCAGGTACGTCGTGGGGAGCGAGAAGTAGCCGCTGCGCCAGAGCTGCAGCAGGCCCTCCGTCACTCGCTTGATCTGCGCGCGCGAGCTGTCCGGGACCGCCCGCCCGAGGTCCTTGAGCGGCTTCCCGCCGACGGCCGTCACCGCCGCCATCACCTCCTCTTCCCACTCGCGGCGAATGCGACGTCGGTGGTAAACCTCTTCGTCGATGAGGAATTGCATCTGTTGTGGAAACAGCGTATGGTGTAGGAATTCCACCCACTCCCGCTGGAGTGATTCCGTCATGGTAGCTAGGAAGCGTAAATGAGGATGCTTTCGTGAGTCAGGGAATGAGGGGTCACGAGCGGTGAACCATTGATGATCAACTCATACTTTTTTGTATGAGGGAGCAAGACACTACGTTTTGTCTTGAAACGGGAGATGAAGAGCATAGATACTTCAAAAGTTGGCGCCAGTATTGACAAGTACAGTACTTCTTTTTGGATTAAAAAAGTCATTTGATGGAACGTAACAAAGTCACAGTTACATAAAGGTGGGAGAAAAAAAGACAAAAGTGTGTATAGGAAATAACATCCGAAGCGAGGTAAATAGAAGAGAAAACAGCAAAAGAAAGAAAAAAAAAACACATCATTATCATCAGTGCTTCTTGAGCTGTTCTAGCAGAGCACTGCGGGGAGGACGGCGAACAAGGACTGTCGGATCGCTACCAGGATCACAGTTGCGTTCCTTACCAGCGACCTTCGGGTCGCCCTCCTCCACCTCGACGCAGCCGATGGGCTCCAGGCAGCGGCTGACAATCTCGTTGCCGTTGAGGGGGTCGGTGATGTCGACCACGACGGTGCCGGTGAGCGCCTGAGTTGGGGCGGCGGCCACCTCCTCCGCCGTGAACTGGAAAACGCCAGCGTCGTCGACGTCGTCGAAGCCCGCCGGGAGCCACTTCCAGAGCGGGACGGCGGTGAAGGCGAGGAGCGCGCGCGCGGACTGGTTCGGCAGCGGCAGCAGCAGCTGCTCCACCACCAGCTCCGTCGTCTCGCCCGTCTTGGCGTCCTTGCCAGCGGCGAGGAAGTAGGCCATGTCCAGCGCGTCCTTCACCTCCTGCGGCTCCACGACGTCGGCCGGCGGCGGACGCTCCACGCGGCACCCCAGCGCCGCGATGTGGTGGTGCCGCAGCAGCGACGCGAGGCCGCTCGCGAAGATGCGCACTTCCGTCTTGTCGTACGGCATTATAAGGATGGAGTAGGTTTCGTTTGAAACGAAGGACGGTAATAGAATAACGATAACGAAAAGTAACGATAGGATACAGGCTGGTTTAGTCAACAAGAAGATTTTCCTTGTGAAATATGAGAGACAGCGAGAGATGGAGAGAAGGGAAAACATAACGGATTAATGCTATCAATATCGCATAATAGAGAGAACCACAGCATGTCTTTTGAAATCCAGTGTAGCATAGCTTTGGTAAAGGAGGCCGAAGGTGTGCGTGTTAGGTAGTCAAGAGAGTTTAATTTTCGCCAACTTCCTCGAAATTTCTGCGCATCACATGTACTAGTGACACGCAACGGCTAAGCTTCTTTTTTTTCTCCCTGTTTCTCTCTTTAAAACACTCAATAAGGGGGTGCACAGAGTTAACGCTGAATGTATAACATTTGCCGTAAAGAAGAGCAGAAAAGAAGACTCAATTGAGGCAAAAAAAAAAAGAGGAAGGAAAATGCGCAATAAGCAAAAGGTAAATATATATAGTTATACTCAAAAATAAAAGACGGAGTAAAACTAGAAAAAGTGGAAGTTTAAAAACGAGCTTTACTCGTTTTGGGATTCGCAATACGTCTTGTAACATAGACTGGACAAGAATGAAACCAAAAACTATATTATTTTTTCCGGAAGAAATGTATTCATTTGGGGAGCTGCGGTCCACCTATCATATGGTATCTTTTTGACTCGGTGAAAAAAGGTCGGATGAAGATGCGCGGAGAGGCGCTACCAGTGTGAGACGCGATTAACGTGGCGTGTAGTCAGGGACCAGCAGAAGAGAGAGAGAGGGTACTGCTAGAGTAAAACGGTTCTTCAGCGCAAAACTGTGCGAGAAGCGTAGAAGGAAAGGAAAAAAACTAATGTAGTTTTTGTTATCTTCTTGCGTGATTACCACCAGACATGATAGTATCGCTGCAGTTCTGTGCGCTTCCCAATTCCTCTCCCTCAACATTTTCCCTAAACGACACGACGCTGCTACGCGAGCGACTCCGCTGGACCCCGGCGGAGCTGGGCCGTGGCCTGCCGTCGCGTGAGCGGCCGCGGCGGTGGTGGCGGGGGCGGCCTGGGGGGGTCGGGTCGGCGTAGGCGCCGTGGTGCCTCGGCGACTGCTCGTCCGCCACGACGGAGGAGAAGGAGGAGGAGCCGGAGAGGGTGCGCTGATGGACGCCGCCGGCGCTGACCGTGTCGTAGTACATTTTGCTCACGCGGTTCTGCTGACTCCCCGCTTCGCCGCCGCCGTCGCCGCCTTGACCACTGCGCTGCGTGTACGCTGTCCACGTCGGCAATGACGTCAGACCGTAGTCGTACTCCCCATCCGCCAGCGAGTTGGGCACCTGGGAGCTACTCGGACCCTGACTCATAGTGTACGTCGTCTACGATAGTTTACTTTGTATAATATAGCTTTGTAAGATCAATTGTCCTCTACGGTTGACACGGTGCGCTACACCGAACGAAGGGATTGCTGCACACACTGGACGGATAAAAAGTGGTATTAGCTGCTTGAGACCAATCAAAAAGAGCGGGAGCACAGAAAGAGAGAGATGAAGTAGAACGAGTGAACATGGTGTTGACGACAACTAATATTCGGGGAAGAAGACTCCCACTTAGTAAATCAGACTAGCTCACAGTGCTCGAGTGACATACTGAAACGGATAGAAATACGATACACGCATCAGTTTATGAAGTACATTAGTTGTTGTGTCTGTGTTACGGAAATTGGTGTGTTTTTTCACTTTATATTGAGGTTCGTCATTTGTTTCAAAAAAAAAAATAAAGAGCTAGTTTCATTCCACGAAGTTTTAACTAGTTTAATTATATTATTGTTGTGCACGGCATCAAATTAAGATACAGAGGAGAGAAGATAGGAAATCGGGAAAACGTTACGAAGATATATATATTTATATATAGGAAATTAAAAAGTGGATCTCTTTCACAAAATCAATGTAGTTAGTGAATCACAAAAGAAAGAAAAACCGGGAGGAAGATGTAGAGTAACCGTTTCAACTACAAGGAGGAAAAGATGGAGAGAAACAGAGAATGTAGCAAAGGAAACGTCATACGCCAGACGAAAGCGCTAGTGTGCTTGTTAATAAATAACGAAGTTCCTGCTAGTCTTTACACTATGAAATGCTCGGGGGAGGGAGAAAAACAACAAAAAGAGGGAAAATAAATTGAATTGTAAAAAAAAAAGAAACACAGGAATTCTCACATTGATGACAGTAGGATTGGGAGCGGATAGAAAGTTGTAGGAAAAAATAACAGCATTCATTAAAAATTGTTCTATAAAGAAGTAGGTAAGGAGTAGGATTATGAAGAGAAGAGCAAGAGAGAGAGAGAGAAAGAGAGAGAGAAGGTGAGGGATGAAGGAAAAAAAAACAGAAAAGAAGTAATGGGGGAAAAAGTAAAACGAAAACCGTAATGTAGTAGTGAACAGCAGCAAGGTTTTCATGTGTTGGCTTTCCTACTTGCTCCTCGCGGCGCACGAGAAGGGTGAGCAACAGGGAAGACTGATGAATGAAAGCATCACAATAATTGCAAAGTAAATCGAACGATCCAGATCAAATGAAAAAAAAAAGAATCGAAAAGGGGATGACTGAACTAAAGGTATTACAATATATATATTCCATCCCATTATGAGAAAAAGAGAGTAAAAGCCAGAGAAAGAGGAAAAGAGAGAGAGGGAGAGGGAGAGATGATTCTTGTTACCACCATCAATGCGTAGTCTGTCGCCCAGGGAAGGGCACTCGATAACATTACACAAGTTGACAGGTGAAGGACAAGAAGGAGAGGGAGTGAGGGAATAAAAACAGCAACCAAAAAGGACACTAGAATGACAAAACAAAAGTGTGGAAAAAGAAAAGAATCATATAACGAAGGAAGAATTCAGCTTCTCAATGCCAGGGAGAAGAGTTCTCAGCACTGAAAACTAAGTAGGGGAAATAGCTCCGCTATAAAGTTCATGAGAGGAGGAAAAATGAAAAAAAAATTGAAAATCACAAACAATCAAGCAGAGGTGTGTCAGTGCAACAGAGTGAGGGCCCTTGAACGAAGGAGAGAAACAACAAAATAAAATTAGTGGTGATATGGTTAGTTTGTTGGGATTTATATATTTATATAATAGAATGCAGTAAGATAGAGAGAGAGAGAAAAAAAAAACAGAAAAAGAATAGAAGAAGTATGAATAGTGGGTGTTGGGAGGAAGGACAGGTTAGTCAAAGAATCATGTCGATTACAGCTTATGCATGATGAAGTGAATTTTCTCCTAAGTGAAAAATCCGGACTTGCCGCAGAAGAAGAAATGACATCTTAGACTACCTCTAATGAAAAAGGGGTTGCCTCCTTGAGCACGCTAGAAAGAATAAATATAGTGTTAGATGTAGAGACTCTACCATTAATGCAGGAGGGAAGATGAAGTGAGCGAAAATTATGCGCAGAGAAAAACAACGCGGAGAGTGAGAAGTGAGAGAGCGGTAACTAAATCAGAGAAAAGAACTTAACAGGGGACGAGAATAGTACAAACAGCGAGGATTACGACAGAAATGAAAAGGACTATATAAGAGGGTGAACAAAGAAATAAAAAAAATATGAATAATAATAATAAAAGGACACCGATAAGTAAAGAAAAAGAAAGCGTCGCTTGAGGAATCAACGAAGACGTACAGAAAACACACAGAAACTGACACTACAAAAAAAAGGGGGTAAAAAAAGAGAGAGAAGATGGCCAATGCGACTCCTTCGAATTATGTTTTATGGTTGTTTAGTTTTTTTTTCACATAAGATGGTTTATAAGTAGGAGAAAGAAGGCCGCAGTAAGTCAGAACGAGACCATAATTGAGGAGACAGATAGAGGAGGAACGAAAGCTGTGAGCACAATCCTCTGTGGACCTGTCACTAAAACAATGCAAGGAGAGGACGATAAGCTGTGTAGGTAAGTTCAGTGAACTAAAGGCATATATAATATATTTTGAAGGCGCAGAGGTTTATTGGGTCTAACGCCGATGTTGCGAGTGGCGAACTGTATTCACTAAGATGGGGAAGAGCACGACCACTGACGCAGAGTTTAGCAGCCTGTTTCGTTGTCGCCCCACGTCTCACAAGCGCCGCAAGCGCGCCGGCTCGGGCGACGTCCCGCCGCGGAGGGGAGCGCTGGGGGATCTGACGTCGTCTTGGTAGAAGAGGCCGCATTCTCGCTGCTGCCGCTGCGGGTTTCGGGAGCGGGGCTGGCCGCGAGGAGGGCGCTGGGACGCCCGTAGAAGACGATATCGTCTGAGTTTTCCTTACTGCTGGAGTCGCGCACGACGGAGGAGGCGGCGGAGTCGAGACGCACAGAGTCGTCCACATCGCTGGGATTGCGGTAAAACTTGGGAAGCAGCGGGGGAGCCGAATTCGCCACCTGTGTCTTCTCAATCGGCGGAGCGGTGGAGTGAAACACAAAGTCCCAAGAAGAGGAAGAGCCGTCGCCGGGGAACCTCTGGGGATCGCGATGCGCATTTCTGACAGTGGGCGACGTCACCGCTACCGAGCCGCGAGAGGCGAGAGGGTTCGTCGCGGACTCCTCCTGCAGGTCCTCTCCGCTGCCGTCGGCGCCGAGCGTCTGGGTGGTGGCCGTGCAGGAGAGCGGCAGCGCGCCGGCGGAGGTGCTGCCGGTCAGGAACGACACCTTCTTGACGCGCGGCTCGCTGGCGGGGAGGGTGAGGCGGCTGCCGCGCAGGGTGCGGAAGCGCGGGAGCTGGCCAATGTCAGCGTCGCCAGAGAAGCGGCCGGACGGCGTGTGGCCGCCGCTCTGTCTGTCAGTATCTGCCGTCACGTGAGAGGCGGTGCTGTCGCGCCTGTCGGACACTAGCGAGAAGTTGCGGGAGGCGCCGTACGGCTCTGCCGACGCCGACGATCGGTTTGTTGGGTGTACTCCAGAGCCCCATACACATCCGACCAACGTCTGCTCTGCGCGTTCTCCTCCATTTGTGGTTTGTGTGTATCGAGCAAGTACAGAGAAGATATGAGTTTCACAACAGATAGGGAAAAAAAGCGTCTCCCGTGGATTGTCTGACAAGAAGGTTAGTAATAAGTTAAATATATATATAAGCTTTGATGAAGGTCAATTTTATTATTATTAAATATATATATTAAGAAAAATAAAGAAAAAGGAGTGAGTATTAAAGCAAAAAAAAGAAGGGGAGAGAATGATCACGCAGCGGGAAAAATAAAAAAAAAGAGATCTACAGCTCTACTAATATTGGAAATATTCTCAAAAGTTGCGCTATCTCTGATGTTATTTACGTATAGAAAAGTAAATCGAAAAAAAAAAAGGAAGAGGAGGAGGAGGAGGAGGAGACAATTGGTGCTGCGTATCAGGAGCTCATTGACAATGCATCAGTGAACAATCAGTGAGTCCCAAAATACATGCAAGAAAGAAGGGGAAAGTGTATCAGAAGCAGGAAGGAACGGGTCGACAAAAGTATCTCTCAGAGGGTGTGCTGAGCATGGAAATCAACAAGCCTACAATCCCGAAAGATTAGGGAGTCAAGAGTGCAACTCAGTGACAGCGGCAATTCATAATGTAAGTATGGGAAATCTTCTGTGATTACGCAACGGAAGGAAAACATAATAAGCAACACAATATCGGAAGGTTGACGCCATTTAAATAGAGAGAAAGGAGAGAGAGAGAGAGATAGGAAAGGGAGATATATAAATTATATAGAAAAAAAACACGCTTTTTATATATATAATAGCAATAAAAAGACTCATATAGTAGTATCACTGACGTGATCGAACAGATTGATACGGAGAGAGAGAGAGAGAGAGAGAGAGAGAGAGAGAGAGATACAAGTAAATGGCAGATAACAACAAAGAGTGAATCGATTTATTGGTTCTTCGTCTTCTACGTCATCTTCGCAGTGTAAAAAAAAGAAGTGGAGACTTTCACATAAAAATAAGTGAAAACTAAAATAAGCTAAGAATGAGACGGCTTTTTTTTTTCAAAGAAAGAGAAATAGTGTTCACAACAACAGATTTTTGAGATTAATAAAGGAAGAATCCGGGATAACTCACGACTTTGTTTTTAGTCGATGAGCAGACACGAGCTGTCAGTAAAGAATATATACATGCGTTGACAATGACAATGTCAGTAGTAAACAAAAAAGAAAGGACATAAAAGTTAGCAGTAATATACAAATATTTGGAAGAAATCATGAAAGAAAAGAACAAAAAAAAAAAGCAGATGAGTAGAAGCGCCGGCGTCCAGTGAAGAAACCGTTCACTTTGTCTTGAGAATGCTCGGGGCTCCCGGGACCCGGAGTTCTGGGCAGGGGGGAGACGGCGCGGACGATTTGGGCAGCTGCGGGGGCGCGGGTGGCACCGCCTGCTTCAGGTCCAGATTGAGCATTTGCTCGATGGCGGCGACCGTCTGGTGGTTGGCGGCGTTGGCGGAGCTCGCGGGGACAAAGGCGATGCTGCTGTGGCGGGTGCGCGAGCCCGGGGGGTTGCGCGGGGTGCCGGTGCTGCCGGAGACCCCGGCGGCCGAGAAGGAGGCGAAGTCCTGCCCGTCGTCGTAGGAGCGGAGGCTCTGGCTGGAGGGCGTGGGGCTGGTGTCGCTCGCGCGGCGCACCATGTTTTCCGCGTCGGTGGAGGAGAGCGAGTCGCCGCGGGGCCGCCCGGCGATGTTGCCGCCGAGCGTCAGGTACGTGGGAAGCTTCCCCGAGCCGAAGCTGTCCTCGGCGGTGAAGCGGCGGCCGATGCGCGGCCCGTGCCGCCGCCCGACGCTGCTGGGCCGCTCGTGGCGCGCGCTCTCCGCCTGCGGGGGCGGCGACGAGTCCCTCCCGTTGACGACTGAAATGAAGCGCCGAGGGCCCCCGCGGCGCTGCGAGGCTTCACCCGGCGCGATGGCAGGGGCGATGGGGGAGAGATGGGCGAAGGGGCTGGCGTCCGCGAGCGCGGTGAGCTCTCCAGGGGACTCTGGGGGGTTCGTCGGAGCGTCTTCGTCGATTCTCGTGAGGCTGCTGGTGGGCTTGGGAGAGCTGCCGACGGCGGTGCTCTTGAAGAGAAAGTCGCCTTGCCTGTCAGTGCTCCTACTGCCGTCGTCGAGGCCATCCATCACGACAAGTGCGCTCTCCCCTCCGTCCGACTCAGGACCAGACATGCTTTGCAAGTTGCCGTTCGGAAGTGATCGGCGGTATAAAGCCAGCAGCCTGGCAGCCTCTCCGCTTCCGCCGTCGCTCTTGGCAAGATTCGGCACCCACTCGTCGTGTTTCACGTCGCTGAGGGCGGCGTGGCTCTTGGCGGTTGTCATCCGCAGCGGCGGCAAGTGTTCCTCCTTGCCTTTACTCGCCTTCGCTGTGCGACTACCAGGAGCACCTGCCACAGTACTTTTGCTCTTCTTCATGCCATGTGTTTTTGTAAACAACACTTTTAATACAAAACTGCGTGTACGCCGGGTAGAAAAAACACTGAAGAAATAGAAAATGAGTGAGGTGGGTGTTTGTTGTGTTTGGGATGTAAAAATAAACTGTGATCACGGCGTACCAGCCGGAAGTTGATATTCGCAAAGAAAAGAAAAAATCTTTAAATCCGATGTAGTGTTGTACACTTTTTATTTTCTATAGACGGTACCTAAATGTGGAGGAAAAGAGAGGAAACAGATGAGAGAACGTACAACTAGACTAAGAGTGGGAAGGACACTGGACTGTGTTACAGTGGGAATGCAGCAATGACATTTACGGCAGCGAACAGCTGGCCAGTATTGTTGAAGTCATCAGCAAAGATGAGCGGAAACATTCAGAGTGAGCTGCAATAGCTCCATCTCGTCTTTGCAAGTACACTCAGGGCAATACGCGGGGGACGCGAGTTCAGCCAAAATGTGTGGCCAATTACAGTGCATCAATAATATATTTGAGGGTTTTGAAATCATAGTACAAGTCCAGATAAACGAGATCGCCATATTGAATGGGTGTAGAATATGTGTATATGTATGGTGGGTGGGAGAGAAGGAAAGTACGAGAGGTACGACGTAAGAAAAAATAAATAATAGAAAGTAATCAGAGAGAATAAAGAGCGAGAAGAATAATTAAGCAGTACGTTTCCTCTCTCCAGCCAGGGTTAGAGTGGTGGTGGTTGTGGATCGCACTTTCTAAAAATGACATTGTAGAACACTTGTGTTTTATATGCTACCAAGGAAGGAAACAGCATCGCATTGCAATTGAGAGAGGAGAAATCATGAAGGAAGGTACAAATAAAAGTAACAAAGAGGTTGCAAGAGAGAGTGAGAGTGAGAGAGTGAGAGAGAGAGAGAGAGAGAGAGAGAGAGAGAGAGAGAGAGAGAGAGAGAGAGAGAGAGGTAGAACAACGAGAATCGAAGAAGATCAGAAGAGGCACATGTGTATATTCAAGTAGTGCGCAGTGAAAGTACGCTTACTAGCGTGAGCGTGTCTGAGAGCATTTATGACGCAGGCTTCTTTAAAATCGAGTCGCTGGTGCTGAGCTGCGTCGAGGCAATGCAACTGGGAAAGGTAGGAACGGCGGAGAGGGCTGGGAAGGCCTCCGGTTGGTGTGAAGTTGCTGAGTCTCGCTCCTCCTCCTCCCCAAGGAAGACGATACTGTTCTGGTGATGCACCCGACCATCGCGAGAGGACACAGTGGAGACGCCGAGAGCGCTGCGTTCGTCCACTTCGAGGATGTCGGGACAGTGGTTGGAGGACGGCGAGCGGCGGCGACTGCGCACTGCTGGCGCCACGGGAGAGTTCAAGCTGCGGAATGATGTTTGTCGTGACGTGTTCCTTCGAGATTCACTACTGCTGAGGGCAGTGCCACTGAGCCCGTTTTCTCCGGGGACGCCGCGCACGTCAGAAGCTGAGGCTCCTCCAACGGAACTGTCGCTAAGTACAGATGTGAAGCGGTACTTGCGGCAGGGCGGCTGGCGTGATGACGCGGAGGGCGTGCTACGGGGTGTCACAGGTGTCTTCGCCACAGCGTCCGGCCCTGCGGCACACGCGAGAGGCGAGGCGTCTGGGCTAACAGAGGGATCAAAGGTGGGGACGCTGAGAAAACCGCAGCAAGCGTCACCATGCATTGAAAACGGAGAAAACGGTTTACTTCCTGAATCATAAAATACATCGCGCGCTAAGCAGGCACTCGCCGCGCGAAACGTACCGGGGGAGTGTGGAAGCACGGGGGATACAGGGACGGAGCGAGGGTCCGCGCTGCGCGACGTGTTTCGACGGTCTCTCGGTCTCTCGCAACAGTCTCCATGTGTGACGACGGATGTGTAGGATCGGCGAGCAGGGTGGCCTAACTGTTGAAGTCTGGATTGGCGGCGGAAAGTAGCCAACTGTAGCGTGAGACCATACAGGGAGGTAATGCCTGCAGAAGAGCGCATGTCATTATTGCCAGTTTCAGTGTTGTTCTCGGCCTGTACCAGTGCAGATCCTTCCAAATTGTCTGCGTGGACGGAGAAGCTTGGCGGAGTTTTTCTGGCAACGTATGGAATGCTTGAACAAGATGAATGACGGCCTGGACGGGTGCACAGCGGAAACAGTGATTGGGTCGACGAGGTAGTGTCCTGCATGGGTACACTATTCATGTTGTCGCCCGTCTCATCGCTACCTGCGTCATCCATCGAATTATCAAGCATGTCCGAGTGTTTGTCGAGGTAGAGCGCCGCTTTTCTGGGTGCTACAAATTGAATTGAGAAAAAGAGAGAGGGAAAGAGAAGGAGGAAGGAGAGAGTCAGAGCCAATGTGAGGAACGGCTGACGCAAGTAAGAAGAAAACCAAATAAAGAAAAAGAGTGTCTTTGCGAAGCAAGCAGAAGGAAAAAAAAAAACAGCACTCAAAAAAAAAAAAGAGAAATGTGTAAGGCAAGAATAAACTATATAAAAACAAATTGAAGAGAATGGAATGTGGGAAAGGGGGAAAAAGGAAATAATGAAAAAGAAGGAAGAGAGAATACTTGAAAAAACAGATTTCACGGGGAGGAAAGAGGGGACGCAGCTACAGACTTACGATTTCCGCTTTTTACCAAATTCGATTGTGGGGGAGAGGAGGCGAAATGAACGAAAATAAAAAATCAACAGTTGAATCCAAGTAATGTATTGTACTCAGGTGCTGATAACTACAAAAAAAAAAGTGAATAGAAAGACGTAGAACAATATATTATGGACTATATGCGAAAACAATTGAGTGCAGCAGTGCAGGCAATTTGAAAAGGAGATAAGCAAATGAAAGAGACAAAGTGAAAAAAAGGGAAAACGAAAAAGAAAGAAGTCGATTGAGATTGATCACACGTGATGGTCGTGGTGGTTGTCAATGTTATTTACCTTTCTCTTCTTTAAAGCGCCAGTCGGTGTTTATTGCTGGTTATTTAATTTACAGTTGAGATCCCCCGCGTGGTGGAAGTTGATAACGGCCTACAGCTACAAGTTGAGAAAGAACAAGGGAGGGGAAAGCGAGAGGGAGGCGGGGGCGACTGATTGGTGGGCTCGTTGTTAGGCTGAAGATTGTGGAGTACTGCAAAGTGTACCTCAGAGCATCGAAGTGTACACACACACACAGAACAAGTGGGATTGATCAGTGTATTTTCGGGTTACCGCCAAGCAACTAGTGGCGGAACTCTGGGTAGCAGAAGCAAAAACAAGGACTTGAATTCAGCAAGAACAGTTAGACATGACATATATGAGGGAAGAAGTCCAACGTAAGGAGGGGGTGAGGAGGGAAGGCAAATACAAAAAAAGAAAGGAATAACAATATTAACAAAAAAAAAAAAGTGGTCCTTGTGGAAGCATCACACACTTTAACTCAAGTGGCGGGCACCTAGAGACAATGATGCAGAAGAATTTAAAAAAAAAAGATTTAGATATCAAACTTACTTCTTCAAAATAGAGTCCGTGCTTCTGAGCAATATGGAACCCTCACGAGAAACCGACGTAGGCAACGGAGCGGCGACGGGGGAGGTTGTCAGAGGCGGCGAGGGGGCCTCCTCCTCACCAAGAAACACGATGCTGTTCTGCTGGTGCAGGCGGCCGTCGCGGGAAAAGGCGACAGAAGAGCTTGTAGCGGCGAAGCGCATCTTCATCGGGGCTTCCCTGACTGCGCACGGTGGAGGAGCAGCGGCGCGTGCCGAGCACAGCGGGCAGCGGAGAGCTGAAGCGTCTCTGCGAGGAGTGTCGCGAAAGTGTTTTACGACGTCCACACTCTTTTTCGGTGCACCCGCTGGGATCCCCGTTTTCTTCTGGGCCGGCACCGATGCCAGAGAGGCTGTCGCTGAGCACCGAAGTGAAGCGGTACTTGCGGCGCGGCGGCGGAAGCGGGGAGATCATCGCCAGCCGACTCGGGGGCGACAGAGGCGACGTCAGAGGCTCCTGGGACTGCCCGCTGAGGGGCAGCAGAACGCTGTCCGGGCTCTCGTTGTCGTCAGAGTCGTTGATGGTCTTGGAACGAGGGAAGTCAGGAGGGACCGGAGGTGACATGACAGGAGCAGAAGCGAAGGAGGTGCGCACGGCACGAGGGGAGTGGGGCAGCTCAGGGGAGGCGGCGTCGGGGGCGCCGTTGTGTGTTGCGCCGTGCGCGCGCGGACTGGTGAGGCTGGTGTCATTCGAGAGAACAGATGTGAAGGAGCGACGCTCACGTGGACCTGCAGTGACCGGACAGGAGTTGCGGCGGAAAGTGGGAAACTGCAGGGTCATGTCGTAGAGCGCCGTCACACCCGCGGAGGAGTGCGTGTTGTTGCTGGCGGGCTCTGTATTGTTCGCGCCCTGCAGCAAAACGGACTCGTCCATATCGGTGGTCGCGAAAGTAAATCCTGAAAGCGCCGCGCCGGTGCCGTGTGTGCGTGTAGGGAGGCGCGAGTGGCGGTCGGGCCGCGTGCAGAGCGGGAACAGTGTGTGGGTCGAGTCGCCGGTGTCCGTTGTGGGTACACCAGCCTTCTCTCGCCCCATCCCGGGACTGCGAGTGGTATCCTCTCCGCCGTCGCTTGCCGCATTAGGGCTTACGCCCAGCCAGAAAGACTTTGCTGCACACATCGTGTGAGTGAAACGTTGTCCAAGATATTTAGAAATGGGAAGTTCAGGGGAGGGGTGAGAGAGATGTAATCGTAATTAGAACAAGAGAAGAGAAGGGAAGAAAAGTGAAGTAGTGAGGGAAAGACAGTGACAGAAAAGAGAGAGAAAAATAAAAGGAACACGGAAAATGAAAAGAAAATATATAGTTGAAGAAGCGAAAACAAAAAAAAAAAAAAGAAGAAAAGTTGACAAAATTTCAAGAGAGAGAAGAAAGAAGAAAGAAAAAAGTGGATCTGCCTATCTACGAACTAGTCAGATTGCGCAAGAAAGAGAAGGGGAAAAAGAGTTACAGTACTACCTGGCGTGTTTACGACTTGGTTAAGTCAAACCAGCAAAGTCAAGATAAAGAATTAGAAGAGTGAAACAAATGATGCGGGGGTGAGGAGGATAAGAGGGTGAGGGAAATTTAAAAGGCGAAACAGTTCAACTGAGAAAAGAACAACAAGAAAAAAGTGAAGATAAAACGGGAAAAGGTTGAGGAACACTCTTTACTAGGAGATGTTCAACACTTTTGGAAGAAGAAAAGATTAACGATGCAACTATTTGGCGCGAGGCGAACAGCTTAACAGAAACGGGAGGAAAACAACGGAAAAGGGAGACGGAGGAAGAAGAGAACAATAGAGCGAAGCGCAGAGTAGAAAGGGAGAAAGAGGGAGCTTCAAACTTGCTGATATGAGCTAGCTCTGTCGGCACTGTTCCGCTTTCCCGAATATCACTAAAAAGAATCTGTTTTTACTGTTAGGATTTTATTAATGTTCTCGGCTAATGATATGAAGAAGGAGAACTTAAATTTTAAACTGTGGAGAGTGCAAAATGGCGGGACGAGAATAGATTTAGTATTGATAAAGAGGGAAGAGAGAGTAAGGGGAGCGATTTATGTTATAAGTAGGAATGTAGAGGCATCTTTATAAAAAAAAACAGATGGAGACACTCGTAAATCAATGATTTTCAGCTTTGCAAAAAAAAAGTCGTAAGGCAAGGTAATGCATCTGAAACAGGCTACTGGGACAAACGCTGCCAAGTAAATGATGATGTAGTGCTTGTGAGTGAAAAGTATCATTTCAGAGGTCAGGCCGAGTACAACATACTTCGTACTGGAATTCTAATATAACTGTCCGTAATAGGCAAAAGCCAATAAATATAAAAACATAACATAATTGTACAGTGAAAAAAAAAAAGAAAGACGGGAATACAGCAAGAGGGTTGGGGACGCACAATGCGGAAAGCAGATGTTGAATGAACGTAAAGCAAGTAGGAATAATACAACAGCAAAGAGAAAAATATATACCAGAACTTTAGTAAACAATAAAAGAAAAAATGAAAACGATCGTTTGGTTCAAAAAGAAAGAGAGTGAGAGTTTTTAGTAAAGGAATTGCATCATTTGCGGTGTGCGACGGAGACACCTGAAGAGGAAAAAGAGACATGGGAGCAGGAGCAAAAGAAAGAAAAAGGACACGAAAGGATAACCAAAGAAAAAAAATACATACTTGTGGGAAAAGGATTGTAAAAAAAAAAAAGCATAACGTTCAAATATTTACGAAATATTCATCAATGACTCAGCGGTGGCTTCTGCGGCCTTTGCTGTTGTCCCGCTGCCTCTGCGGGCTCGAGTTGTCTTGCCTTCGGTCGCCTCTTCTTTTGGGGTCGCCGCGCTCATCCCTGTGAGGGTCTCTCGAGCGGCCTCTGCCGGGGGCGGGAGCGATCGACACCACCTGCGCCGGCTCTGCAGAGAACTGCACGACTTTCTTCGCGCGTGCCTCAGCGGTAGTGCCGGTGGGCCGCTGCCAGGTGTCTCGCCGGGGGCCTCGCGGACGCGCACGACGACACCGCCGCCGCCGCCGCCGCCGCTGTTGGAGGTGACAGAGCCGCCGCCGGCGCGCACGACAGGCCCCTCCGCGGCGCCGGCGCTGCCGTCCGAGTTCGCACGGCGGGTCGCGGCTGCGGGGCGGCGTTCTGCGTGGAGGAGGTGAAGAGCGCCTGTCGGTCGGCGACGCTGAGGTGCGCGCGGCCGGCGGGGATAGGCGGCAGCGCGGCCGACTGCGGGACGCGGCTGCTGGAGGTGTTGAGGCTCTCGCAGGCGGAGGCGCACGGCTGCGACGCGCCGCCGGTGACGTGCACACTGCCGCCGCTGTCGTCGCTCGTTCCGCTGAGGTTGCGGCGGCCGCCACCGGATGGGTACGCGCCCGCCGCCGAGGAGGAGTGGGTCAGCACCCGCGGCAGCTGCGTCGACGCGGGGGTGCTTGAGAAGGTAGTCGGCTGCGCGGCGTGCGGGTTGTGGATGTCGCCCCGCAGCACTAGCGGAGATGTCTTTGGCACGCTGCCGCCGCTGTGGGTGGAGGCACTGTTGTCGTCCACTGCCGCGTCGCCTGGGCTCGTGCGTATCCGGATCATTCCGGACTTGCAGATGGGAATCCAATGAAAAGGAGTTCGGGGGGGTCAAAGAATACAAAAAAAGTGTACCTTCGGTTTCTGAACTGTTTCTAGAAGCTATACCGTTTTCAGAAAAGAACATAGCAAAGAGGTGTAAGAGAGGGGAGAGAAATAACGCAAAGTGATGAGGAGTCAGCACGAGATCGCACTATCAGAATAAGGCAGGACTCGGCTAAGAATAACAATGCAGCGTCATCAGATTTTTTTACATCTTTAACAATGAGGAAGATGATGTTGTGCATGGCGCATAAAGTAGAGAAAATAGCAGCAGGTAATTCACAGCACGTCAGAAAACAAGTGTGGCTGCACCACCACTAGCTTTTCTCTTTTGCCGCTGCTGTCGTTGTGAGGTATTAGTTCTTATTGTTGTTGTTTCGCAAGACGGTACTATCCAGACGCAGCCTGTGAAGCTATTGAATAAGACCACAGGGAGGAAGAAAGAGAGAGAGAGAGAGAGAGAGACAGAGACAGAGAGAGCCACTTGGAATAAGATAATGCTTATTTGTGGACTATACAATAGTAATAAGGGGAAGGAAGGGGAGCGGGGACTTTGAGAGAGGCGGGGGAAAGAAGATAGTCGTGGACAATGCGAGGGAAGACAGACAAATGGGAAAAAGAAATAAAAAAACAGAATAACAGAATAACAGAACAATATGTATATGAAATTGAAAGAATGTGTAAGCAAGGGGGAGGGGAGCGGGACTAAAATCACTGAAGATGTGGTAGGCGACAGCACTTCGACGTGAATGACCGGAGAGATAACTATAGAAGGAAGATAACAAAAAAAAAAGACAAGAAGTGTGCCGAGAGATCTTTATCACCGCTTGTTTGTGTATGGCCAGAGGAAATACACGTAAGTCTTTGAGGAAAAAAAGAAGAAGTAGCTTTTTTATCACGGTCCATGTTTTTACACAGAGAAGCTTTAGACGGGAGAAGAGGAGGGAGAAAACAGCACACCTCATAATAACAATAAAAAAAAGAAAGTGTAACCATCCAAAGAGTGTCAAGAAGAGAAGGGTGTTCGACGAAGAGAGTGTAAGAGACAAAAGTGTTGAAAAAAAGAAGAAGAAAGAGTAGAAGCAGGGTGGAGGGAAAGGGGAAAAAGCGCGGCACAGTGAATTCACGCTTGAGGAGAGAAAGCAGAGATTCGCCTACGCGTAGAAAAGGGAGCAAACCTAAGGTTGAGAAATCATGTTTACCTATACTACTTAAATAAGTGTGGAAGGAAGAAGAAAAAAAGGGATGCCACCGTAAAGGCACTTATTCTCGCCCGCATTGATGTGTGTACAATAGGTCCTATTCAAATTGAGACGGAGAAGGGGGGAAAGGGGAGAAGGCTGCGGCAACTCAGTGGAGTGGCGGTAGGCCTAAAAAGAAAGACCGCGCACACTTGTTAACACTACTGTTGAGACAGCCGCTCCGCAAAAAAAAAAAAAACAAAAAAAAGGGCAAAAAAAAAAAAAGAGCAGAAAGAAAAGAGATGCCACATTGGTGTATATATGGTTGGGCAAGCACTTACGCCCTGCAGGAAGCACAATGACAGAGTGAGTTAAAAAAGAGAAGAAGACTGTAAAAATGCATCCCTCTGCATCGAGTAGGGGGAAAGTAACACTCTTCTAACTTTTGTTAACTCCTAAAGAAGAATTGCAAAGTAAGGAAAACAATGAAATAACATCTGTGTATATAAAATGAGCAAAAAAAAAAAAGTGGAGAAAAAGAGAAGAGCAAAATGATAAAAAGAAAATCATTTTTGATGGCATGGGGTCAGTTGTGAGTTACGAGACCAACACTCACAGAGACACTGTTCAGTGAGACGCAGCCGTTGGAGGCAGCGTCGTCGCCGGGACTGTCGTGGCCCACGGGAATGAGCAGGCGCTGGCCGCAGCCCAGCATGGGGGCTCCTGGGAGGTACGCGTGCCCGGCGTTCACTCTGTCGTCGTGCAGCGAGTGCGGCTGCGCGGCGGCGACGAGGAGGGGGGAGATGCCCTGTATGCTCTTGTTGCGCGTGTTGTTGGGCGGGCGCAGCGAGCAGCGGCCGTGCGGGTCCTGGTCGACGGAGGCGCCAATGTAGTGCTGCTCGCACTCGTCGTACTGCTCCAAACAGAAGCTGGCTTCCGACATGAGCGGGGGCGAGCGATTGCGGGGAGAGGTGGGGAGGGGGAGGGGGGCAGGGTAGTGGAGAGGAGAAAGAAAGGAAATAATGAAAAAATAATATTTTGATTGATAACAAGCAGCAAATGAGTGTAGATAGTTGTGGACAAAAATAAACAATGTGTAAAGCAGAGAGAATGCTTAAAGCAAGATAAAAAAGTGAAAAATAGATTTGGGAAGAGAGAGCACAAATAACAAGAAAAAAAGACGAATTGAGAAAGATGCAGCAGAATCCTATCTCGTTTATTTTTTGTTTTTTCCTGTAAGTACGGAAGGAAGCAAAACGAGAAAGGGGAAAACAAAAAGCAGTGGAGATGGGAATAGGAAAAAAAGGAAGAGAGGGGTTTGTTAGCTATGATGTGGAATATATATATAACCTTTTTCTTTTTAAGCACTGATACAGTAAGTGAAAGGGGATGGGAGGTGAAGTATCGTAGAAGTAAATGAAAAGTCATTGACACAGGAAGAGACAGGAATGGGGAAATAGAAGATCTGAATCGAGAACAGAACGTGAAAGAGAAGGTTTTCCGCCACCTGATATACCGACCGATGTAGTGAGGAAGTACAATATACTAGATATTTTCCACTGTGTACTTCAATGAAACCAGTGTATTACTTATGCGGCGCAGCGAGAGCGTTTGTATATTTATTGGCATTGATAATTTTCATTCAAATAAAGTGGGAAAAATAGAAGAAAATGTATATAGAAAAACACCATGCAATGCGGGCAACAGAAAGCCGAGCAAAGGATATTTGAAAAGAGCCATATTGAATTTTTAGAAAAGTAAACAGCGAAAACAAGGAGCGAAGTAACAGATCAAGAACAAGTAAGCGGTAATACCGGCAGCATATATAACGTTTTGTGGGTAGCGAATTTAGAAACTCGAGTTGTGAGGGGAGATAGAAGCGGGGGGGGGGGTGAGAGAGAGAGAACAACAGAAAAGGTCAGTAGTTTTGTACGGAAAGTCAATATATAATGAGGAAAATAACAGAAGGAACCGTTTACAAAGGGGAAAATGAATAAAGATGGGTTGAAAACAATAGAACAACTAGATTGTGATACGGGAGAGAGTGTTTTCAATTACCAAAAAATGAACAGAGAAGGGAAGAATAAAAAATAAAAATGGACCGAGTAGAAAAAATAGAGTAAGCAAATCAATACGGAAAGCGTCGATGATGAAGCAGAACTAAGGAAGTACCTTGGTTGCCATCAACCTTCAAGCTATCCGTACGTTGGGTGTGAAATCGAGGGGGAAAAAAGGAGAGTGTGCAAATCACAGGAAATCATTTTAGGAGTGAAAGCAGTCACCGTACTTGTATATATAAAATGAGAGAGGGAGAGAGACAAAAAAGAAACAGAGGCAGATAGAGTAGATAGTGGGAGAAAAAAAAGAGAGACAGAAGAAGCGTTTCTTCGAAAGAATCAGCTTTGGCATTTGTCGTCCGTATAGGTTTGCTCTTCAGCTTTTTTTCTCATTGGAGGAAAAAAAAAAGTAGAGATCTCTTCGCTCATTCATCTTTCTTTCCTATTGAAGACGCACAGGATGTCAGTTACAAGTCATAAAAAAAAAAAAAGAATCACAGCATGAGAGAAACAAACTTAGATATCTGCGAGATTCGAGAAAACAAAAACAGTTGCTTCCTATCATATAGAGAGAAAAAAAGAGTACAGACAAAATACAAAATGGTCATACAGAGGCAATTCATCGATCGTTGTAAAGCCAGTTTCGCAATAGTTCAGACAAATAGAAAGGGGACCGATGCATCATTCACTGGTTTTGAGTAAAAAACAAAACTCTCTTTTATTTCGAGAGTTTAGTAAAAGGTATCAAAACAGCAGATCATGAGGCAGGTCTAATTGAAAGAAAAGAAGTAAGCCGGAATGAGTAAGAAAATCAAAAAGGGTAGGGGAAGAGTAAGAAGAGAAGAAAAGTAAGTAAAAGCATTGAGATATTGCAGGGGAGGGGAAAAAGCACAAACAGAAGAATAGTGATGTACAGCATATACATGCTACTCCGCTTGACAAGCGCCGTGAGTCATCCCACAAATTGCGGGAAAGTCGTCGAAGCGCTTCCTACTGCCAGCCCGAGCCGAGAGAGTAGCAATCTGCCGTCGGGCAGCGCAGCCGCTCCTGCTCAACGGTGGCGGTGGTGTTGCGGGCGCTGCCGGCGTCGGGGAGGCCGAGAAACGTCGGCCCCTGCGGCACCAGTAGCCGCACGGTGCAAATGGGCGAGCCGCTGTGGCTGTGGGCGGCGGCGCGCAGGAGGTACGCGCGGCACTGCGAGAGCGTAACAGGGGTCTCGGCGCAGGGGGAGGCGGGGGCGGCTGCGGCGCCGGCGACGCGAAGGCGGCCCCCGACTGGCGCTCCGACGGCCAGTCAATGAGGTGCTGCTCACGCTCGTCGTACTGGAAGAGGTAAAAACAGTCGTCTGTAGACATGGCGGGATTTGAGAGATATTTGGGGATTTGTAAAGGGGAGGTGGTTGCTGATAAATAAAAAGCTGCCTAGAAAACTATGGGGAGTGACACGACTGAAATGAAGTAGAGTTATAACGGACTGATGACGGAGAGGTTGTTATTGTTATTGTTGTTATTGTTGTTGTAAGGTCATGAGAACGAAAACACAAGGAAGGCCAACTACAGGTATCCACGTTGAGCTAAAACAACAACTCGTCACATACATCTGAGAAAACAGCACTTCTATCGTGATGACCACTCTCAACTGATTAGAGGGATTACCGCCCAGGCAGGTCGGACAAGAATTGAAGATGAGAACGCGTGAAGAAGCCCACAACTTCATTTTAGATTCCGATTATTTCACTTTCCTAGATATGGCGTACTCGCACGAAGGAGAACAAAAAAAAAAGGACAAGATAAAAAGGTACGGGGAAAAAAAACAGTTAAAAGCGCTGAAACGCTGTGAAAGAATTGCGCAGAACAAACGAGGGACTCTAGTACTCGTTTGTGAGTGCGCCTTCTTCTTACAGTAATCAGCATAGCCCTTTTTTTTTCCCGTACAAGTTCCACCTGTGCATATTCACAATGGGGAAGGGGACCGCTCAGAAACGTTAATACAAACAAAGCATTAGATGGCAAAAAGAAAAAGTAAAAGATAGTAATTTTAGATATAATAATAGTAATAACAACTCAATCATGTGGTGTGGTCGAGTTGCTTGAGAGTACTGCGGAGAGTGTCGAGCAATCGATTGAGCACATTCACTAAGTGTTAACAGAAAATGCCTTGTTGTTGTTGCTGTTTTCTCTTTCGGATAGACGACAAAAGGAACTAGAAGAAAAAACAGTCAAAACGGAAAATGACAATGCTGAAAGCGATATAAATATTATTTATTAGACAGGGAGAAACAATATATATATAGCGTCACAAAACGAGGAAGAGAGAGTGCCCCAAAGACAGCTTGGGTATTTTTTGCTAATTTCCTCCCCTCGTATAGGAGCTTGGGGCTGTCGTGTTGTTTAAAGAGTTTTATTTTATTAAGTAGGTTTTGAGATTTTTCATCTGTGTCGTTTTTATTGTTTTTTTGTTTTGTTGAAACGAGGGACTAAAGAAAGAGCCGAGGTAGTGAGACAACAGAGAAGTTCGACACAGTGCCAGGTAGAAAGGAAGTGATAAAAAAAAAGAAGCAAAACACTTGGCCCCTCTTATCACTCCGACTGGTGGCCTTCTCTGCTTTTATCCATCATCATCACAGGTAACGCTGGCGACGTCAGAGGTGGTGTGTCTTCTAAGAAGAAGAAAAAAGAAAAAGAGTAAAAATGGCAAAGAAAAAATGTTGGTGTTTTGGTAGTTTCGTTTGGAAAAAGACGAGTATCACCCTTTCTTTTTTTTGTGCGATTTTACGTGCCATTTCCTTGCTTAATAAATTTTTAAGCGTATTTTCACACTATTAAAGTAAGCATGATCCGATTGTTATGTTAGACTATGTTTAACGCTTCAATAGTCATTAAACCTAAATCGGGAAAGAGAAAGTCGAAAATTGGACTGAGCCAAACAATAGAATGTGAAGGGGAGCAAATAAAGTTTGGAAGAGAGATAAAAGAACAGAATAGAAAATGAGGTAGGGAAAGACGCAGAAAGAAGCGGAAAGTAGTGATAATCGAATTGAAAATGAAAGAAAAGGGGAAAAATAAAATTACAGCACCGTTTGCTAGTAGCATTCGACGCTTGTTTTTCACCACGAGCGAATGGGGAAAAAAAAGTAGAGAAACATTTTATAGAATAGATCGCAGAAAAAAATAAAAACAGAAGAGAAATTCATACGATGAAAAGAAAAAGCAGAAAGTGAGAACAACAACAAATGACAACACGAACGGGGATTTTAGCAGGGAAATCCGAGAGTGGTGCGAACCATTTCTCTCTTTCTCTTTCTCTCTTTCTCTACGACTTGGAGCCGAGCTTTTCTGAAGTGTACTTCATATTATAAAAGGCTCTTGAGCTGATCCGAGAGTGGAAAAAAAAAGAGAATATAAGCATCAAACGGTGGAAACAGTTGCTATTAAATGTACCTCGGTAATAACAATAAACAAGAACGGACGAAAGATTAGAAAATAGTGAAGAGAAAGAGACACAAGACGAATCTTTGATTTTGCACGGATTCATTGCGTCAAGTATTCAAAAACAGCATTTCGAAAAGAAAAAAGACCAATGATAGCAGAAGATGAACAAAAAGACTATATGAATACACTGCAAAATGGCAAGCGCGAACGACGACGTCGAGACACCAATTCGCACTGCCGAAACAGCTGGAGACAATAAGTGGGGGAAAAAAGGATAATTATGAGATATATTATCGGAGTGAAACCCTGAAAGGTGTAGTCACTGGGTCGCACGGTGATGAAAAAGAACAGGAAAAAAAAGAGGGAAGAGGGTCACACTGATGTATATATATGTGAAGGGAAAAAAAAAGGAAGGAGGAGAAAGAAAAGAAGAGGGGAAGGGGGGAGTGAGGAAAAGGGAGAGGAAAAGAGAAGAAAAAGCAATTTTGTAGTGTCTCTACTCAAAAGTTTCCACTTGGGGTTTTAGAAAAGAAAAAGGGAGGTAGTTCTCACGTCCTCCTGGAGCGCGCTTGAGAGTCGCAAGAGGAGACGAGAGAGAACGTCAAACCAATACAGGGTGAGGAGGTGTCGAGGCGGTTTCCCATCCTCTACGCCGATGTCACCAACAACAATAGAAGGAGGAGGGAGGACATCGTGAACACTAAGAATCAACAATTAAAACGCGCCCTACATGGACTGCTCCATGGAGCGTGTGCTCTCGGAGCGGCTCGCGTAGAAGTTCGGGGCGGCGGCCGGCACCAGCAGCGGCCCGGGGCCGCGGCCCACGCGGGGAGAGGCCGACGAGAAGCCGCAGCCGCAGCCGACGGTGGAGGGCGACGCCGGCGCGAGGGGGGAGAAGTAGCGGATGTTGGCGTCGCGGTCGGCGTCGTCGCTGCTGTCCTCAAGACGGGTGTCGGTGCGGATGGTGAGGTAGCGCTGCCGCTGCGGGTGAGTGCCGCAGAGGTCGCTGGGGAAGGGGTAGTTGACGAGGGACATCCGTGCTCGGGGTCGACGGTGCGTTGATTACGGGAGATTTGATATATTAATTTTCCTTTTCCTCGTCGTAGAGCTCGAGTGCGTTCGAGAGCCTAGTGTCGGCGGCAAACGTTGAGACTCGTAGTCGCAAGTGTTTCTGCTATGGAGAGGTGCCGAGAGGGAAACGGTGGAATAGGATATGACTGCTAAAGATGCTAATAACTTACAAACTGCGAGATGGGGTTAAGAAACGGCGAACGAGAGCGAAAAAAAGGAAGTGTAGGAGAAGCCGGCAAGTCGTGAGAGGGCATTGAAAAGATCAGTTACTCCGCGCGTAACAACGAGCAGTGACATGACACCCGGTACGCATCTGCAGGTGGGATCACAACGCAGGAAGACAACTAAAAGAAAATTCGAACTCACACGCACGACAGAGACTCAGATACCTTCTAGGCATATCACTTTTTGGCATTTGATCAGAAATCGATGCGCAAGCGTTCAGAGTAGAGATCTGGGAACAAGATGGAGAAGAAGATGAAAACACTGAATTGAGAACGGAAAGACACGAGAAAAGTGGGTAAGAGATTGAATAACGCATTGTTGTATAAATCTTTATGCAAAATACTCAGAAATGTGTATGAAGAAACGGAAGAGCACCACAAAATACAGTGAAGCACGATATGTATTCAGTACAAGAAAACGCCTTTTAAATGTTAAAACCTGATTAGAAGGATCATTATAAAGAGGAGGAGATAAAATGACAAGAAACAAAAACGTGGTGCGGAGAGATATTTGTTGAGGGGAGAGGAAAGGGAGAGGAAGAAAATGGAGACGTGATATATGTAACGAAACTTGAGTGCACAAGAATTGAATGTCAATATATAGAGAGATAGTAGAAATGTAATTGAGGGTACAACAACAGCAAGAAAAAAAAAATAACAATAATATATAAGAGACTTCTTCGAAGTAGTTAATCCAGTGAAACAAAACTGGAAGGAGAAGGTACAAGACGCATGCTGATATACAGAAAGAGGCGTCAGTTTCTATAACTAAACGTGAACCCAGTAAGGAGACATCGAGAGACACCGCTAGTGGAGGGGGCCACACCCTCACGCAGGGCGAGAGGGGAACGGCGTCGGCTGCGACGTGGGGCTGTCTGTCTCGCCGTCGGAGCATGAGAGCTCCATCGGACACAGCGCGTCGAGCGGCAGCAGCGGCAAGTCGCTGTCCCAGTCTGAGAGCTCGGAGGCGTCGCGCGCCTGCCGGCCGCGGGCGGCGGCGGTGGTGTCGCGCACGATAATGTCCGGCACGTGCAGCACAGAGCCGCTCGCGCCGTAGGAGGCGGAGCTCAAGCCCAGGAGCGGTGTGCGTTGACTGCTGCCGCCGTCGTCGTTGACGGTGCTCCCAGCGGACGCGTCGGCGGCGCGCGCGCGGTGACGGTGAAAGCTCTCGTTGGTCACGCGGCTAGACGGCGGCGTCGGAAATTTGAGGAAAGTCAACGACATTCCAGGGAAAGAATGAGTTGTATAAAAGGAAAAGATAGAGGATAATAGAAGCCGACAATATATGGAGTGCTGAATATGTTGTTACAATGTGCTTCGTATGTGTCGAAATAATGAGACGAGAGAGTTGAAAGTGACATGGGTAAGCACGCTCAGTTGCCACAGAGAGGTTTCCAGAATTGGAAAAGCAAACCCATCTTTGCATACAGTGTTAAAAGTCTTTTTTCTTTTTCACGCTGTAAAGTGCCTTCACCAGGAGTAAAACAGAAATCACGACACAAAAAGTAGACGTCTCATATCAGTCAAGGAAGTGTTAGAAATACAATATGCAGCGAAGCCATCAAGAGTCAAGTTGGGAGTGTCTCTCCTGAATATTATCAGTCATATGAAAAGAAGGGTTGACAGCTATAAGTCATATGAACTCCATTGCTTATTATCAGAGGTAGAAAAAAATCAATGATGAGAGGGAAGCACATTGTGAGGTCGAAGATAGCAAGAAGTGACTGAATACTTAAAAAAAAAAGAGGAAGACAAAAGTAGAGGCAATCTGGATTGCAGTCATAATAAGTGAATATTCGGTGTTGAGACCAAATGCGAGTCAAACTGCTTGAAAAGAGTTTAGAGATTCGATGGAAATAACGATGTCAAGTATCTTGAATTTGCGTACATAACGAAATGAAACGAGTGCGAGAAATCAAGCAAAGCGGTGATAAAGTGATGATAATAGGGGAAAAAACCTCGTGATTAAAAAAAAAGGAAAGACGTGGAAAGCGTAAGAATTGCATAGTAAAGAGGCTGGCGAAGTGTGCCGCTCAAAGGAAGCAGTCGAAAACAACAGTTTGTGAGACAACGTGAGGAATCAGAGAAGAGACAAGGCGTACGGCAATGCGGTATCCTTCTGGCGTGTATTATCACTTTGCAAACAGAAGGAGTGGGATACCCATAGAAATTGCCGCGTACACCAAAAACTACAATGAAAAATAAATAAGAACAAGTACAACGAAAAATAAAAGTAAGATAAGAAGAAGAAATAAGCAGTAGAAATAGATGAAAATTGGTGAAGATAATTTGAAAAAAAAAGGAAATGAATATCGAAGAGCTGACATGCGCAGTAGTGTGAAAAGACAAAACTATTTCTTTTTCATGACATATATATATGAAGTTGAAGGTGAAGGAGGTGACGACGATAAATGAACGAGAAAAAGGGGAAGAGAAAGTACGAATAGCGAAGTAAGTACCGTAATTACGTGAAAAAGAAAAAGTGATTTCGAATTAAAATACACAGTGGCTCTGTCTTGACAGATGAGGCGTAGTGCTTTTCACACAAATAGATATCTCAGTGAGTTAGTATTGTTACTCTGATAAGGATTCGACTATACAGGCAAGAAAGGAAAACAAAAGAATGAAAGAAAGAAAGTCACTGAAGAAAGAGATTGTAGCAAGAAAGAACATTCAAAATATCAATATACCAAAAGATTTTGAAGACAAATTGGGATGAGAGGAGGGGAGTGTGCGTTTTTGATATAGTAAACAGAACACGGGAGGAGGGGGGGGGTAATGAACAAGTAGATAAATTGGGAGAAGCGAAAAGAGGAAAAAGTTGAAAGTGATTGAAAACGTGTAGCAAAATTGATGAAAAACTTAATTATCAGCTCTTGAAGGCTGTCTACATACATGAAAAAGCACGTGATCCTTTCCACAGTCGCTGAGGCGCTGAAAGGATCTGTTCAGGACAAAGGTGCAAGATGGTACTTTATGGAAGAGATGAGTCAAAAAAAAAAGAAGTCTATTTAATGGCTGAGCCAGAAAGGTCGGCGAAGAAGAGTCACCGCTTCAACACGCCCGTTTTCCGGGGCCCACTTTCGGAGGAGTGGAGGCCTTCTGCATGGGACTCTCGAGCGAGAACGGAACGGCGTCCGCATGGGCGTCCTCGCTGGAGCCCGAGGACTTGCGGCTGCACCCGATAAGGTTTGGCCTGGTTCGTCGCGGCGGCGGCGGCGGCGCAGCTGGGCGGCAGAAGGAAGCGGCACTCGTCGTCGGTGTGGTCGCTGAAGAGGGGGCGGCCGCAGAGCGCGCTCTGCTGGGAGCCGAAGTGCTGCAGAGGGGGAGGGGCGGCGGCGGCGGGGCAGGCGTTTCGCACAGGCGAGAGCAGCAGCGGAGTGCCGAGAAGGACCGAGTCGTTGTGGTCGTCGGCGTTGCGATCGCGCCAGACGGAGGCCATCACCGCCTGGGGGTGCGGCGGCGGCGCCAACAACAGCTGCTTCTGGCGCGGGTCCCCAGGAGCGTTCAGCATCTCGTATACAGGGAAAAAAAAAGAGGGAACTTTTTGGTGGCCGTTTGCAGACGACTGTGGGTTGGCAAGTGGTGATGTTCCGGAACGCGGAAATAACGAGAGAGAGTTGCACCACGAGAAGAAGAACAAGAAGACAAAAAGAAACAAGATGCTGGGTCAATAGACGAATGCGGTGTTTTTTTTTTTATTATTTTTTTTTTTGCGGCGTACGAGCTAATGAACAAGAGTGAAGGGAAAAGGGAAAGGGTGATAAAGAAGAGAACAACGGGGAAGATAAATAAATAAATAATGGCGAATCAAGATATATAGGAGTCAAGAAAAGGAAGGAATATGATAGCTGAGCAATTAGAAAAGTTTAATAGCGTAAAGATGAAAAAATTAGGTACAACAGTTATAATAGGAGATAAAGTGATAAAATAAGTAGTAGATGGAAGAATAAAATGGTAAAAAAAAAACGCAAAACCTAAAGACAAAAGAAGGTTATTTATAGATATGCAGCTCTGTTGTGTGTAATTGGAACAGAAGCTTTCTTTCTTTTTTTTCTTGTGAAGAAGTATAGACGAGTATTTGTTAACAGTATGGCGAAAAGAGATGGAGATGAGTGCATAGCGGGACAGGTTGTAAAGATAGACAGGGAATCGCACAGACCTCAGAGTTGCGCTCTGGTAAGACAGACGCGGAGAAGCATTCGAAAATGTGCGCTGAATAAATGAAAACGAGAACATCAGACATGAGGAGTGACAGCAATCTGTGGTAAAGGAAATAGAGAACGTGTGTACGTGAGAGGCAGAGTACTCAAGACAACAACAATTGCATTTTGCGTCGACAATTGAAAGATAGTCTTTTTGGATTTTGATGCCGCAACTCAATGTGCAGCAGACATGATGAGGAAAGTGGCAGAAATGAATTGAAACGTGGGACTCTCATCGCAGCTTTTGAGACAGTCCTTCAACATAAGAAAGTAAAATACAAAGGCACACTTGCAAAAAAAAAAATGGAAATAAACAGAAGAAATGGGGGGAATGAAATTAAATGAAAAGAGGAAAACGGTAAATAGGAACACGAAGCGAAGAACGTTGTTTTGAGCGTGTGAATTGGGGAAGAATACAAAGTCGCTTTGATTAAAAATAAAAAAAGATGGAACGGGATCGCGTTAAAAGAACAAAAGAGACCTTCGTGTTAGGATTCATGGTCCATCGTGTGTTTTCTTCTCTTTCCTTTACTCATTATTCTCATCGATGTGGAGGATCCACAGCGACAAGAGAGAAAAAGAAACATGTAAAAGGTGTTGAAACGAATAAAAAGAAAAAAGAGAAGAAATATCTTTGATGCCGTTGTTGTTGTTGCTTTTTAATGAAAAAGTGAATAAAGGTTTCGGTTCATTACTTTCGGATTCCATGTGTGAATCGTGTGAAAGGGACATGAAAATTGTTGGGTCCATGCGCTCACAAGTCAGTGATAACATGTAGCTCAGGAAGTGACTCTTCAAAAATTAAAGGTTCAGGTAGGAAAGAATCAGAGAGGAAAAGAAAACTGTCGTTAATGAGGGCCTGTCCTGCTCTGCCGCAAGCAGATGAAATGCCACAACATCGCTCCAGAGTGTTTCGTGGCTTCTGCGAAAAGATAGCTCAGACGGTGAGATAAAGAGGAGGAAAGATGAATGAAACTATGAGAAAGGTGTAGCGCATGTGGAAACAGCCACACTGGCAGTACACTTTAGATAGAAACACGGAGAAGGGTGAAAACGGGAGGAGTGAACGACCGAGGTGAGTGGAGAGGAGGGAAGGAAAACAAGAAAGCATAAAAAGAAAGAATTGTATGTAGAACGAGTGAAGAGAAACGTAAAAGTGAAATGAAGCTCAGTAGCAGTGAGACGAAGACCTTGTATAAATACAATTTTCGTTTTCATGATGAAAAAACAAAAAAAAAAAACAATATTTTGAGGTGATGAGAAAAATGATGTGTAGTGAGCAGACGTAAAAAGGAGAATATGGGGAGGGGAGGGAATGAAGAAAATGACTAGAAGCAGGAATAAAAAAATGGAGGCGGGAGAGGCGGGAAAAGTGAAGGGACTGACACTGATACGAAATAAAGCATAACCAAAAAAAAAAGAGAGGGAGAGGGGAGAGAGAAAGAGGGAGGGAGGAAGGTAGAGAGCAGAGGGAAGTTTAAAAAAGAAAAAGAGCGACTTTGCTCGCCTACTTAATATCATCATCCAGGTGCCCGTCTGTCAGAGTCATTCACGTCGAGTGGTAATGCATGACGCCTCGGGCGACACGCAGAAATGGCGCTCCTCGCAGCTGAGAGAGGCGTCGGCGCCGCAGAGGTCGACCGGGGAGAGCGTGTCGCGGTAGCGGTCGGCGAGCTCCGGCGGGGCGGAGAGGGCGGCGGCCTTGAGCAGCGCCGGCGGCAGCGTCCACTGGCAGGCGGGCGACACGGAGCACGAGGGGCGGGGAGAGGCCTCCGCCGAGACGCGAGGGAACCGCTCGCAGTCCTCGTCGCCGCCGCCGAGCTCCTGCTCGTCGTCGGAAAAGGCGCTTCCGTGAGCGCCCGGGTCCACCTCCAGAGGGCTGCCGCCCAGCACGTCGCTGGAGCTCAGATAGAGGGCCTCCGCGCTGACGGAGGTTGCCAGCGGCTGAGCGACGCCAGGGGGGAGGGGCAGAGAGTCGTCTGTCCGCTGAGGAACGCTATGTAGGAAAACGAGGAAGGGGAGCGCCGCCGCAGCTGGCACCCCCACTGGCTGCAGAGCTGGAGAGACTCAGTTCCCGGTGTCTTGCGATGGGGCGCGGACTTGGATTCGGTAGCATTGTGGAAATGTGAAATGTGATCTTGACAAAAGACAAGTACAGCGAAGACTGCTGAGGTCGGCGCTGTCAGTTATTCCTTCTTTGTTATTAGCGCCGTGGAGTGCAGGGAAAGATTGGGAAGGACGAGGGCAGCAAAACAAATGAAGAGCGGGGAAGAGAGCAATGCAGTGCATGAATTCTCTGCGCACTAGTCAGGCGAAATGCGGGGTAACTGTGTGCCCAATACTATATAATGCAACGCAATACTGATTGACACTGTAACAATCCCACAACAACAATGACGCAAGAATACAGATGTTGATCTTCCCTCATAAATTGATGATTTCTCTTTTTAGACATACAACAAGAAAGAAACGTGCTGAAGGAGGCGTATACTGGTGTATATAATCATGTAGGCCAACGTGAGAGATTGAAAAAAAAAAAGAAAATGAACGCAGATACCATGGAAGGATACACAAGAAACAAAAAAAAAAAACAGGGCATATACGCGCTAAAAAGAAGAAAAGGGGGAGTAAAGATGCTCTCATACTATTAATATTTATATATGCCATCCGAAATAGGTCGCAGAAATAGAGGAAGAAGACTTTGATGGGAAAAAAAAAGTAACTCATGATGAAAGCACTTTTGAATAGTTCCGCAAGAGAGCTAAAAGGAAGGCACGGTCAACGCGTGGAAAGCAATAATAAAAAAAGAAACAGGTATTTAGTAGATCAACAAGAATAATAAAAATTAGAATCGGAGAGCGGAGAAATAGAAATACAGAGGGGCTTTTAAACGTTATTCTGTATCTAGTGTCACCACGTCTGCCAACGACGGGGATTTTCTTCTCCAAAAGTCAATCGAATAGAGAGAGCGAGTTATCGAATCAGTGATCTCGAGCCCAGCAGGCTGGCAAACACGCAGGACGACGGTGATGATTCCTCAGCAGCACGACGAGGAAATGTAATATTGCAAGAAGAGACGCTTCCTGGTAGCATTTAGAAAAAAAAAGTGAGAGAGGATCCCTGTGGGTGGGCGTGCAGATAACTAAAGAAAGATAAATAAATAGATAGATAGAAAGATAGATAAATAGAATGGAACAATGTAATTGAAAGAAGAAGAAAAAGAAGAAGAGAATTCGCGTCTGAAGTTGTAAGCATTGAAAGGGGGGAGGTGAGTGGAGTATGCGACTTCCCAGCGGGGAAACCAAAAACAGGAGCAATGATAATAACAACAAACAAAAAAAGAAGAAGAAAAGCACTTTCTGATATAGTGAAATTTGTACGTTTTACTCGTCGTCCTCGGGAGCCCGCTTGGTGCGCTTGGTAGTGCCACCAACTCTCTTCTCGCCGCGGGCCTGCTCCTCCTCGTCTCCCGCGTCGTTGTCGTCGTCTTGGCAGTCGTCGCCGACATCACTGACGGGAAGGGCCGCGCCGCTGCCGCCAAAAGTGCGACGGACGCGGCGGACGTAGAGGACGTAGCGCACGTGGACAAAGAGGAGGCAGCAGAAGGAGACGAAGCAGAGGACGGTGGCGACGATGAGGGGCGTGCGGACGCAGCGGCGCTGCTTGCACTCCTCGCCGCGCTTGTACCCGAGGTGGTCGTGCTGGCGGTCCACCAAGTACCCAAAGAGGAAGCGGTTGAAGCAGATGACGCAGACGACGGTGGTGGCGGAGCTCAGGATGTAGTAGATGGCGTGGTGCGTGCTGTACAGCGCGGGGAAGATCATCGCGCAGGTGCTGTAGAAGGCGCCCTCCTTGAAGTAGACCATGATGTACGGCAGCAGCAGCGCCTCGCCGGGCAGCACCAGGATGAGGACGCCGCCGATGATGCCGATGACGGGGGGAATGGGCAGCGCGAGGGTCAGCTGGATGTTCGGCCGGCGCTGCGTCAGCGCCTCGAAGGCGCCCACCGTGAGACGCCCGACGGCGCTGCCGACGCCGAGGAAGGCGGTGTAGAGGGCGGCGACGCCGTTGGTGCGCGGCTCGCCGGTGTGCGCGACGTAGATGGTGCTCGCGTTGTACATGACGATCGTGCCGATGGCGCCCTGCAGAATGAGGCCCAGGTACAGCAGGTACAGGTCCGGCGTCTTGAGGTTGTCGAAGAAGGTCCCCTTGTATTGGGGGTCGCGGCCGATGGGGTCGCTGATGGCGCTGGCCGCCGGACCCGTCCGCTCGTCCTCCTCCTCCTCCCCAGCCTCGTCCTCGCCCGCGGCACGCTTGGCGGTGGCGCGGCCGAACACCTCATCCTCCTCAAACTCGGCGTCGAAACCCTCGCCGCGTAGGGCACTGCCGTCGCTGCGCCTCTCGCGGCCTTGATTGCTGGCCTGCGTGCGCTTGACAGAGTCATTCTTCTTTTTGTTGTTATTGTTGCTGTTCACTTCGTGTGTCGGCTCGGCCGCAGAGGCCTGCTCGTGGTGATCGGTGGCAACAGTGGCCACCTCAGCCGATTCTCCTTCAGCGCCATCGGCAGCGGCACCCCCTCCTCCTCCTCGTCTGTCTCCCCCGGCCGCCGCTGCTGCTGCAGGAGAGCGACGCAGCGGTCGTAGTCGCCGTAGGTGACGCCCTCGGGGTCCTTCTCGTTGACGCCGCCGAGGAAGGGCAGCGGGAGGCACATGAGCAGAAAGCCCACGACGATGACGACGGTGATGGCGCCGATGGCGGTGTTGCCCGCGTGGTTGACGGCCGTGTACGCCGTGACGGGCGAGGTGATGGTGAAGAAGACGATCAGCGCGATGCCGACGACGTAGCCGACGACGAGGCGCCGGAAGGGGATCGACTTGTTGAGGTACGTGGGCTCGAGCGCGCGGAGGGGGGCGAGCTGCGCCTCCGTGCGGCCGCGGCGGCGCCACCAGTTGTCAAAGTAGGGCGGCAGCGTGACGGTGGCGATGGAGCCCCCGGAGACGACGATGCACATGGCCATGACAAAGTACATGAAGCCGCTGATCGACTCGCTGAAGAAGTTGCGGCTCAGCGAGGCAAAGACGGAGCTGCCGAGGCCGGTCATCATCTTCACGAGGCCGAGCACCGGGCCGCGGTTGCGGGGGAAGGTCTCCATGACAGTCACGACGGTGGCGGCGTCGAAGATGCCGCTGGCGGTGTTGAGCAGCGTGTAGAAGACGCAGATGTTGGTGAGGCTGCCGTGGATGTGGCCGCTGAAGGTGAGCGCGAGCAGCAGCGAGCCGATGGTGGCCGTCACGAGGCAGATGATCAGCGGGACGGTGGGGCCCATGAACTCGTAGATGATGGCGTACGGCAGCGCAAAGTAGTGGAAGACGACCCCGACGGTGCTGACGGTCGCCTGGTCGCCGACGCTGAAGCCGAAGCGGTTCACGAACACCGGCGTCAGCAGGTCCCACGTGTAGATGATGCTCGTGCAGATGGCGCAGAATATGGTCGCCGCCAGCAGCCGGAAGCGCTGCAGCTCGTTGATGCTCGCCAGACCCTCCCGGCGGCGGCGCGCCACGTACCGCGACTGGCTGAACATCGACTCCACGAAGTTCATCTCGGGAGGTATTGCGGGAAAAAAGAAAAAAGTATCGTGTGGAAATTCAAAATGTAAAATTATACTTTACTAAATAATTACTTATTTATTTATTTTTTTACTTTTGCTAAGCTAGGCGTAAATGCAATTAGTGCCAGAAATACAAGATATACTATAGGGTAAGCCCTGGTTATGAATGTCGCAGAGTTGAGGAATGATAGAGTAGAGTGGCTAAAGAGAGAAACACAGTGCAACGGTCGAGCAAATGGACGCGTTTTTATACGATAAAGCAGAGGAGAAAGCCTCATAATGTGTTGAACTTCGTACTATTGTTAGTGTAGTGTCAGTCTCTCGGATAGAGTATCTTTCGCTCGCATCAGAGGAAAACAGCAGTTGACGCTGCCTCTTTTGAGGCACACGCATATCGCACTGGAGAACAGATAATACACTTTTCTGTAGAGCAGTTTTGTATTTTCGAATGAGTGGTGATCAATGACCTCATATCTATATATTGGTCACTAAAGAACAGATACGTTTTAGGAACTGTAAAAAAAAAAACTATATAAATTCATAGAGAAAAAAAAGACGAAAAATACAGAGGAGAATAACAAAAGAAAAAGCGGCATTGTCGCGGCTGTTCGCACTGGCAGTGTGAAAGTAAGAGAGCGGTAGAAACAAAAAAAAAAAAGAAGCTACTACATGATATTGTAAGAAAAACTGGCAATACTACATATATATCTTGAAATGAAAAGTTTTCATATACGTATTGTTTATTTCCTTTTATGACAAGTGCAGTGAGAATATAGAAAAAAAAAGAAAGAGTAAGGGATTCAAAAAGGAGCGTATTTGAGGACTGAAGAGGGTGGAATGATTGACGGGCAGAAGAGAAAGAAAAAAGGAAAGACAGACAGCTAAATTAATGAGTCACGAAGAGTAAATAAAATGTGGGGGGGAAACATATCAGTTCGTTCATTTTCTCACACCGCTGATGAACGACAAGCAGGGAGAAAAAGAGGGAGAATCCGATACTTCGAATTAGATTCGTTGACTGAGTTAGTTCAGTTCATCTGTCAGAATAGACAAAATGAATAGTAGATTGGGGGAAGGGGAGAACGACCGAAAATGAAAAATTGACAATGAAAAAAAAGGGTAGATGGGAAAGGAGGTGAGGAGGAGGGAGGAGGAGGAGGGGGAGGGAGGGGGGCGAATCAAACCTTATCCAGGTCCGTAAAGGCGGAGTCCTTGGGGACTTCCTTGAGCCTCTTGTCGTCCGCGGCAGGCACGGTATGAGTAGCCGACTGTTTCTCAGCCGCGTGGAGAGGAGGAGCGTCCGTGCCGCCATAGGACGAGCGCTCGCCCTCGCGGTTGCCGGCGGGCTTGGAGTCGCTGCTGTTGGCAGCTGGCGGGTCGTCCTTGTTGGCGCCGCCCTGCTGCTTGCCGGCCTGCACGCGGCTGACGACGTTCTCCATCTCCTCGCCCTCGTCGTCGTCGCCGACCTCGTAGTCGAAGCCCTGCATGTCGTGCAGCTCGTGCGGCTCGAGGCCGGCCTTGATGCGGAACATGTTGTCGATCTCCTCCAGCGAGAGGCCCTTGGTCTCCAGCACAAAGAAGAAGATGAAGAACCAGCTCAGCAGCACGATCACGGCAAAGATGCAGAAGACGGGTCCGACGCCGATGATGCCGAGGAGAATGGGGAACACCTCCGACACGACCGCGTTGGCCGCCCAGTTGCACATGGTCGCGACGGCGGCCGCCGACGCGCGCAGGTTGTTCGGGTACATCTCCGAGAGGGCCCACGGGACGGCGCCCATGCCCGGCGCAAAGAAGGCGAGCATGACGCACAGCAGCGCGACGAAGAGCCACCCGCCGATGTTGTACGGGATCTGCTTGCCGAGGAGGAAGCCGACGACGGTGACGACGATCATCATGATGCCGTAGCCGCCGCAGGAGAAGAGCAGCAGCGTGCGGCGCCCGAAGCGGTCGATCGTGAAGAAGGCGACGATGGTGAAGACGGCGTTCACAAAGGCGAGCGGCACCGACATGATCACCGGCATCGTGGGGTCGTCGAAGCCGGCGGCCTCGAGGATGACAGAGCTGTAGTACATGATCGTGTTGATGCCGGCGAACTGCTGGATGGCCATCATCATGCAGCCGACGAAGAGGCGGTAGCGCATCGCGCGGCTCACGAGCGGCCGCACGTCGAGGCTCAGCTTCTCGTTGGGGTCGAACTCGCCGAGGTCGATGCCGAACTTGTCGGCGACGCGCTGCGCCTCCTCGTGGCGGCCGCGGCTCAGCAGCCAGCGCGGGCTCTCGGGCAGCCCGAAGACGACGCCGAGCAGCTGCACCAGCGCCGGCACCGCGCCGACCGCCGTCGCGACGCGCCAGCCGACGTTCGTGCCGGTGAAGACCACCAGCAGCGCGGTGAAGCCGGCCGTGAGGAACTGCCCCCCGGTGATGAAGCAGCTGTTGACGGCTACCGTCGCGCCGCGGCTCTTGGGCGGCGTGATCTCGGCCAGGTAGACTGGGACAATCGACGACGAGACGCCGATGCCAAGGCCCACGATGAGGCGCGAGATGATTACCATCTCGACGTTCACCGAGGCGCCCATGATCACGGAGCCGACAATGAAGAAGATATCGGCCACGATGAGACTCCAGCGGCGTCCGAAGCGAGTGGCGAAGAAGGCGTTGCCGAGGGCGCCGAAGAAAGCGCCGACAATCGCGATGGCGACGATCAGCGCGTACTCCCACGAGCCCGACTCGAAGTGGAAGTGGTCCTTCATCTGGAATACCGCGCCGTTGATGACGGACGTGTCGTACCCAAAGAGGAAGCCGCCTAGGGCGGCGCAGAGCGTGACGGCGACTGGCATTGTAGAGATGGAGAGGGAAGGGGGGGGGAGAGAACAGAGAGAAAAACGTCTAAAGAGAAAACGACCGAATTGGAGCTCGAAAGCGGGGAAGGTGGTAGGTCAAGGAAAAAAAGATTAGAGACTATCTTTTGTAGATTGAGACGATAGAGAAACTATTAGCGTTCGTTAGAGTGAATGAAGAGAGGGAAAACAAATAGATAAATTGTGTGCGTTTGTTGAAGTGACATGTGGAATTATTTATTTCATTAACCAGTCTCGCGTTGTTGTGGCGCAGACGGTTGAGGCACTGGGATCACAGAAACAGGAAGAAACAGTAGTCAAGAAAGCGGCAAGAGTATTGCTCGGGTTGCCTTTCAAAAATGATGAGTGGTACAACACGCATCAGTTCAACACAAAAACACACCAACGTATTTTGCACTATTCTTTTACACTAGTTATGAGATGGTGCTAGTCAAACAAGTGAAAATCATTAAGGATGCTGCTCAAACAGGAGACAGATCGAAAAATATGAAAAAAGAATTACGAGAAGGCAAGGATGAAAAATATTACCGTTCTGGAACACTAAACGGTTAGAGGGTAGGAATGAAAGCCCCCTAACAGTATGAGTTAGCTTCGTTTTGAGGGGGGAGGAGGCATGGAGAATGCAGTAAAAATATATAGAAATAAATATAGATTTTCAGCTTTCGAAGCAACGAATCGAAAGTAATCCAATTGAATGGCGTGAAGAGAAAAAAAAAAAGAAGGGTCAATATAAAAGAAGAAGAGAGAAGGGATTAATTCTAACGCATAACCAAAACAAAAAGATAAGTTGGAAAAGGGAAACCGGTTAATATCACATGTTGTGACGAAAAGAAGTATTTACGAGAAGAGGTAATCCGTACTTTCTCTCCACTATGAAAACCATCACAAGTGAGAGATATGTATCACTGAACGAATGAAGGGGAGGGGGGAATCGGAAAATAGAACATTAAAAAAGCATAACAAAAAAAAACGTGTAACAATAAAAGTAGAAAAGGGGAGAGAGAAAGAGAGAGAGAGAGATAATAAGGCAGTTAATATCAGTGCGAAAACTATTACGACACAGAAAAAGAAAAACTTATGCGTAGCGTCTGCTGCAACTTGAAAAGGACATGAGGAGGGTGAAGGGAGGGAGAAGAGTGATGAGAGATGGGACCGAATGAAACAGAAGGGAAAGGATTAGAAATATATATCGTGAGATAATGTTCATGATGAAAAAAATGAAGGTTTCCGATCCTCTCCACGTTATTTTTCGGTAGCAAAGTGGGAGGCGTCAGCGATACTAGACAGTGAGGAGGAATCAGACCGTCAGGGGCTGAGCACGCCAGCAGCAGACCCGTCAAGCGTGCCGGTGCGGGGCAGCGGCGCCGACAGGGAAACGTAGCCTGACGTGTTTGGATTGAAAGCGTCAGAGAGGGTGGAGAGCGCGGCGGTGTCCATGTCGGTGTCGTCGCTGGTGCAGCTGGCGCCGCCCGGCGCGGCGCGGTTCTCAAGTTTCCGCCGGCGCGCGGTGCTGCTGTCGTAGGTGTGGCGGCGGCGGGCGCTGCCTTCCATCAGCGCGTCGTTCCGCAGCACCTCAAAGAGCGCCTCCTCTCTCTTGGCGCTCTCATACTGCTCAGCCGCGTGCTTGCTGCTCTCTGTGGCGGAGCGCCGGGGGGTGTCAAGAACGGAGCGGAAGCGGCCCAGCGGGCGGGCGGGGGCGTAGCGCGTGCTGGCCGGGGGCGAGGGCTCCAGACTGCTGCCGCCGTCGCGCTCAGAGAAGGCACGACGTCCGTCAGAGACCACCGGCGTGAGGGGCAGTGCCGGTAGCACCACCGCGTCGCTGCTGGCGCTGCGGCTGCCGAGGCGCGTGACGGCGGCGAAGGGGGGATGCCCTGGGAGGGAGTCGTCCGCGCCGACCTCGACCTCGTTGCCGGACGACCTGCGCGACGTGGTTGTGTCCGCCGAGTTGCCGCCGCTGTGGCTGTCTGTCGAGGCGCAGGGGAAGACGCGGGGAGACCCCTCCCCGCAGCCGCCGGCGGCAGCAGCGGCACGGCGCAGCTCCAGAGAGTGGCGCGTTGATAAGGGGGTGGAGGTGCTGGAGACGACGTGCGTGCGCGGCGACGCCTCGGTAGCGCCGTCGAGCGAGAGACGCGGGCTGGAGACGTCGTTGAGCGCGCGGCAGAGGCGCTCGCGGGCGCTGAGGCACGGCGGCACCGCCGGCCGGCTCCACTTTCCGCTGCCGACGCTCTGGCGGTACAGCGCCGAGACGGCGTCGGGGCCGTCGCTGCGCAGGGGGCGCAGGGAGTTGGCGTGCGCCGTGTCCAGCCGCGGTAGCGGGAGGTGGCCGCTCTCCTCCGCAGGCCAGCGGTTCATCTGTTTTGGTGGCAGAAAGGAAGAGGTATGTGGAGGGGGGCGTTTTTGATACTATTATACAATTACAATTTAAAAAAAACGAAAGAAAGAAAGAAAGAAAGAAAGAAACAAGTGATCGGTGACTAATAATGGGAGCAGATACAAAAAGAGAGAGAAGAGAATGTTTGAGAAAAAAGAGAAGGGAGAGACGGAAATTTACAAATAATACAACGGAAGAGGAAGTGAGTGAGAAGATCAAGAATGAGAGTGGGGGAAGGAAACTACAAGGAAAAAAGCAAAGCAAAATATAAAACTAAAAAATTATAAGAAGAAGAGTTCAGGATTACAGAAATAAAAAAGAAAAAGAAACACTTTCACTCTCCTTTTTAGTTACTACTTTGTGTGGAGCGGCCGGTATGAAGGGGAGGGGGGGATAGGTAAAAGGATACAAAAACATAAAACATGATGGCACACACTGTTCTGACATAGCAGAGTGATGCGAAGGCGTTTTTCACTGGTGTGTGAATAACACCTCTATGTAGATTATAGTTGAGTACTTAATAGCTCCTCGATCAGGAGGCAAAATCGTTGGGAGTCGTGACTTACTTGAAGGGTAGGCACCGCGCAGGGTATACGTTGGGGTGTGTTTTCCTCTTTTTTTCTTCTTCTTCTTTGAGGCATACCAATCAAGTCAAAACAAATTGTATATTGAACAAAAAAAAAAGTCGAGAGTACGAAAGAAGTGTTACACTGGAATATAACGAGTGTAAAAGGCTAAGGAAAAAAAGACAAACAAGGGGGGACACAAAATAACCTCACGAAATTGAAAAGAGAACAAAAAAAAAAGGAGCATGGGGTAAAAAGGAAAGAAGAGAAATATAACATCAATAAAGAAAAGGGCGCAGTACAGCAACCAAAGATGTAAAACGACGTAGAGTAAAATTAAAAAGTAATAAGCAATTAAAGCCTGCAAAGAGGAATCCGAAATTAGCGGAGAATACGGCATTGAACGCAGAAAAATTTTTATCTGTATTTAAGCTATGATTATAAAAACAGAAGGAAGATCGACTTTTTATATAAACAAAAGACGTGGTGAAAAAAAAAAAGAAAACGGACGGTACAACAATAAAAGACAAAGGAAAAAGGAAAAGGGAAAAGGGAAAAAGGAAAAAGCAATATAAAAGATGAAGAGGCTCAGTAAAATAGAGCAACGTGCGAAAGATTTTTGTTCTTTTTTTTTTTCGTTACTTGGCGGAGCGCACGCGCGAGTATACCTTAATCACCATCCACCTTCTCGCCCGCGTTTGATAGAGGGGAGCGCTGTCGGATTCTGCGAGTCCTCACTCGCATGGCTGTCCACTACAGCGTAAGGGTGAGCGGCTGCCCGCGGAGTTGCAGCGCGGGACTTTGGCACGGGAGAGTTCTCAGAGAACTTCAAAGTCGTCATAGTGTCCTCGGAGAAACTGACGCTGGTGCCGGGCACCACGGCGAGCAGCGACGGGAGTTCGCCCAACTCGGCGTGGGTATCCAAAGGAAAAGGTGAGCCACACGACGGCGGGAGAGTCCCAAAGCAAAAAAAGTGGGGCCTCATAGTCTCTGAGGTGTCACGGGCGGCGGGCGCGCAGGCGGAGGACCACCGCCGCCGGTTGGTGGCGCTGGACGGGTTGCTGCCGTCCGTCTTGTAAATCAGAGCCTGGCGGTAGAGAGTCATCAGAGGATCTTGCTCATTTCGAGAGAGCGGAAGCAAAGAGTGAGGGGGTGAAGAGTTCATTTTGTATGACATGAATAAATATATACGACGTTAATGAACGGTTAACTCAATATAGATATAAGCGAATTGGGTATCGCGTTGGTTTAAAAAAAAAAATGAAAGGGTTTTGAGTGGATATTAGTAATAAAACTAGAGGATAGAGGAGGAGTGAAAAGAAACTAAGTGAAGTACTTTTTTGAATATATATATTAAAGTACTGTTATTGATATACACGTATGTATTTATTAATAAAACTTTCAAGAAGAAACGTGAGAGTGAGAGAGTTCCGTTACACGTACATCGAAAGAAGGTACTAGCTTCAGTGTGTGAAGCTCTGCTTCTTTCTTCGGCTCGCTTTTGGTTTTAATATTTGAAAAGTAAGGAGGTCGTGGTGGCGGAGAAAAGTATGACATAACGCAGTTTGAAGACATGAGGAGAGAGAGCATAGACATCTTAAGCAGGGGGGGGGAGCATAAGCAGGCTTCTAGGAGAAGTAGACCATAACGCTTCTTTCAAACTATTATCGAGGAGCACAATAATAAGAGCGTACAATGTGCTTGAAGATAGTGTTGTCATACATTTCAGTCATGGGGTGTGAAGAGCTTACGTATCAAACAAAATTCACTGTTGCGGATAACGTCAGACATGAGACAAGAAAATAAAAACGGAGAATCGAGAAACCATCATAACGCACTGTTCTTTTATAACAGTAACAGATATATTTGTACATTTTGAGGTAAATATAGCATTTGAAAGGTACAAAGAATAAGAGAAAGGTGGTGCTCGAAAAAAAAAGGGATGAGGAAGTCTGTAGCAGGTGTGACTGTATAGATGTGTAAAACAAAAAAAGAGAGGAGACAAACGTAAAACAAAGATAGAGGGAGGAGAAAATATATTTGTACAGGCGCTGGGGAGAAACGATCGATACGTTATTCAGTTATTGTTTGTAATTCATACGTGCGGTAAGGAAGCTGAATATAGAAAATGAACACGATGTAGATGTTACAAAAGCAGACGGGAGAAGTCATCATTGACTTTTTTTTTCTGCTGCTAATCACGATGTTGGACAGCCGCTGACGCAAAAATGCGCATGAATATTGTACAAGGAAAAAAAACAGCGTAAATATAAGGCATTACTATACATTTCGACAGGGTGAAAAAATGGTGCGTGAGACGCTAATAAGAGTAATAAGAAGAAATTCAACCGTAAAGCATGTATTTCAACTAGGGACGTAACAGTGAATGCAGACATGGATACTACCGATGCCTATATGACAACGCTTGGTGATCGACATGCCATATATTTATACACGTTCACTACGCCACACTTCCCCTCATCAGGTTGACGGGTTGGTGCTGCCCTCTGGGTTGTAGCTGCTGTCGACGTCCTCGTCGCGGGTGAAGCACGCGGAGCTGAAGCTGCGGCCGGAGTTGCCGCCGTAGAGCCACTGCAGCGTCGGGGGGTGAAACGAGGCGTTGAAGGACTGCGTGGTGGCCGCGTTGCGCCACCGCTGGCTCGGCCGCCGCACGGGCGCGTCGGCCTCTCGCGTGTCGTCGTCCCTGTCCACCCAGGAGCGCTGGAAGCGCAGCAGCGCCGGCGTGCTCTGGTCCGACTCGGAGGGCGTCGTGGCGTCGGTGAGGGGCGGCGCCGCGTCGGGGGACTGTAGCGCCTTCCGCGCCACGCTGTGCCAGCCGGAGGGGACGGCGCCGACAAGCCGGTGGGTGGTCTTGGCGGGAGGGTTGGTGGCCAGCGTGGGGGCGACGATGCTGCCGGTTCTGGTGCTGTCGTTGATGTCCAGCGGCTGCGGCAGCTCGCTGGCGTCCCGGTCGCCGCCGCCGCTGCCGCTGGTGGCTGTGGTGGTGCTGCCGCTGTTCAGTCGAGGAAAGTGCGCGTGCGCGCCGGACTCGACGGGACTGTGCACCCGCACGGCGCTGTGGCGGCCTTTGCTGGCCGGCCGCGAGGGGGGCTCCGCGGTCTGCGGTGCGAAGGAGACGTTGGCGACCGGCCCCGCAGAGGCGGTGGGAGTGATGACGCGGGCGCTGATGTGTCGGCTGGGCGGGTGGGCGGGGGCCGCGGCGTCGCCGGCGGAAGTGGCGGCGTCAGCAGGCGGTGGCGGAGGAGACAAGACGCCCGACAGGAAGCGCCCGCTGGTGACCGGTGGCGGCGAGATGCTCGGCTTACGCGGTTGCAGCGGCGCCGCCGTGTCTGCGGCAGTAGTCTGCTGGCGGGCGTTGCGCAGCGACACCCACCGCGCCGCCACCGCACCGCCGCCCTGGGGCACCTGCGTCGTCGCCTGCAGCGCCTGCTTGTACAGCGCGTTGACGGCGGAGGAGTTGTACACGACACCCGCGGAGCTGGCGCGCGCCCCGGGCGAGGAAGTCACAAGTCCCTGAGAGACCGCTGAGTCACTGCTACCGATGTTAAGACCGCGCGCCTGCGCCTGCTGCTGCTGCTGCCGCTGTGTTCGCGCCGCCCACCCCTGCGCGACGTTTGTGGACGAGACGCGGCGACCCAGGCCGCCCAGAGGGCTGCTGAGGGTGCTGTCGCTGCCGGAGGGGGCCGTGCCGTACATGCGGTGCAGTTGCAGGCTGCTGGAGCGGCTAAAAGACGCGCGGGACGGCGAGCGGGCGGCGCGGCCCGGCGACGGGTCCGAGTCGGAGGTGCTGCTGCCGGCCAGCCGCGAGCCGGCGAGCTCGGAGGGCAGCACGCGGCTCTCGAGGGTCATGTTGAAGTCGGTCGCCGGCACCTGCGGCAGCGGGTGGTACGACAGGAAGCGGTCGTTCTGCTCCTCGGCGGCGTCAGACGGGGCGGCATAGCTGCTGTTGGCGCGGCTGCTGGCCAGCACGTCGTCGGTGGTAAGCACACCCGAGCGCAGCGACACCTGCCGAGGGGTGCTGGGGCCCGGAGGGCTGCCGGGCTCGGCGATGCTGTGCGAGCGGAAGACAACGAGAGGGTGCGGTCTGGGCGTGGTCCGCGCGGCCGCTGACTGCCGGCCAAGATACCCAGAGAACCCGAGGCCCTGCTCCGCCGGGGACTTGAGGATGGAGGTGGGCGTCACGACGCCGGTGCCGACGGCGGAGCTCTTCCGCCTCCCGGAAGGAGAGAAGGGCCGCTCATTCGCCTGATCGGTGTCTGGAGGCTGTGCGGGAATCGCCGTCAGGGAGTCGGCGAAGGTGAGAGTGTCCATGCGAAACAGCTAAATAATAACCTGTGCGTGAGATGGGCAAGTGTGTGTCTGTGTGTGTGTGTGTGTGTGTGTGTGTGTGTGTGTGTGTGTGTGTGTGTACCTTTCGAGTGTAGAGGAGAGGGGGGGGGGGGGTTATATACGTGATATAGAGTGCGAGTCCTACAAAATCTTTTCATCATCGCAAAAACGTATGCGCAGCACTTTTGAAATTCATGAATTGTACGTTTCCATCAAGTCCAATAATTTTTTTGTAAGTGAAAAGTGACCACTAGTTATTGCATTGATAATTTTGTCATTTGAATATACATGGTAAGGTAAGGTCGCGAAAGTTATATGTTTTGATGCGCAAAATAACATGTTTGACAATAAGAAACGGGAGGAGAATGAAAAAAAAACTCCGAAACACGTTGAAAACCGCGTAGGCTACGCGTAGTGGATTTGAAAGATGGAAAACAAAAAAAAGAACTTGAAGCCTCTTTTGTGATGGAAACTAGACGGAGCAAAACCAGTCATAAGCAGAGGGAATTTAAAAAGAGCGAAAGAATAAGAAAACATATATATTTATATATTGAAAAGCGCTATAGAGCTGGAACTTTTTATAGGGGAGAGATTAATGGGTTTTATTTCAAGAGGAAATTACTCATAAAAATGGGAAAAACATAGACGAAATAGAAAGGCAGGAAAGACAAACGTGGTCAACTTAACCAGTGAATAAAATATGGATAATGCTTCAGCGCAGAGAGAGAGGAAACGCATAACAAAAGCAATTATAAGCAAAAAATGATGGATAATGTAGAACCGGGGGGAAAAAGAACAAGGGAGAGGAGAGAAAGTATCGCATAACTTCTATAGAAAAAAAATGAGTTAGTAATTGGGTTTTCATTTTGAGGAGGGAGGGGGAGAAAACAGACGCAAGCAAGTTCTACAAGGGTTTATCACACACGAAAAAAAAAAATAATAATAATAATAACACGGACTTTACAGAAATGATAGCAGCAACGTCAGCTAACGGGGGACTTGGCCGTGAAGGTCTTGTTGTTAGCGACGTAGCCGCTGCCGCCGCGGCTGATGCTGCGATAGACAGGTGAGCGCCGCGGTGACATGGCTGCCGAGTCGGTCCCTCCGGCGCCGGACGCGAGCGAGACGACGGAACGCGTGGAGCCGTCCGTCGGCATGTCCAGCGGGTGGAAGCGGTGGCCGAAGAGGCCGCTGTCGAGGGGGTTCGCCGCCGAGTCGACTGCCAGCGGCGAGAAGACCACCGACGGCGGCGCGCGCGGGGACTCGGCGTTGGAGGCGCGCCGCTTGACAGTGGCCGAGGTGAAGCGCAGCCGCTTCGGTGGCCGCTGCTGGACCCTGGCGCGCGGCAGCCGTGGGGTGACGGGGGAGGGGCTGCCGACGGCGGGGGCCGGTCGCGGAGCGCGCTGCGGGCGGTGCACGGGGGACCCCTGCGGCGTGCCGACGTTGGAGACGAGGCACGAGCCGTACGGCGTGTGCGGCACCACGAAGGTGTTGGCAGCGCCGGAAGGGGGGACGGCGCTGACAATAGGAGTCGCGGCACTGGAGCCGCTGCCGCTGCCGCTGGCGCTCGCGCTCGGCGAGTCAAACGGGATGAAGTTGCTGGTGGCCGGGGGCCGCAGTGCGCAGAGCGTCGTGAACATCTGGCTGGCGCCGCTTTGGGTGTTGACGCTGCTGGGCGGACTGCTGAGGGAGGCGGTGACGGTGGAAGAATCCGTTCGCAGGCCGCTGGAGCTGGGCGGGGTCACGACAGGACTGGCGGAGCTGTTCGAGGCCGCGTGCGCGCGCGAGGCGGGGGTCACCAGCGAGTCCATGCTGCGGCGACCACGCAGGACGTCGGCGCTGGTGAGGGGCGGCGGCGGCGGGCCGCGGCCGATTCGCTTGGCGCTGCGGCCAGTCGTTGGGACGCTGTCCTGGTAGAGTTCCGTCAGCGTCGGGCGGGCCGAGCCGCGGCGCGCGGGGGACGAGGGCAAGGGCACAGTGGTGGTACCTTGGGCGGCGGTGGGGGTGAGCGCCGCGAAGGGCCTGGCGACAGTGAGTGAGTTGGATGTGCCGCTGCTCGTCGGTGTGGGGGTGATAGTGGTAGGGGGGCTGACGTCCTGCCCCTCAGTCGCGCCCTGCGGACTCTCGTCGCTGAGAGGCCCGTGCAGCTCTTTGGGGAACGCGCTGACGAGGCCCAGCGCGGGAGGGGCCGAGACGTTGTTGCACGGCCGTGGCGACGACTGTTTGGGCTGCGCCTCGCAACTCGCGGCGCCGTCGGGGATGGTGCAGTTGTTCTCGGCAGGGAAACCCGCGCCGAAGTCAATGAGAGGAGCGTTGGGATCCAGGCCTGCCAGAGCGCCGAACGCTATCGGTGGAGCTACATCGTCCTTCTTGAGAGAAGTAAAGGGGAGGGTCTCGCTCATTGTTTTTTCGTCTGAATGAACAGGAGAAGAGGCGGCGTGTGCGACCAGCAGCGGCACGCAGGTCTCCTCGCCGTCATTGTCCGCCGGGGCAGCGGTGGCAGAGCTGCTGCACGAGTTGAGACTAGCAGAATTTCTGGCAATGTTGGTGGGAGCGCTGACGCTCAGCACGCGGGGGCTGACGCCGCGGGCCGTGATGGCCGTCAGGGCGGCGGCGCCGTTGCTGACGACACGGGGATTGCTGGTACGCCGCGGCACATACCGCACGGTCGAGCGCGACTTGGTCACGTTGGGACCTCTGTAGCTGACAAACGGAAGTTTTCCATCTTCCGGAGTGCTTGCTGAGTTGGGTGGTGACGACATGAGGAGCGGTAGCACCCACGCTCACAGGATGGGGAGTTGAGTGCCCGCTGAAGATTAATAGAGACTCTCGAGAAACTCGTCAATGCAAAGGAATGAAAAACAGAAAGAGGTGGGAACGACAAAAAAAAGAATAAAAGTTATAATTTTATCAGCTGTATCAGTGCAGACAACAAAGCGGTAAGAATTCAAATATTTCTTCTACAGCTTCGTTATTGACTACCACTTTATCAAAACAAATATATATATAAAGAGAAGGAGAGAAGACGGAGGGGAAAGAGAGAAGGAAATGAAAATACTTAAGCAGGAAACTAAAACTTCAAAGAGAGAGATGAGATTATTAAAGTAAAATATAATATTGTACAGAGGAAAAGAAAAAGAAGCAAATACTAATTGAAAAGTTTAGTTTTGAAGAAACAGCTGTACTCTCCAACAGTAACTTCCTTCAACGTGTATAGGCGTCGTTTTAAGTGGATGGATTTAAAAAAAAAAGGAGGAGGAGTGTCGTGTGAAACAGTGGTTGAAGAAACCAGCATACGAAAGCGCAACGGAAGATTTCGTCATTCACGTGGTAACATTAAAGAATACGTGGAGAATGGTCCTCGACATGGGACACATACTGCATAGGCCAAGTAGTGGGGTGCGGGGGAGTGGAGGTCGGCATCGACAACTAAAAGAAATGCACTCCCTAGAAAAAGTGCAGCGCCCATTTTTTCGGACCATTTTTTTTTTTCTGAATTGCTATGTGCAGTGAGTATGGCATTCTAATGGTTAAGTCAGGACCAAACAATACAAAGAAAAACTGAAAATAGGCATATGAACAAGAAAGGAAAAAAAAACTGTAAACAACAATAAGGAGTTCTTATATATATATAATTTAACGAAATAATAAGACTCACTTCAGATATATAGATAGTAATCAGTGCTGAAAGTAAAAGTAAAGGGGAGAGGTGTATGAAATGTATGTAGCTGTTTTTTGATGGTGATGATATTTACCAGATATTATATATATATATGAAAAAAAAAAAGAGAAAAAGAAACAGATGGAACTGTGGTGTGGAAAGCTTTTGGAGAGGGGAAGGAAATACTTAAAACGAAACGAGGGTGTGAGGGAGATAGAAAATTAAAAAAATGCAAACATTAAAAAAAAACATTCAACAAGAAGTTCTGGCACGTGCGCTACATGGCGGCGCGCAGGACGTCGATCATGTCGTCGAGGTTGATGGTGAGCTTCTTGGTCTCGTCGGCGAACATCTCGAGCGAGAGGCAGAAGGAGTGCATGCCCTCGGCGTCCTCGGAGGTGATGGGCATCTGGAAGTCGTTGGGGAGCTCCACCCGCTCCGCGCTGGTGCACACGCCCTCCGTGAACTCGTCGCCGGGGTCGGTGAAGGCGTAGGCGCCGCTGACGGTCGTCGCGCCGCGCGGCATCAGGGAGGTGTTACGGGCCGTGGGCGAGACGCGGTAGAAGCTGCCAGGCGCGACGGCGGTGGTGGGGCTGAAAGAGAAGGTGCGCTTCAGCGGCATGTGGCTCTGCGTGCGGCGCGCCGCCCCGGGCGCCAGGCGGGAGGGCACCTTGGAGTGCGGCAGCGAGTACGGGCCCAGCTCCCTGCGCTCGTCCCTGGCGCCCTCGCCGCTGTTGTCGTCCGCGGGCGGCGGCGGCAGGGGGGCGGAGTCCGTGCCGGCGTCGGGGCTGGCGTCGAGCGATCGCAGCTCGCGGATGTTAGCGACGGACTGGTGGATGAGCACCAGCATGATCTCGTTCTTGCGGTGGTTCAGCTCCTCGGTGCACTCGAGCAGGTTGATGATCGACCCCGCGAGGTCCTTCTCGAGGTTGATGGAGGGGTCGCGCAGCATGTACGACATGGAGTTGGAGAAGTCCTGGAAGGCGGCGGCGACGTCGCACATGATGGGCCGCAGGTGCAGCAGCATGTGCTTCATCTCGGGCGTGAAGTGGCGCTGCGAGCGCAGGATGCTCCACGAGAGACACATGGTGCGCAGCAGCGCCGTCATGCGGTACATGTGCCCGTACACCGCCGTGCAGGCGCGCACGGGGTACGTGATCTCGACCAGCCCGCGCTCCTCGTGCGCGAAGCCCATGAGCTCCCGCGTCCCCCGCACCTGCCGCTCGATCGCCAGGATCTGCTCCGTCAGCTTGATCATCGTCGCGTCCTCCTCCGCGGGCCGCATCGCCATGCTGCGGTGCAGCAGCTCCTCCGGGCTGTGCGCCGTCGAGTCGGACTCGAGCTTGCTCGTGCTGCGCGCCAGCGGCGTCGTGAAGAGGGAGCTGAACTCGGAGAGAATGCCCGACATCTTGCGGAGAATGGCGGCGCGCTTGTTGCGCAGCATGAGGCTCGGCGACAGCGGGAAGATGACAATACTGATGGCGAGGTAGATGAAGATGCCAAAGGTGTTCTGGTTCATGCGGTCCACCGCGTCCTGGATCGTCCCCTTGACGGAGTTGTCGAGGGGAATCAGAACGAACATCGCGTAGACGGCCATCACGCCGTACTCCTTGTCGTTGCGCAGAAAGGTGCCGCAGAACATGAGCACGCACAGCGAGGCGACGCGCTGCACCTGCGTCTCGGCGTAGGTGCTCGCGAAGAAGCCCAGCACGGTGCCGATCAGACAGCCCGTGAGACGCACAATCGACGCCTGCACGGCCTCGACGGGGTTCATGCCCGACACGAAGGCGATGATGTTGGGGCCGGAGAAGGACGCGCGGGGGATGCGGATGAGGAAGGAGAAGCCCACCGTCAGGATCATGGCGCCGGCGACCTTGACGGCCTCGACGACGCGCTGAATGTCCTGGCGCTCGAACTTCTTGAAGAGACGAATCACGAACTGGATGTTCTCCTCCAGCGGGCCGTAGAAGACCTTGCGGTACAGCTGCTTGAAGAAGCGGCGGTACGACGGCTCGTAGCGCTCGAGCTTCTTCTCAAAGGTCGTCACGGTGTCGAAGAGGCAGACAATCGTGAAGAGGTAGAAGGTCATCAGCGGCACGAACTCCTCCAGCACCGGCGACGTGTGCTCGTAGAAGAACTTTTGGCGGGCGGTGAGGTAGCTGCGCTGCACGTCGGCGGCGCGGCGCTTGAAGTTCTCGACAGCGGCCTCCGTCTCCAGCAGCGCCTTCTTGCTGTGGGCGTGGCAGAGGCGCGTCATGAGCTCGTCGAACTCGCCGGCGGCGGAGACGAGCGACGGCATGAGGATCTCGCCAAAGGCGTGGCAGCGCTCCGAGTCGTCGATGATGTGGGGGTTCGCCTCGACAATGTCGAGCACGCGGGTCATGCTGCTGAGGTTGACGCGGAGCAGCTCGAGGAACTTGAACTTGAGGTCGCGCAGCTCGCGCGTCTCGATCTTCTCGAAGAAGAACTCGAAGAAGGAGGAGCCCTGGCTGTGCTCAAAGTGCGGGTAGAGGGTGTCGAGCGACTCGGTCATGGCGCGCACCTTCGCCATGGCCATGTTGCGCTCGACGCTGTTGGCGCTCCAGAAGGCGTAGACGAGGCCGCGGAAGGCCGTGCCGGTGTTCTTGCAGATGACGTCGAGCGTCTGCTGCGCCTTGCGCTTGCTGAACACGGGGTACGGGATGAAGATGGCGACGGCGCAGAGCATCGTGCCGATGCACCAGTCCACCATGACGCGGCACGAGTAGAGGACGCCGTTCTCGGGGTGCATCAGCAGGCCGACGGTGCAGCTGTTGAAGAGCAGCAGGCAGATGCGGCGCCCGATGCCCTCGGAGAAGAGCGCAAAGATGATGAGCATCGCCGTGTAGTAGACGCACCAGCCGGCCATGTGGTGGTGGATCTTGCCGGCGCCGGCGATGACGGCGAAGGGGAACCAGAAGATGCCGGAGCGCATCCACGCGAACAGGTAGCACACGGCGTCCCCGACGGACACCTTGGCGGCGAGCACGGTCGACGAGAAGACCATGTAGGGCGAGACGAAGGGGTGGTTCTTGACGTCGGCGGCGAGGATGGCGGCGGGCACCAGCACCGGAATGCACGTGATGCGCGCGGCGAACTCAAACTGCCACCAGAACTGCGGATTGCGCAGAAAGTCAAAGAACTCGAAGAAGCGGCGCGGCCCGGGGCGGCGCAGGTTCCACGGAACGGCCAGCTCGGGGTGCCCGCCCGCGCCGCCGTCGTCGTCGGCGGCGTCGTCGTCCCCGTAGCGGCGGCGGTAGCGCGGGACGCCGTAGCTGTTGAGCGACTCGAGCTCCTCGCCGTCGCGGTCGTCGGTGGCCAGCGTCACGTCGCGCGCCTTGCCGGCGTCGTAGCGGCCGCTGCTGCCCTCGAGGCCCAGCGGCTCGGGCCGGTCCTTGGACTTGCGCGTGGTGCTGGTGCTGCCGCGGTTCTTCTTATCGGCGTCGGCGGCGAGCTTGGAGACGCCGGCGACCGTCTGGGGCGTCTCGGCGCTGCTGTGCGAGTCGTTGATGGTGTTGGACGTGTTTCGGGCGACTCCGCCCTGCAGCAGCGTCCGCTCCTCAGCCGGGCCACCGTCGCCGCCGCCGCCGCTGGTGTGGCTCCAGATGTCCTCGCTGTTCTCCAGGAGGTTGTTTGCGCTTCCTGGAACTTGCGTCATTGTTGCTCGCGTGTATATGTGTAGTGAAGCGCAGTCGCAAAGTCAGCAGGAGGAGAGGAGAAGTGCTTGTGAGGTTTGTGGTTATGAAAGTTTAGGTTGCGTTTTATAATGAAACTGTAAAAAAAAAAATGTGTCTTTTGATGAAGAGGGTGGGGGAAAGAAAAAAAAGGGGAAGAGGGAAGAGAGAATTTAAAAAAAAATATGTAGTTATTAAGAGAACAGGAATCAACAGAAAGAAGAAGAAAAAAAATCTTATGATTTTACAATAAAATAGGTTTTAAAAAAAGATATTAGAAAAGTGGGGTGCTTTTGAGTATGAACGTGCTAAGCTTCTTTCCTTAATATTCTGTTAGTGAGAAAGAATGTAGAAGATGATGAAGAGCAAGATTCAGGTAAACTTCTGACTGACGTGGGAAACATAGGTAGTTCTTTGTCAAAAGCACTGTGGAGGGAAAATTTGAGGCAGTAGTACGTATTTTCATTCTTGCTCATGTGAGTGCAGCAACACGCCAGTTTCACATCATATGAGTGTCTCGAGTAGTAACACACATGTTAGCTAAACACGCTCAGCGCTGTCCACCGCTCGCGTAAGCATCTATAAAGTATAGTTTGAGACATCAGGAACGACGAAAAAGGGAGGAAAGGGGAAGGAAGAGAGAGGGTGCTATAGAAAATTTAGATGTATAAGGAGATAGGGAGGAGAAACAAAAACAAAAAGAAGAGAATCACAGAGAAAGAAGCTCGACAGAGAAGAAGATGAGATATAAGAAAGAAACGAAGACAAATAGGAAGAGAAGAGGAAAAGAACAGGTTGGGAGACATTTAAACAGGAAGCATGAAGTATTTAGTATTGCATGGTTCTGATATATGATGTCTTCCATTTGTGTGTATACCTTTTCATTATTTGTCTCGTGCGTTTCATGTATGGTGATAGTAACAAGAAAAATGAAAAATGAAAATGAAAAGACAAGTCGAAAAAAAAAGGAGGGAATCAACAACAATGAGGCACCGCGGAGAAGAAAAGAAGAAGAGGAGGGGGGAAAAAAACAGACAGAAACGAGGTCTTGCTTGAAAAAAAAGGGCACGGTATGTTCATTTTGAGCACGAAAGGGTGGCTCTGTTTGACAGTGCGAAAACTCGCAGTAAATGATAAATGAAGGTGTCAAACGGAAAGTCAATAGTTTGTTTCGTATGCAACGCCACGCTCGTGGCCTACAAGCAGTCATTGGTCTTTGAACACTTCAGAAGGGGGGGGGTCTAGAACGAAGTAAAGACGGAGAGAGAAAGAGAGAGGACAAGAAGAAACAACCGCATAATTCTCTCAAGAAAAGGGAATTGAGGGAGAGAACAGCAGAATGTATCACACAAGTATCAATAAATGTGAGAAAAGAGAGACGGAGCATCGCTCGCGTCCGATTCCACGCAAAAGGTCGGAGTGAAATAGGTCCGTTAGAGATCTACGCTACATTCACTGTCGGGGACAAAAGATAAGAGTAGGACGAAAATGAATGCAGAGAAAGGAGAGAGGGCAGAGGGGAAGGCGAGCAAAGGGTGGACCTGACGGGAAAACAGAAATGATGAGCGCAAAAGAGGAGCGCTAGTGTAAAAACAAGACGTGAGAGTAAAAGTGGAGCATTGAAGCTCTCAGAAGCAGGACAGACTACGACAGTCGCACGCGCACAACGCCCACCTTTGTTGGGTGTTGTCTGAGTGCCTGAAAGGTGGATAATTGTCTGGAAGAAAGAGCTTCGAGAGAACAAAAGCAGGTTGTAGGGGAATCATGGACATACTAGATTGAATATGAAAAGGGAAGGGGGAAAAAGAAAAGAGTTATCCGAGAAAAGGAGAAACAAAAATAGAAATTTATATAAGCGTGGCTGAAAGACGCGGGCTCACAACAGCACATCTGTTTGGGTTTTTCCCCTCTCACGTTTGGTCTGGGGAGGGAGTGGTAGCGTGAGTTCGTCTACGAGGAGAGAACAGAAATGTAAAGACCGTAAGAGAGAAAGAGAGGGAGAGGGAGAGAGAAACAGCATTTTCTTAATATGGAATAAAAGAAAAGGAGAAAGAAAAAGAACAGCAGAATAGAATAAAAATGACAATGGCATCACGAACACGACGGTGGACTTGCTAAGGTGATAGTAATCTCCACCGGTTCGCTAGAAACGGCCTCCACCCCAAGTGAGAGAAGAAGACTGCCGCCAATCTCGCAAGAGAGCTTGCACGGCTGCTG
>JAQOSZ010000259.1:0-23026 GCA_030347455.1 Kentomonas sorsogonicus | reverse complement strand
GTAAGAACCTCAGAATTGCCTGAATGTCTATGTCACAGCGATGATGACGACACGCGCCCTCTTCCCTGTATCCTCCAGCTCTCCTCCCCCCCCTCCCGGACAGCACCATCCCAGTTTCAGTAATTTCTTTTCTCCAATGCCTCCCAAGTCACCCCCGCCGTCCGTCGTGCAGCCGTACCTCGCTGGCATCAAGTCGCTCATGGGCGCGGGCTCCCTCGCGTCCTCAGCAAGGCGCACGGCGTCTCGGCAAAAGACCGCCTCGCGCTCAAAAAAGCGTATATGGACGTGCCGCTTCCGAGCGAGCTGTGGGGAGCTTCTCTCCGTCGTGGACGGCACGTACTACCGCGAGTGACCGCGCGGCACGACGCGGGAGTGCCATCGCTGCCTTGTTCTGCTCTTTCGCGACGGACGTTATGCCGTACTATCTTCTCTCCGCCCCGCCGACATGATCGCGGAACGCAACAATATGGACGCCGAGGACGATTGACGAACGGTACGAGGGCTTCGGACTCCCTCGAGTGCGACGAGCGCATCGCCCGCGACACAACCAATGCGGATTGGCTGTGCTTCGCGCATTGCTCCAACAATGGTCGGCACCCTCTCGTCTGTATCTGGACTTTCACCCGCGCGAGGGCACGGGCGGCACGGATTGGTCAGGTTGTTCGCTTCGTCCACGACCCCGACGAGTTCACGGTTGTCGCCGACAGCTTCGCCTGAATTTCTGCAGCAGGGCATCGACGAACGATTTCGAGTCGTATTAAAGAGATGTGCGACGAGGAGGATTGAGTGACGAAGTGCGTCGAATACCTTTTACAACATTTAAGTGAACATACCGCAATGACCTGTTCTTGTTTTCGTTTTCTTTTTATTTTCTATTCTTTCAAATCTTCTTGTTTGTGTTTCGTTTGTTATTCAAACGCTCTTCCTCCTCTCATGCTTCCTTTTAAAATAGGAAGCAACCGATTGCATTGACATTGTCACAACCAGCAACAGGCTATATTACTAGTACTATTCTTTATTTATATCCAAACACTGCCCGCGCTTTTTATTGAATCACGCCCTGACGCGTGGGTCAACTGGGACTGCACGTAGAGAGACTGTACCTCTCAAAAACAGAAAAGTGACACTTGTCCATATCATTTTTACTTATTATCTTGGCGTTTCTACCAAATTTGAAAATCAAAAAATGACTGACTGATGTAGGTTGCCTTGTTTCCCCTGACGAAATGAAGTGATTGCTAGCGAATAAATGAGGCAAACACATAGTGGAAGTTGTTGAGAAAATGCAGGCAATAAAGAGAGAGAGAGAGTTCTTTTTCTTTGTTTCTCTTTCTCTTCATTTTCACTTCATTTAGCTTTCCAGGTGGTCTACGGAAGCCCAGCTATTTGCTTGATAATGCCACATCTGATGTGAAGAATACTCTTTATTACTCCCTATAAGTTTCTTCTCTTTTTACTTTATTTTGCTTCTTTTTGCTATATCTCTTGCGGGTATTTCTTTTTAGCCTTTTCCCATGTCCCTTTTCTTGACTTGTTGCGCTGAGGGGGTAACGGAATGTGGAGAAGGAAAAAAAAAGGATTCTATACTTAACATACAATTGGAAAAGGACTCACTTGCTTAACCTAAAAAAAAAAAATATACGTACTGCTTCGTGTCTGTATGCTATCTACATATGTGGTGTTCGCCCTTCTTTTTCGTTTTGCAAAACCAATAACACACGGAAATCGCACACGCGCGCAGATATGGCACCTTCAGCTGCCGCTAAAAAAAATAGTATTGTGAACTGCGTTAAGATCCTCTGTTTTCGTTTTCTATATTAACAACTTTCCCTTCTCTTTTATCCTGAAGTAGCCGAAGAGTATCCCCCTTTTGTTTTGCAATAATTTCCCGTCATACGGGGCAAAATCAGACAGAAGAGTTTTCGGACAGTAAAAAAGACAAACAACAAACAAACAACAACAACAACAGATAATAAGAATAACAAAGAAACCTCAATTTGCTCAAATACGAAACCGCTCACCCTATTCTCCCTTTCTCTCTTTCATTGCTTCCTGCTTGACTCGTACACAAGGGAATATGCATTACAAATGCCTATCCTTTCTGACTATGCCGGCTTTATTCGTGCTGCTCGTGATTCTCGGTTGCGCAGTCGCCGATGTCGCCGGCACAACTCTGAACACCTATTCTATTACTGCCATGGAACGCTTCTTCGTTGGTGGTCTCCAGGCGCGCTGCAATTTGGAAGGCGGCCGAATCTTTGTACCGACCTCTGCAGAGGAGAACCAAGTGGCAGTGAACGCTGGCCTGACAGGCAACTACATGCTCGGCGTTCGCTACACCTTCGATCGGCTGGAGGACCGCTTGAACGGCACGTGGCGGCGCATGTCGCACGATGACATCAACCTGCAGCAGGCCACGGGGACAAGGATTGGCACCGGCGGCTACCTTGAAGGCGAGCCATTCCAGCGCATCGACAACCAGTGGAGCGGCTTCCCTGTGGGCGGGCGAATTCGTCGCGCAGATGTTGATAACATGCCGGCAGTGAACGGCTACCAATTCATCTCTTTCATGCTTGTCGGAAGACCTTCAGACTGGGGCGTGTACTACGGTGCTCCTGACTCTGACTTCTGGATCGTCTGCGAGATGGGCGACCAATACGTCACGCGGAACCAGTGGGGCATCGAGGCTGTCCTCCCCCCGCTTGAGGTTGGTTGCCTCTCCGGCAATCTCACCATATTCTCCCGCATGTGCCAAGCCCGCAACAAGCGCCTGATGCAGCCCACATCGGGGAAAAAAGACCTCGTCATCGCTACGCAGATTCTGCGGGCCGTCGACGCGCTGCCGTCTTCACAGCAAGACAGTGCCCTCAACGCCATGTACCTGCTGGGCGCGTCCTTCAACAGCCTCACCGGCAGCTGGCACTTCCACGACGAGAACGAGCTGCCCAACGGCGTCGCCTTCTCGCACGGCCGCTGCCGGCCGGACAACTACTCCTTTACGGAGACACAGCCGGAGGGTGTCTACTCCGGGTGGGCGCGCAACTTTGTCACGTACATGGCCGAGCCCTTTTGCTTCGATGACGAATCGAACACCCGCGTCGCGTTCACTTTTGCGTATGACAACGTCGATTTCATCCGTGGCGGTGGCTGGCGCGCACGGTCGCTGCAGACAGGATGCGACGGCACGCAAATGTACGTTGCCTGCGAAGACTTGCCTGAGAGTGTCTCAATCCCAGACACTGGACTAGTCGTCCTAAATCATACGTACGGCCTGGGTGCCGGTGCCCTCATGCCACTTTGCTCCTTGTACGACCCTAACCTGCAAACAGCGGTAATGAACTCAATCGCGAAGCAAGTAGAGCTGGAGCGCAAGACGATGTCGACTATTCTGGAGAGCGATAATTCCACCGCCGTCAGCCAGACCTCCGTTCTCCTTGGTGCTCAATACATCAGCACCAACTTCCACTACCCGTTTACTGCTGACGACACGGACGGCGAGTGGGTGTGGTATTCTGGTGGCACCACCATGCAGTCGGCTTTCAACAACCCTGCCGGCACCGTCGGCTACGTGCAGTGGTACGACGGCTATCCCGAGGCGACTGGGGGCGTCAACAGCTACGTCGCCAAAACGCTGCTCGCGTACAATATGAATGTCGGCGGTTGGATCAACGTGGCTGAGGACGACACGTCTGCGTGGATTGTCTGCGAGAAGGCACCAACGCCCCAAACACTGACGTCCTCCATTCTGTTCGAGCCCACACCTGCAAACGTCGCCAGCACCGCTCTCCACCAACTGTGCATTACCCGTGGTCTGGCGCCTGTGGCGATTGACACCGCTGCGAAGCAGACGGAACTTATTGTCAAAACAGTTGAGATGCTGAAAGAAACTTCGCCAACTCTACAGGTCACCGATCAAATTCTCCTCAATGGCCGCTACACCTCTGACGTGTACCCGCCAGATCTGCAGGGCGGTCACTGGGTGCACACTGCCACCGGAGCACCTTTTATGACAGGACATTCGCTCATGTCCAGCACCATCACTGCGACGGCCTACCAGAGCTGGGTCGCTGGCAAGCAACCAGCCACCGTGACCGACAGCACCAGCAGCCAAGAAGCGGGCCTCACTCTCGCCTTCCTCCCGTCCAGCGGCGGGTGGGTCACCACTCAGGCCAACGCTGCCGTTGCGTCGTGGGTTGCCTGCGTCGCAGGGTCGGGTCAAAAAACGGAAACAGAATCGTTGAGTGAGAACCTTCTGTTCCCAACAGAGACGACGGCCGCCAGTATCTCCGGCGCCGCCAGTCTTGCGGACCGCACGTGCATTGAGCGGGACCCCACCTCGCGCGGGCTTGCCATCACCTCCGCCGCCATGCAGGCTGCCCTGGAGTTCGCGATGCTCAAGCGCCTTGACGCCACCGACTCTGCGCGGATCACATCGGATGTCATCGTTCTGCTTGCCGCCTCGTATGATGCTGTCAACAACGAATGGTACTGGACCGGCAGCGGCGATTCTTTCACCACCGGCTTCTCGCTGGATGACGACGCCAAAGCAGATAGCACACAGTACCAGAACTGGGCGGTGGGGTACCCGATAAAGGCGAGTGGTACAAACGCTGTCTGGTTCTCGCTTGAGAAGGGCGGCTGGGTGAATATCCCGCCGTCGGATAAGCAAATCATTGTCTGCGAAAGTGGCCATGAGCAGTACCAGGACGATGCCGAAAAGCTGTTCACCGTCACCGCGCCGACAGGCGTTGCCACTCTCTCCCAAGCCTCCGACCAGGCCTCCGTACTGTGCGAGGCGAATAGCGACCCCTCAGGCGTGCCGTACCCCATCACCCGCAGTGAGGATCTCTGGCGTCTTGAGATGGGCATCGTTGCAAAGCTAAGCGACGGCTCCCTCACCGCTGGCGACGTCGCTCTCACCAATGAGACTCTAGCTGATGCTGAGAGCAAGTCTCTGCGCGTGTCGTGGGCGGCTGGTTATCCGGACACAAGTGACCCCAGCGCCACCACATTTATCGCGTACGACACGACTCTGATGGGATTTGTCAACGTCAAGGCTGACGCTGCCGACTTTATCGTCGTCTGCTATCAAGCGGACGTCCCGCGGCGGAATATTGTGATTACGGATGCCAGCCTCTTTGCCAGTGCCAATATTCCCTCTCCTCAGGATGATGCGCATGCACTTGCTAATGTGTGCGCTCTCAGCGAACCACCCGGGTCGCCGCTCGTAATTCAAAACGCTGGAGCTCAGCATATCCTGCAGGTGGTCGAAATGCGAGACATCTTTCTCGGCAGACTCACACCAGGAGAACCCATTCTGACTAGTGGGCGGTACAGCTCTGTAAGCGACGACTGGGCGTGGGACAACGACCAGAGCCGCAAGTTCGCGACGGGCATCTCGGGCGCCTCTTTCGAGGGGTCCTACACCAACTGGCCGAGTGGCTTCACGGGCACCAGCGGCAACATCATTCTCGCAAACAGCGCTGGCATGGGTGTCTGGACGAGTGTCGACGGCGCTTCCACCTCTTACTTTGTCGCCTGTCAATATCCTCTCGATGCGCTGTATTCGTTTGTTGCGGTGTCCCCTGCCGGGCTACCCGCGCCGGACTGGCCGCACAGCTTGAATACTGCCCTGTGCCGCATCCACGATCCCCCCGGCGATCCTCTGATTGCCTCCGACGAGGAGACGCAGCGCGGCCTGGGCCGAGCAGTTCGACGTGCTGTGGTGCTGGGTGAGATCACGTCAACGACGGACGTTTTACTGACGCGCGCGACGGTGGGTGCGGGCGGCTCTGTGAGCTGGAATGACGGCACATCGCTGACTATCGATTCGACTTCGCACATCCAGTGGGCCAGCGGCTATCCGCAGTCTGGCGCCACCCTCACGATGCTCGCTTTCAAACCGACGCTTGCAGGATGGGTCAACGTCGCCCCAACTGCTGCGGGCACTCCGTACTCTCTCGCCTGCCAGACGTGCGGAGCAGACAATACCGAGTGCTTTCAACGCATCGGCGTCTTTTTCGTTCCAGTCGTCGCCAGTGGCAGCAGCAGTCGCACCGCCCTGACTCGCAGTGCTGGAGTGCCCGACGCCATCTCGGATGGATGGGCTGCCTGCGCCGCCTACGACGGCGCCCCCGTGCAGGTGCTGAACGCAAGTGTCGACGTGGAGGTGCAGACGCTGACGCTGCGGCACTATATGAACAGCAGCGACACCCTCCTCCAGCAGAGGTCCACCACACCGGTCCTACTCGGCGCCTACAAGGACAACGCGACCAACCAGTGGGGCTGGGTAGACCCGCTGCAGCTCACCGTCAAGCTCACACCCGCCACATACACCAACTGGGTCAGCGAACCCGCTGAGGGTGACAACTACGCCTCCTTTGTTCTTTCTGACGGTCAGTGGGTGAGTCATGGCTCTTCAGAGGTTCCGACTGTCGCCGCCTGCGTCCCCTACGACTACACCATTTACGTTTCTCCTCCACCTCCTCCTGTGAATCCTGGTGACGAGTCTAGCAGCGACTCCACTCAGCCAGATTGGAGCGATCCCTTCGCCGTGTGCGCACTGAACGGCGGCGTGCCCCTGCGCGTGTTTAACCAGAACCTCCAGGCGGCACTGGAGGCTAACGTTTCCGCCGCTGCCACTGACGCCCCTGACGTCATTCTTCTCGGTGGCGAGTTTGCCGGCGACACCTTCAGCGGCGCGTGGCAGTGGATGGTGCAGTCGAGTGACAGCGGACACGGCCCCGCCTTCACGCAAAACTACGCTGTCGACAGCGACCCTGCCGCGGTGCCCGTTGACGGCGCCTACGCCAAATGGGCTCCCGGCTATCCGAAGCTCATCAATTCCAGTGAGATAGTCCCCTCCGCTACCCTCCTCGCCTACAGTAAGAGTGCGGGCGGGTGGATCAACGTCAACCCTGCCGATGGACCATATCGGTTTATGTGCACACTCAGCCAGGGCCCCGACGACGGCTATGTCAGTAACCCCAACGGTGGCGATGACGGCGGCGGCAGCGGCTTCCCGTGGTGGATTATTCTTATTATTGTGCTTGCCGTCCTCCTCTTACTGCTTATTGTGCTCATTATTGTGCTGTGCTGCTGCTGCCGGAAAAAGAAGGAAAAAGATCAGAACACTCACTTTGAAGCCAACGAAAAACCACCGGAGGGCCCCAACACCGCAATTTACTACCCGCCGCTGGACAGTGACGTGCCGGTCGCCAACCCGCTGGTGCCGTATCGCGCGGCTGACGAGGACGCCCCCGCTAAGGTGCGGGAGCGGCGCTCGCGCATGAAGCGTGGTGCGTCACGCCATGCGGCAACGGAGATCGCCGATGTGAACACAGACTTTATGACGCAGAACACAGAAGTGCGCGATGACGGTGGCGAGTCACTCTTTTCGCCGGCGGGTGACACGGGGAGCGCGCACAGCGTTGATCTTCTGTAAATCGCATCTCTGCACCGCTCTTGTCCGCTGCCGCTCACGTGGCATTGGCAGCGGCGCCACTCAACGAGTAGCACGCGTGGTTTCTTCGATTCGGGAGGGCTCGGAAGATTCTGCTCTTCCATATGAACAGGATTTCCAAGGCAGGGAGGGAAACACATTTTTGGTGCTTCTTAAGAGTGAGAAACCCTCCCTAAACTGAAAGTGGATAAGGACAGTAACATAATAATAATGCAAAAACAGCATCTCAGTGCTTAACCAATTCTTTCCACTCGAATAATCGCAGGGAAATGGACAGAAATAAATAAATGCTGTTTTACTACGCCATGTTATTTAACCATTATATTTTGGAACCAATATTTCTTGTTTTTTTTTCCATTTCTCAATTTTTGTTCTTCTTTTTCTAATGGAACTTTCTTCTTTTCCATTCTCACTTTCATATAGTGCGTTCCCTGTTGCTTTTCATTGCGTCCAAAATACACACTCAACCACTTCAGTCAAAGGCTTGTTTCCTTGAATGCCCACATTGATATTTTGAAACTTTGTTTTTTTTTCTAATTCCTTTTTCATTTCTTGCTGTTCTTCTCCTTTTTTTTCTATTGTATAAAAAACTCCATTTTGGTTCGCTATTCTTAAAAAAAAATTTTCCAAAAAGAATACGACGTGTGCATTTTCTACATATAATTAATCGTTTATCTGGAACCGGCAGAATACTTTCGCAGTATTTTACAGGACGGGATTTGGAACACGCTTGCATTGTCGTACTAATGATTCTCTTTTTCTTCTGTATATTTTAAAATACCCTTTACCTGTATGAGGTTGTTCCAAATATACATTGTTAATCTCTATTCTCCCCCATGCGTTGTCGTGCTCACATGCGGCTTGACTGCTTCATTTATCCAGGGCTCATTTCTTAATGATGATTATATTTTACTTGTGTGCACACAAGAATTTTTTTTCCAGTACTCTTTATCATTCGAAATCACACGCACAACATGAATGTGTGCCTGTGCGAAAGAGTGTAATGCGATTTTTACTCATCTCCCTCTCTTTTTTCCTTTTCCTTATTTTCAATGATTTCTCTCTGTACTATCCGCACCTCACGTTTTATCGTTTTTCAAACCTGTATTGCGTCTTTCAGCCTTCAGTAGCAATTATTCTGCTGCTCGGCGCACCATCATTCATCCTACATATTTTAAAGCCGAATTGTTTCTATATTAAAAGTTTATTATTTTTTTTTCAACTACAACCCAATGTTTGTTTTTGTCGTGTATATAAATTTCTCTTCGCATGCCTTCACATCTCCCAGGAAGCATCGTCGTGAGCTTAGCAAGCCAGTAGCAAAAGGCGCGCAAGGATGCCAGCGGTGGGGCAGAAGAGAGAAAAATAGTTTTGATTTCTTGTACTTTCCACGGTTGAATTATTGGAAATATGTTATTTCTCATATATTCTCACGTCGTATTTTTTTTTTTTAATCAGGTGCAACGTGCTACAATGAAGTTCGTTTGATCTTTTCTCCTCATTTTCCTTCCGCACTTGCTTTCTGTCACTCCCATGCGTTAAAAGAATCGTATGACGCGATCTTCAAATTCAAATGTTAGAAGAAAAAACCCATGTATTTGTTTCTTCAACGTGCTCTTCAACGAAAATAATATCGAATACATCTTGCAGTATGCTAAAAAGGCAATCATGCAGAATATAGCCAGCAATATGCTATGGGCACACACTTTCTGCTGACATACTCGTGACTCAGCAGCACCAGCTGCCCCATTATGATTAGCGCAAGAGCTAATTCATTGACATCGGTGGTTGGTTCTTATTGGACTTGCACTGGTCCTCAATCGTTATACTCTCTCTCTCTCTGTGTTTTCCCACACCTACAGCAAGAGAAACGAAAAAAAAAAAGAGATCTCTTGTATTTCACTCAAAAAGCTTTCATGCAACAGGGGAAGGACTTCGCCAAGTACAGGGAGAGCATTGAGGACCGTGTCATCAAAGTGCCGATGCGCTCCCTCTTCACGCATTGGTCCGAAAACTGTGGTTTTTAACTTCCCACTGCTCAACCTCAGCTGTGCGTCGGAGGCGCTGGGAATCGTCGATCGTTCTGCTGCTCCATCGTATGATGAAGATTGTTGCCAATCTACGACAGACAAAGCGTGATACGATGGACTTGCGGCCGTAGTGGCGTTGCGACGTGCGCGAGGCGTAAAAAGCTTTACTTCAGGTGGCTGTGCGCCTGGACAAGAGAGCATCCGATTTGGCGTCACTAGAGCCGTTTGCGACTCTCAATGGCCTAGCCGACGATGAGGAAGTAATGAGTGCAATCACGTCCAGCCTCTCGCATCTTTAGCTGTGGCTGTTCGACGTCATCGCCGAACGCTATCTAAGACACGGCGCTCTGCGCTCACCGTCTGCTGAGCAGTACGCGCTGCTTGTGCGCCGCGCGGCACTCTTCGTTATGTGCGGGGGACCCGCATACCAGCAGTGAGTACGACAATCTCGACTCCGTGACATCGTTTGCGAGGGTAGGGCTCACCGCAGTGATTTGTCCCTTTTTTTTTCACGTCTAGGATCAGTTTCGCTCTCCTGATGGCCACGCGGAGTCCACTGGCGTTGACGTCCCAGTACGAATAGTGTGCTTCTCTCTCTATCTACGGTTTCGGAGGCCTCCCCAATAATGGGTTGGAGACATACCGTCGCTGAAATACCTGCACAACGGAGCCATGTGAGCGCGCAAGGTCACGATCGGATCATGATGCCTGACAAATTGCTTCGTTTGGCAGAACTGCCTTGTTTTCTTGATGCATAGTGGGAGCGCGTCCATTCAACTGGTACTTTCCCCCACTATGCGAAAGACAGGACCGTACAGACCGAGGCGATGATGATGAAGCCTATGCGCGTACCACAGTGGTGTCCCTCTCGCGTTTGTTGTGAGCTGGAAGTGGTCTGATGACTACCCTCCCAACATCCCAACAAATACTTATAGGCTAGTAGTTGCCTCTGCAGTCGTATCGCTATCTGCCAACTAACGACGCAGGTTCGACTCCGACTGCCGCGCATGTTTAGCCAAAAAAAGGAAAAAATACAGTAGAGACCCCATAACTGAGAGGGGGTGCGGTCGCACGATCGACGCAGACTACTTTCCTACCGCGGAGGTGCGGAAAACACTGGGGCAAATACTCAGCGAAAACGAAGAGTTGCTCCCAGACAATCAGAAGCTGTGAGAGACAGCGCAGCGAACGAACGCCCGGACCGCTGTGCCGGCGGAGGAGAACGAGGAACTCCGAAAAGAGCGGGACAACTATAAAGAGCGGCTGGAGGAAGCGCGGGCGGACTTACAAGAGACGACGGAGGAGAACTCTGGCTGTGATTCTATTCTGTTTCACGCCTTTCACTTTGTCGGCACCCCAGACGGCCTCTCTTTCCCACAAAGCCTCGGCACACACACGCCAGTTGCAGGTAAGATTTTAAGAATTATTAATCTCACAAAGTTGGTGCATGTTTTTCCACCTGGAATACATCACACCCCTGCCCTGCAAAAAGGCTAAGCGTGAGAGAGCTCCGCTCCAGAAGAAGGCGGAAACTGCCGCAACATCCCGTATAACAACAACCCAGGAGCCTTTTTCACCTCAACGTCCGTCCGCAACACTGTGAGCGCTGAAGTGGCGATTTCGTCAAGACTGCAGGAGACCGCAGAAAACTTACCGAACGGTTTCACTGCGACAAATAACATTGCCCCACCGCGTCCGACAACACACAGTGCTTCATCGTCTCAGTGCCACGGCGAAATTGCTCCGGAATTGCCAGAACACCACTGTGGAGCCTCATCCGGAGGAAAAGTTCAAGCGCCTCTTCATCGTGGTCGACGAGCTGTCAACAGAGATTGCGCTCTTCCGCTCGCTGCTAGAGGGGGGCGGGGAGGAGGGGCGGGAGAAGTTGCTCGGTTTCGCCAAGGGCCTGGCGGACACGGCGCAGCTCATCTGCTGCGGCACCGGCAACCCCCGCCTCGTCATCAACAGGTGCGGCGACGCGGGCGAGTACCGGTCTGTCGTGATGGGACCGTCGACGCTTCTCTTCGAGCGGCTCCTGCAGACGGGCAGCGTGCGCGACGCTGCGGCTGAGACCCTCATGGGCAGCCCGCTTCTCTCGGCGGTGGTGGAAAACCGCTGCGATTGCAAATACGCGGCGGAGGTGGTTCTCGACAACCTCGGCGACGCCACCAAAGACAGCGAGGCAGAGTAGCTGCAGAAGCTCCGCCTGCTGTGAGACAGCGAGGGCACTTAAGGGGCACCACTGTGGTTGGGGGGGGGGGGGACTGGGGCCCCGCCGCCGGATGCTGCAGAAGTCAAATTAAAGCTTGCCCCGTTTGGCTGATGTCAATATAGGCTTCTCTCCTCCATCCCCCTCTTACTCAATGCCTAAGCGGACTGTTTACACGGGATGACGTGTTCTCACTATAAAGCAAACGTATCCGGTTGCTCTTTGCTCCCACTGACCCCCTTTTTCTCCTCATCGTTTTGTTTTCGGCTTTCACCTCCTTTCATGACTCTTTTGTTTAACGTGGACAACGGTCATCCCAATGTTTCTTCGCATTGATATCTTTGACACGGGTCTGCCACCTTCGTACTTCTGGAAATAGAAGGAAAGTACGCGAGGCGCGGTCACCATTGTATTATATCAAAAAAATTAGTATATAAAAAACACATTGTGCGGACTGCCAGTATGTACAACAAAGCGGGTATGGAAGTCAGTTAAATGTGAGAGATATGATCATTGTGTTTCGGGTGCTTTCTCTAAAGACGTTCCCCGGACGGAAGCGCCTCCTCTCTCATCACCGTCGCCCCTTCATGATAGAACACGCTAGGACGGATCCGATACCTTGAAGCCGTAGCACCACCATTGTCCTCCCCACCTTCTTGCTACCCACCAAGTGACTTCTCGTTAGTGTGACCCGTTGTAGGTGCTTCTTCCGATATTCTGTTCTGTGGTCACTCTTTTTATACGCACCTAGCTGTTCAGCAGTTCTGTATGTTCCACGGCCTGCACACCCACTCCGCAACGGCCGCCGCTCTTCGCATCAATGGTGGACAGCAGTCCCATCGGGCTTGTCACCTTCACGAGCGATGCGAAGGACAAGGCCATAAAGACCGAGACGATGATGATGAAGCACACACACGTGCTGCAGTAATGCACCCCCTCCCCCCCCCCCCCGCGTTTGCCGTAAGCAGGACTCCCAAAACCCCAACAAATATTTATAGGCTAGTAGTTGCCCGTGCAGTCGCCTCACCATCTGCTGACTAAGGACGCAGGTTCGACTCCGACTGCCGCGCACGTTTAGCTTAAAAAAAAAAAGAAGGAAAAATACTATTGATACGCGGTGAATCGGGTTTCAGTCGCCGCATGATTGCCTGACCGCGAGAAAAGAACGACCAGGATCCGTCTACGGCGGTCCTCCCGCTGAGCCACGTGTCGCCCTACCGCGATGCAGGGGATGCGCGGGTCGACGTCTGGATGGATAACATCAGAGAGACGGGGAAGCAGCGGCTGATGCAGGCTGCTGAAGATGCGATCATGTACAACGCCCGGTATTGTGGGGCTCAGTTCGGTGAGGTGGAGCGATACGCCACGAAGTACGGTTTCTTGGGGATGGCGTTCGACCACGAGCGGCAGCCAGTTCGGCTCGTCACTGGGGGTCGTTGGGCAAGCGAGCCGGCCCTCATTATGGAGGCGGAGGCGCGCGCAGTGCGGCAGGTCTTAGCGGCGTTCGGCGACAAGGCGACGAGGTCTCTCGATATCTTTGTTGATAACACGTCGTTTAAGTTCAGCGCGGACAAAGCGCATACGCGTTCGGCGGCTCTGGCGAGAGAGCTGCAGTTGATTTACGGCATGGCTGATTCTCGTGGATGGGATCTGACGTTCACATACGTGGCCTCCGGGGATAATCCTGCCGATGGCGTTTCGCGAGGCCGTCCTTTTACTAGTGTCGACTGGGCGAAGGGGATGCACTTGCGAAGGGGAGCGGGGGTGTCTGGAGCGGGCATTTTCCCTTACCCACTTCGTAATCCCTTAATGTACAAACCCCGGTAAAATCCTTCAATAAAGGAATAACAGCTGCGTACGTCAATAATTTAATTGCTATAATGTTTAATTTTTCTTGTGACTGAGAAATCTGAGGATATTCCTCCTTTCATAGATTGAATGTTTTATTGTTGTTATAGTTTCTTGGACAAATACAGAAATAATCTTTTTCTCTATCTTAAATTCCTTTCGTAGTTTTAGGTTGTTTGGTATTAGGTTGACCTAGGCAAATTATTCCTTTTAGGTAAAACCGTCTAGGTCTTACTGTATAATTGAAGAAAGAGTTATTCTTGTACTTTTCAGCATTTCACTGCTGTTTTTTTTTTTGGTGTTGTTGCCACGGCAAAGTCTTCTTCGCTTTCTTTGCTTCTTCTCACGCTCACTTTTACTTCGCCTCCAACCGCCACAGTGTGAGCAGTTGTGTGAGGAGGGGAAGCAATCAGGCATGGACTCATCAGTCGAGGAGAGGGAATCTCCTGACACGGCCCAGTCAGCTGATGAGAGCGATGATTCGGACAAGCTGAAGGAACCACCCCATGATCCGCTGTCTTCTCATGAGAATGACCAAGCGGAGCGACAGCCACCTCAGTGGTGTCTCCTGCAGCTGCACACCCTTCTTATGCAGCACAAGTCGCTGCTCGACGCGGTGGACACTCTGCGGGCGGGGTGCGGCGGCAACAGCAAGAGCACCAGCAAGGCGGGGCTGCTCGAGGCACTGTCCGTAGTGAGGGGCTTCGCTGCGTCAGAGGAGCAGGTGAACCGCATGCTGTCGACGCTGAGCGGTGCATACCTCCTTGTCGAGATGCTTTATTTTTCTCGTGGGAACTTCAGCAAGGCTGTAGGAGATGGAGCGGGGAAGGTGTGGTGCTCTCTCATGGAAAAGCGTGATGCGGAGGCACTTGATGCTATTGCCGTCTCTGCTGATCCTGTCGACCTTGTTGCACTGCTGAGGGGCGGTGGAGCCGGAAGAGAGATGGCGCTGAGGATAGTCGAAGTCGCGGGGGAGCGCCTCCCGCATGTACGCAACGCGATGCTGGCTGCCGGCGTCGCTCCCGTGATGATTGAGTTGGCTTCAGAGGAGCGCGAACGCAACGGCACAGAAACAAACCCGTGGGATTATAACCAGACAGAGAAAGCATTCTCCTCCCTGTTTCATTGGCACTTGACGACTGCGACCCCGTTGGATGCACGTGCCGCACTCCCTGGTGTGCTGGAGTGCGCGCGCCGGCCGACAATGACAGCGTCCGCGCTAGACGCCACAACTTCAATCATCCACGGCTGCACAACAGAGCATGTGCAGGCGGCACTGGACGCTGGAGTCCACGAGGTCCTGATGGACGCGCTGAGTAGCGGTCAGGGCGACGTGGAGGGCGAAGCGTGGCGTTTGTTTCGCCAATTGGCCTTCGGCAGCGCGGCGCAGCGAAATGTACTGTTCGACGCGGGCGTTGTGCCTGCGCTGTGCAAGTGCGCAAAGCAAGCTAGCCCCTCGTGGCTCCTTCCACGGCATGCAATGCGCAGTTTCGCGTACGGCGGTGGAGAAAGCGAAGACGAGCGGGCTGCCAACAGGGCTTTCGTGTGCGAGCGGGTCGTACCACAGCTGCTCACCATCGCCGCGCAGGGCGGCCCGGCCGCGTGCGGCGCGGTGTCGTGGCTGAGCTTCCTGACGGATGGAGATAAGGGGGCTCTGCGCAACCTTGGCGTCATTCCGCTTTTTGCTGACTTTCTCATGGCCAAACGGGACGTTTACGGACGCGCCATCCGTTACGTGCGTCGTGGGTTGTACGGTCTGTGTTGGCCGGACAGTAGCATAACGCTCACGCAGGCGCGTGTTGCGCTTCCCGCACTCGCCCGCCTATACACCAGCGAAGACTTGGTGCTGCGTAAGACGGCGCTGGAGTGCGCATTACTTGTGTGGGACACATCCAAACGTTGGATCAAGCTGACCCCGCCACCCATTAATTGCTCTGAGGAACAGGCACAGCTCGTGCTCGATGCCGGTTTCGCTCCCCTCATCACCGCGGGTCTCAAGAGCAGAAGGCGGGACCTGGTTCGCTCTGCGGCTTCCCTTGCTACGTATGTGGCAACCGGCAGCGCGCAGCAGGTGCGGTGCCTGCTCGATGCGGGGGTGCTCCAAGAGTCGCTGAGATACAGCCATGATTCCCTAGATTGGTTCTATGACCACAATATTATTGCCGCCCGCCTTGTAGTAGCGTCCGCCATGCACGGTGCCGAGTGTGGTGGTAACAGCGACGACAGAGGGCTCACCCTTCTGGAGACCCACGCGCTGCCGCAGGTGCTGGAGGCCATGAACAGCGGCTGGAAGCGACGGCGGGGGGAGCGTTACTCGCTTCCCTTTATACTCCGTCGTGGAAACTGCATGGGGGCTCTTCGGATGCTGCAGCAGCTCATCAGCGCAAACGCGAAGTGCCGTGAGGCGGTGTTTTGCCATCCCGACACCCTCGCCGCCGTCGCACGCGTCGCTAGCGGGAAGGACTATCATTGGGACGCACGCAAACAGGCGGCTGTACTCTTGTCAAAACTGTGTGAGGGGCCACCGCCGCCCTCCGTTGCCCTTGCGCACAAGCTGGTGTCGCTACTGCTTCCTCTCTGCAAGAGTGAGCGGAAGGGTGTCGCCGAGTTAACGCTGAAGGGCTTACGCGCCCTCGCAAAAATAATACCCGAGGTCGTTGACGAGGCCTTGAAGAAGCACGAACTCCCAGGACCTCCCGTGAACGACACCGACAGTGATGTCGAGTGATTTTGCTTCTCAATGCATTAAATTTTTTGACTCCATTTTATGCTTACGTGAGGGGTGTTTCATTCAATGTGGTTTTAAAAGAAAGTAACAGAGTATAAGACGTGCCTGCTGTACGAGTGGAAAGCTTTTGTCTCCTTGAAAGTGAATGGGTGTTTTGGGGGATTGCGGTGGGCCAGAGTGCGTTTTTTACCCCCCCCCCCCCAAGCGCAGCCATCACTTCTGGAATGGAGCATGAGCTTCCTGAGTACTTCTGGGTGCAGTTTACGAATAAGAATGCACTTGCTGCAAAATAGTGTATCGCTATCTTTTGAGTTCCTCTTCTTTTTCTTTAGTGCTTTTCTCATTTCTTCCCCCTTTCTTCCGTCTCTCTCTCTCTTGTAAAGTTGTAGGGAGTTTGCAAGCCTCGTACAATTAAGACGACAGACCCTCTTTTCGGACAGGGTCTCACTTTCTTCTTTTCATTTACTATTGCGTCTCAGTTTCGCACTCTACGGAAGTCGAAAGAAACCTACATTGTCTCTGTCTGTCGCGTTCTTTTCCCGTCATTTATTTCCTCCTTTGTTTTTTTTTTTTTATATACAATTTGCCATCACTGTGAGTATGCGAGATGGCCCTCCAGGATCCTTATTGCAACTCCAGCGCTAGTGTTTTTTCTTTAATGCCCGAACCCACCCACCCACTGTTTTCCCCTCCTGCGCTATCACGACCATGCAGGACCGTTTCGTAACGTTGTGGGAACCTGGAGTGCGGAAGCTGGATAACTGCAGGTATATATATATAAAGAAAAAATCCACACTGTATCCTATTGAGAATATGTACATCAGAACTGTAGTTGTGATGAAGTTGTGCATGTCTGTCTGCGTGCGCGTGTGTATGTTTATGAGTGTGACCTAGTGATCAACGTCTCTGCGTGACACGAGGCCCACTCAGAAAGATCATGTCGCATGCCACAGATCTCAAATTCTATCTTTGCCTTCGTATTCCCAATCCCATCGTCAGCAGTCCATCTTATTCTCGGTAGATTGAAGTTTCCAAGTAACGTTCTCTCGGCACCCAACTGAGGAAAACGACGCAGCTGCGTAACTTGTGTACGACAGCATAATCATACTTGGTAGCATCATGTCTAAAATAAGCACATCTATTCTCGCAGCGGTCCGTCAGGAGCTTTCTGCGGCACAGAAAAAAAACGAGGAACTGCATGCAGAAAATCAAAAACTGAGAGAGACAGCGCAGCGAATGAACGCTCGGGTGTCGGCGCTGACGGAGGAGAACAACGAACTCCGTAAAGAGCGGGATAAATATAAACAGCAGCTAGAAGAGGCCAGAGAAATACACGAGACAGAACTCCGTGAGCTGACGGAGGAGATGGCGGCGGCGGCGCGCTTTTCGGACAAGGAATGGCGGGAGCACTGCGATCGGGTGGAGGCGGAGGGTCGACGGCTGCGGAGGGCTGTGGACGTTTGCATGCCCGCGTCGGTTGAGCTGCTGCCGGGGGCGGAGGCGGCGGCGCGGCAGAAACTACAGGACGAGGAGGGGAAGCAACGCCGTGACTTGCAGGGCCCGCAGTGGAAAGCCTCATTGGAAGAAGTCCCCGCGCGCGAGGCCGCCCGTATAGAGGCCGTCTTCGCCTCCCACGGATTGTCTATGAGGAAGTTGCACCGCATCCACTTGGGCAAGGGGCCTACTGAATGGTGTGACTCCTACGCTGCCGGGGAGGGTCTGTACAAGCTGTTCCTGGCGCTGCGCCCCGGTGGCCTCATCGACAGATACGCCATGCGGGTGTTACTCAATGACGAGACCAACGTAACACACGTATTCTATAACACGCAAGGACAGAAGAGTATCTGGAATGGCAAGCACTTCGCCATCCCGGCCACCGACGCCTACGAGCTGGCGGCGTGTGTGCTGTGCCACCTGCCGGCGCTGGAATGCTTGGGCTTCCGATACCTCTCTCCGCTGTCGACCTGCAGCCTCGAGTGGGTGTCACACCTTCCGCAATGTATGGAGAGGTTGTCCTTTTGGTACACCGCCTACACCGTCGCCGACCTCCGCGAGATGCACCGCCGCCGGGGGGGCCGCACGTTCGACGTTGTTGTTTTCCCCAGCAACTGCACCGACTGGGGAGAGTTCGCGGGTGTCAGTGATGCCAATACCAAGATGGCTCGGGTGAATGAGGAGTTGGGCCGAATGGTGTGTTGGTGATAATTACCGTAATGATACCTCTCTACGTGTGCCGTGCTGTGGGCGGCGCATACACACGGCACACACCCATGGCAGCTGCTGTTTGTGAATATGAGTAGGCGGATTTATTTACAAATTTACTTTTGTTGCTGTTGGAGGTAGTGGTAATTACTATGATTACCTGAAACTGTTATCTGTATGTCCGATAATACATCTCCCTATATTAATTTTGCTTCTCGCAGTCGTCTTCGCTACTCTCCGCTTGTTGCCGTCACAATTAATGCAGTTTATTATTGTTTTTCTGCTTTTTTTCTAGTTGAAGTCAAAACTCTTCCTAGTAGTACTCGTTACTGTTATTATTATGAAAGGATCTCGGTTTTTTTATGTGAATGGGATCAGCAGCGCCAATGCCCTTTTCCCATCCGTATCTTACATCATAGTTGTTGCAAGAGTGGTCAGTAAAACGGAAAAAAAAATATTGTCTTGTTGAAAGAATAATAAGTTTGTCTTGCTCTTTTTTTAAATAGCAAACAGACAATTCACTTATTCCAGAAAGAGTAATGGCGTCTAGTTATTTGGCGACGGAACACGTCGGACCAATCCCTAGTAAACACTCTTAGTGTTCTGTAGTTCTGTTCTTCCATCTGTACTTGTTGTGCACTTGTGTTATTATAAATGAGCACCGCTTATAAGCTAATCATAGACATGCGCACACTTGAGAGGTCGTAGTGTGCGGACGGCTCACTTGGGTGCAAATGCCTTTAAGTCTTTATTCTCCTCCTATCGAAACTTAATGGATCACTTCATGCAAAAGTGTTTGCGGGGAAACTCATCCACCGTCACCCCCCCCCCCGTCCACGCGTCTGCCCGGTGACATCACCATTTGAGTGGGATAACGTGGTTCCGACTAACACATTATCACAGTACGCGTGTTACAAAGAACATATACCGTACAAGAAATCTAATATATTATCGCTAACAGCTAACCGATGTCTTCACCACATCACATTAATGTAACGTTGAAGCTGGCTGACGTATATTTACCCTCAGGATTCCTTACGTGGACGGCTCGCACCATTCCCTGTGAGTGACTAACGCTCATCATCTCAACCGACACATTCATCACTCTCTAACATCACACACGTAGGCCGCAGCGCACCGCGGCACTCCCCCACCCGGACGCAGCGTGAGCAGCAATAGGCTACATTGTTTCTGAGTCAATTCGAAGCTGAGGTGAATCGAAATACCAGAGGAATTGTATTTTTTTCCTTCTACGCTCTCTTCGAAATCAGACATCTATTGACTATCGCGTCCTCACTCCCTTCCTACACCATCACAATGTTGTGTAGCTGTACACTATACCACAGGAAAGCTTCTCGCATTTGCTGCAAGCAGGAAGCGGTTTGGTGACAACTCTCCCAACACCCCAACAAACATTTCTAGGCTAGTAGTTGCCCGTGCAGTCGCCTCGCCATCTGCTGACTAAGGACGCAGGTTCGACTCCGACTGCCGCGCATATTTAGCCAAACACAGGGAGGATCTATATATACATAAATGAAATTCTTTTATCTGGTCAACTTGGACCGACATAATCCTTTCCACTCCTCCCTCTCCACCCCGTTCAACCTAACGGAGCTAGGATTAGAGAGGTTATTCATATTAAAAAACAAGGATTCCTTGACGAAGCGCCACAGATATAACCCAGATTAAACCATCTACAGAAAAGTGGCAACATTAGAATCAATAACATTCACACAACTCCCTCTACCGTCTCTGACTTTGTTTCATTTCATTGCTATTTCTACTGTAGGTAAACAGAAAACTTTATTTTCTTTCTTCTTTTCCCTTTTTGGCATCAGAGACTCTTTTAGAAAAGAATTAACAAAGAGGGAAAGTAAAACACATTGTCTTTTTTTTTTCGTGCAGAATTCCTTTCTTACTCTTTTTACTTTTGTATTTTCTTTCGTCTTTTTCCAGGTAGTTTATTATTGCTCTGCACCTTTCGCAGTCGGCTTTCCTCACCGTCTTTTTTCCCTCAACGTTTTGCTAACACTGTTTCCTTTGACTTTTCCCTACTTTTCAGGCAAACATATATATTTGTTTCTCTTATCCCCAAATTCTTAATTACGCTATGCCATCTAATAAAATCACAAAGCGCCCTCGTTCCCCCTCCCCCCAGTCATCCGTAAGCAGTTACAGTGATGATGGTGTCCTTGAAGTGCCTGTTGCCCAGGCAGCAGCTCCCCCGACTGGGGCTGAAGAGTCTTCACTCCATCGGCGGTTCAGGACGGAGTTCGGGGGGTACCAGCTTCACGAAGAAGTGACACTCGCGGATATCAACACTGACTGGGAGCGCGCGATTTCCAGAGCTGGCACCGACGAACGGCGCCAAGCCCTTTTTCTTAGAATGTGCGTCCAAAACGCTGATGCAATCGAGGACGCGGAAACTCGAGAGAGGATGAAGGATTGGCTGCTGGAGGAGGACAAAAAAGGCCGCGTAACTAATTGGAAAGCGGATGTCACCAAAATGTGCGAAAGCAAGTATCCCGGGCTTAAGTCCAAGTTCGGATGTGTAACACTGACGAACGATGAGGATGGTCTGCAGCATATTGTCAGCGATGTTGGTGAGGATGCACAAGAACAGAGAGATCAGATAACAGATTTCTTTTCAGATAACCGCCGGCTTTCCTTACCGTTGTTTATTGTGGGAGACAGCGGCTCTGGCAAGACTCATCTTGCCACCTTCTGTCCTCGCGTGTATCCGGAAGAAATACTTCTCTAATGAATGTAAGGGCAGTGACGTTCTAATGGTATTCTTGAAAATTAAAGCCACCGATCCGATTTTCAAACCGTTTGTTGACTGTGACGAAAAAGTTCGCAGCCTTGAAGCACAACGTGCGACCTGGGATGAGATATGGAAGGCGGAGTCACAGCGAAGAGAACGGATGATGAAGTACATCAGAAGCTACATCAGTAAACTTACAGGTATTGAGTTGCATCCCACATTCTGCAGCTTCAACAAGGACAAGTTCAGGCCCATCCTTATCGTGCTGGACGAGGTCATGGCTTTCCCCGCGTTATCGAAGTGTGTATTCAGTGTGGAAGGGAACAGGGAGGTGACGTGCGGCTTCAGAGATCTCGCACAGGAGTGCTACGTCATATGCTCTTCAACGAGCGGTGAAAATGTTCTCGTGAACGCTGGCAGCTCTCCGGGCGCGTACTACGTAACCCTCATGGATTCCTCGACGACGCTGTTCGAAAAAGCGCTGGCTGCAAAGGGTCTTTCTGATGCGCTGCTGTCAAACCCTTCTGTCGAGCTACTGCGCTCAACCGGCGTTGCGCCATGCATGCGGTTGAGAGTTTGAAGAGCTTCTGTTCGGAAAACGGGTTTTGCCTATCCGCCAATTCACTTCCAGGTGCCGCAGCCAGGCCGCTGTCACCCAGTGGTGCCCGCTTTGAGCTAACCGATACCTCCTTTCTGTACTCTCCCGAGTCTTCCACTTCTCCTTCGAACTCACTCACCGCGTTGGCTGGCGTTTTGGCTGCAATGTGTGCAACGCATTACGTGAGGAATAGCCGGATGCGGAAGCTTCTCAAAAAAGATTCACGTACTAGCCTCACGGTCATTGTCGTCAGCGCTATTCGAAAGATGCTTCTCTGGAACACTATAGAGAACGTGGATGCGGAGAGTTTGTTCACCGGCCTCGCCTACGATCCTCTTCTCCTCGGCTTTGCCCGCTCCACAATGAATAAATACTGGGCGAGCAGCCAGCAGCAAGGCACGAACGACGTTGCTACGCTGACGATAACCGCGTCCCACTTTGCGATGACAGCGCTGAACTACGGGCTGGATGGAGTTTCTGCGGCTCTCCACGCGCCGCAAACGTTTGAGGCGTACGCCGCGTCGTTTGTCAACCTACTGCTCGACGCGCTGAGGCACGTGGAGGGTGAGGAGCCCGCTTCTCTGGAAACGTTTGTGCTTGCGCTGGACCCACTGTGGGGAGCCAAAGGGGGAAAGGAGTGGGTGAAGGTACCAGATCATAAATTCACCCACAAACGGGTGTCGGACGTCCTGTACGCACACCATGCTGTACCAGCGGAGACAACGGAAGATTTAGAGTCACTTGCGGCAGAACTGAGAGAAACCGAGCCAGATGTCGAAAAGACAAAACAGTACACTGGCCTGTGCGCCGCTATCAAGGAGGCGAAGACAGACTGCAACAATTCATCTCTGTGCTTTGTCAATGTCGATCAGGCGCCGTACGCGGACGTCATCGCGGTAAGTGGCGACATTCTTTTTCTTGTTCAGTGTACGCGGGACACCAACGAAGCCTTTGGCTCTCATACCCAATTGGGTGCGGAGCTGGGGAAGATGGGCTTCAACGCTGAGACTGTGAATTCTCTGGAAGCTGTGCCGGGAGTGACTAGCACCGAGTCCAGCACAGCTGCGGAAAGCGCTTCCTACACCTTTACAGCGTCGCTTATGCGGGAGACCGGCTGCAACATCTGCGTACCGGTATTCGCGCTCGCTGAGGGAGGAACCGTTGATAACAGTAGGGATCCCGGCG
>JAQOSZ010000258.1:47500-127405 GCA_030347455.1 Kentomonas sorsogonicus | reverse complement strand
AGAGAGATTTGCGGGTGCAGCGGGGGGAGGTAGCAGAAGTCCAACCAATTCACTGCGCCAGGCGGCAGGTGGCACAGCACGCACGCCGCCAGCTCGTAGGCGTCGGCGGCCGGGATGGTAAAGTGGTTGCCGGTCCATGTTAGCCCATTTTCCTGCGTGTTATACAATAGTACATTCACGTCGGTCTCGCCCTTTAGCAACAGCCGCATGGCGAAGCCGGGGACGGGGCCGCCGGGGCGCAGCGCCAGAAACAGATTGTACAGAGCCTCCCCGCAGTGTAGGAGTCTTTGATAGGAGTAGTCCCCTTGCCCAGGTGGGTGCGGCGCAGCTCACTCATGGACAGCCCGCGGGCGGCGAAGACAGCCTCCGCACGGCCGGACTCGCGTGCGGGGACTTGCTTCAGTGACTCGTCCCGCTGCTGCTCCAACGCACGGCGCGCCGCCCCCTCCTCCGTCGTCAGATGCGCGCGCGCCCGCTGCTCCTCGCTGGCGATCTCCCGCAGCGCAGCCGGCAGCATCAGATGGCCCGCGATGAGGCGCTGGCAGGTGGCCACGTCGGCGAGCGCGGGGGCGAGGGCGTCCGGGCGCGCCTCCAGCTCCTGTACGCGGCCGCTGAGCCGCGCGCGTTCCGCCGCCCACCGCTCCTGCTCCGCCTCCAGCCTGTCCCGCCACTCCTTTGCCAGGTCCCGCTGGTTGCGCTCCGCCGCGTCGCGCATGCTGTCCCTCTCACTCACAAGCTCCTGAAACACCTGCAGCAGTCTGTCATTCCTCTCCTGCGCCGCCGCCAGCTGCGCCTCCAGCCTACTCTTTTCCTCCCTGTGCTGTGTCCGCTCCTCTCTGCGCTCCTGCTTCTCCGTGCACAGCAGCGCGCTGTACTGCTCGCCGTGCCGCCGCTGCTCCTGCAGCCGCTCCTCCAGCTCCGCCCGCACGCTGGCGCCGCGCTGGGCCTCCTCCCGCCGCGAGCTCTCCAGCTCCGCGATGCGGAGGTCCTTGTCGCGCAGCTTTTCCTCCGCCTCCGCCCGCGTGCGCTGCAGGACGCGCTGCAGCTCGTCGGCGGTGGCGGGCACGCGCTCCGGGGCGTCGGACATGGCTGCGTGCTTTTACTTTACTGTTCTGTTGCTGTACGGCTTTATTGTGGGGCGGAGTTTCGATAAGTGGTGACCTAACTGTTTCTCTTCCTTTTCTTTTTTTTGTTGTTTGCTGTGCTTCTTTTTCTTTTCGATTGCTGTTAGGTTGTGTCAGCGGCGCTTTAGATAAATCCTTTATATATATTTTGTTTTTGTTTGTGATGTTGGTTACTTCTCGTTACTTCTCGTTTCTTTCTTTTTTTTTTTGGGGGGGGGGGAGTAGTTGTGAAGGTGCTGCCGCTTGTTTGTATATAACTAATTGACTAAATACACAAATAAACGAATAGCTACAGATTCGAATGTTTGTGTGAGTTTGACAAATGTGGGGGAGTAATGAAAAAATGAATAATAATAATAATAATAAAACAGAAGGGGAAACTAGAGGTTTATTATTATTATTATTCTTCTTTTTTGTTTTGTTTTCGGTGTGTGTGTGTGTGTGTGTGTGTGTGTGTGTGACGGTAGGTGGGTGGAGGGAGCGTTAAAGGGATATTCTAATGTGTTTTGTTTTCTTCTTTTCCGTTGTTTGTGTTGTTGTGTGTGTGTGTTGTGTGTTGTGTGTGTGTGTGTGTGTGTGTGTGTATGTGCGTTACTGGTTAGGAGAAGCTGCCCACATTCTTACTCACAGAGTCATTTTGAAAAAAGAAAGTAGGCGTTTGTGTTTGAAGCACAAAAACGACGCTCTACACGCAAAGTCAACAGCTGCACAGGGAAAAGCTGAGAAAACACTCACATACATTGCATCAGTATTTTGTTTTCATTTAATTTTCTTCCCCCTGAAGTGCAACTTAAACGTAAGGAAAGAAAGGAAAACCGATTCAAACGCAAAAAAAATAAATAAAAACAAAACCCATCAGATTCTAAACAAGTCAAGGGAAGCGACGCAATAATAATAATAATAAAAATAATAATAATAATAATAATAAGAAAAACCAAAGGAACAAGAAAACATAACGGTATATATATAGAAATAGTTATCGGAAGTGCTATCAGTCGTTGAGAGAGGTCTCTCTACTCCTCGCCGTGCCTCGGCCCTCACCACACCTACAAAAAAAAAACAGCAACCATTATTATTATTAATTATTATTATTAATTATTATTATTATTACTATCAGTATTGTTATTATTATGATTATGATTAGTATTATGAGCAACTTCCCCCCCCCCCCGCCGCCGCCGCCGCCGCCGCCAAGACCAGCACCCGGCAGCGAAATGGTATCATTTCCACTATCACCACCGCAACTGCCTTCCACTCCTTGTCTAATAAAGAGAGAGAGAGAGAGAGAGAGAGAGAGAGAGAGAGAGAGAGAGAGAGAGGTGCCCCCCCCTCCCTCCCTCCTAATACGGTTACTATCACTATTATTATATTATTATTATTAATATCATCATCATTATTATATGTAATTCATACTAATTAATTAATTAATTCATATTAATAACAGTAATAATAATAATAAGTATTATTAGTATTATGCTTCGTGCGTGCTGCTATTTATAGACATGAAAAAAAAAGCGGCGGCGGCGGCGGCGGGGGTGGCGGGGGGGGGGGCCGCACAGCCCCTCCGCACTTTCCCTCATTCATCCCTACCCCCCCCCTACCCTCTTGCGTGGGGCGGGCAGGTAGGTAGGCGGAGGGCCTTCCTCTGTTGAGTGTTTTCACTTTTTTTTTTTTTTTTTAAACAAATAATATTAGCTGTTTTTATTTTTTTTCTATTCTATTCTATTATTATATGAGTTAATTGTAGTTATATATATTATAATGATTATATTAAGTACTTTATTTTAAACCTTTTTTTTTAATTATTTTTATTATTTGTGTTATTCTACTTTTGTGTCGAGGATTGCAACTATTACTGTTTCTTCCGTTCAAAAACCTTTTCACATTTTTATTTTGTCATCTTAATAATTATTATTGGTTACCTTTTGCTCTTGTTGCTTTTTTTTTGCATTGTTTGTTATCAGATTTATTCCCAATTTGGTTGCCTGGCTTAGTTCTTGTGTTATTTTTTGAGGAGGAAGAAGAAAATATTATTACTAGCTTTTGAAAATGGGGGGTATACTTTCTATCTGTTCATTTCTTTAAATTAAAAAAGAAAGAGAAACATTTTAAAATTATGGTATTAAAATCCTGTGTTTACTTGTTTATTTATTTATTCCTAATATACAATGTCTTTTCCGTTTTTGCTGCTTTTGAAAAGGTTTATTTCTTTTTTCTTTTTTAATCGGCAACATAGAAGATACAGAGGAAGAAAGAGAAGAGAGAGAGAGAGTGAGAGAGAGAGAGAGAGGGAGATAGGGAGAAGGAGAGACATGGATAGAATGAAAAGAATAATGATGTATTTATTGAATAAACATAAACACACACACACACACACACACAAAACACACAACAAAGTTTTCTTTATTATCGAGAAAGTATAAAGTTTTACGCATAAAATTACACAAATCAAGGAAAAAAAAAGGGATACATAAATAAAGAGAGAAGGGAGGCGGGGGGGGGAGGGGGGCATTCCTCTGCCGATACTGTACTTGTCATTACGAGTGATATATACCAGTACGGGGGAAATAACGCGCCGCTTTTTATTTTTCCCCCTTTTGTTGTTGTATCACTGTTGCAATAATAATAACAACAACAACAACAACAAATACACTCCACAGATATATATTCTTTTTCTTTTGTGTTTATTCAATAAATCACGTGATTTTTTTTTTAAAACATTAGTTGGATCCGTTAAGAATTAATCGAGATTAAGAGAAGAAGAGAAAAAAAAGAAATAGCGAAAGAGGAGAAGAGAGAGAAAACAGTGTGTTTTCCATTGTATTTGTTATTAATGTTATAGTTCTTGTTCAAAAATACGGAACGTATCCTTTCCTTTTTCTGCCTTTTTTTTTTAAAAATGAGCGTTGAAGGCAGAGGAAAATGGCGAGAGAGAGAGAGACACACACACACATATATATATATTTCAAAGGCCGTAACAATAACAATAGTGGAAAGAAAGAAAGAAAAAAAACTAATAATAATGATAATAATAATAATAATTATGATCTCCAATTTGAATTAATGCCACCTTAAAAAAATTAGGTGGAGAATCTCAGAGAATTGAAGTATTTGTACAAACAAAAAAAAGCCAACAACAACAAAAAAATGCACTGGGAAAGACAAAGATGGAAAAAACATATTTTACCTCTTAAAAATAAATAAATAAAGAATATAATAATAATAATAATAATAATGTAAAAAAAAGGAATAATAGTTCTCTTAATAACAATTAATTATTTATTTATTTTTATTTTTTATGACGTAAAACTTCCCCTAGCACCCGTGCTGGGCCTTGTATGCGAGAAAAGCTTCTAAATTCTCTCTCGTCTCTTCCCATTGTTCCGCGTATGTGGCCAACACACTTAACATTTCCTCATTCAACATATTACTATTATTATTATTGTTAAAAGTATTATTATTATTATTAAAATTAATCAAATGGGTTTCGCCGCCGAACAGTGCCGTCACGTCTTTCTTCTTCAGCCGAAGGAATTCGTACCGTCTGAGCTGATGCGTAAAAAACGTCAAATATTTGGAGATATTTTTTGGCCGGTAAATTAAAAGGTCGAAATTTTCATCAGAGAAAATGTCAATAATAATTCCCGCGGCGGCGGCGCAGGCGGAGGCAACAGAATCGTAGTGGCAAATTAAATCCCGCGCAGATGAAAAGGAAATTACACCATTATTATTATTATTATTATTATTATTATTATTATTGTTATTATGATGCTGTAATCCAAGTGGAGGAGAAGCAGAGGGGTTTAGTTTGGGAATAACATCTGCGATGATATAATCCAAGTAACAACTCAGCGATACAAATCCCTCTTCGCTTCCAAAATTACTATTACTATTATTATTATTATTATTATTATTATTAGAAGGAAGAATGAGTCCCGGCCGCCAGCGGAGGAGAATATTTAGTAAGAAATCGGTAAAGTCGGAAACATTTTCAATATAAATATTATTGATATTATTATTTTTGGTATTGGGAAATCTGAAGGAAAATGGGAATGCGAAGGTGGAAAAGACAAGAGAGAATAGCGGTGCGACTCTCTTCAGAAATTAAATTATTATTATTATTATTATTATTATTATTATTATTTAAATTATTATTATCCAAATTGAAAAAACTTTGTAATAATTCGCACTGCGAAGGAATATTAAGCGAAGCGCACATATCGGGAGAAATCGAAATTTGAGAAATTTTCTTTAGAAAATTCCAAAAAATGTGAAGAAAACTGTCCACCTGAGAAGAAAGAATTTCCGCGTTTTCTTCCGTAATAATAAAATTATTATTATTATTATTATTATTATTATTATTATTACTAGTAAATTATTTTGCTGCTGTTGCTGCTGCGTAAATAAGGTCAACAAGGCATACCGATTGGAAAGACCGCACGAAATGATATTATTCCACAAAGTGTATGCCTGACGAGAAAAATTATTATTATTATTATTATTATTATTATTGTAACTATTTATGACGTTTGAGGAAACAAAAACCGTCAGCGGAAGAACAAGAGATAATAAGCGCTGTGTGGATAAAATTTCACACTGAATGTTTTTGACCAAAAAGTGAAATTGATTATTATTATTAGTATTATTATTATTGATAGTTTTGCTTTCATTACCATTTCCACTATTACTACTATTATTATTATTCTGAAAAGTAACGTACGGCTCCAAGGAACTTTCGATATTATTATTATTATTATTATTATTATTTATCATAATATCAGCCTCGCAAAACGCGTTTGTGTTGATTGTAAAAAAAGCATTAAACAATTGCCCAAATAATGCCAAAATATTATTATTATTATTATTATTATTATTTCTGCCGCCTCCGGCATAAAAAAGCGGCTAAAGTTATTATATTTGACAAAACACATTTCATCTTCCAATTGAGGGGTAAAAAACAACTCACAAATGTATTCAATTGACTGACGCAATAACTGTAGAGAGGAAAAGAGTGATTTTAGAGACTCCGGGCTCATTTTTATTATTATTATTATTATGGCACCGACTGACGTAACTTTTGGAAAACAAAAGTAATAAAAGGAACACTTGAGGTGAGAAGTTTTTCACTGAAATCTTTTATAAAAGAAACTAGCGGATTATTATTATTATTATTATTATTAGATTTTCCTCCCCGTTTTTTCTGATTATTATTATTATTATGTTGTTGTTGTTATTCATTTCGTTTAAATTAATGTGATGCGTTTTTACACAGACAGAGAGTGCGTGTAAATACATATTCTGAAATGAAACACAGACGCGGCAAACACTGTCAAATAAATTTGCGAATTCTTTATTATTATCATTATTAATATTATTATTTTGTACGTTTACGTTTGCCAACGCGTCCGGCTGAAGTAATAGACGAATGAGGGGATTTATTTCTCCACTATTATTATTATTACTGTTATTATTATTATTATTATTATTATTATTTAATTTCCGGAAGGGAGCCAGCAACAATTCGGACAGAATCAAATTATCATGCGATAAAACCAGAAAGCATTCACTTAACTGAGTGGAAATGTCGAGTAGTAGTTGCCTCTCCTCTGCCGAAACATTTTCCATATTATTATTATTATTATTATTATTATTATTATTATTATTATTAATTTGCTGTTGCTGCTGAGAAATCAAGAAGAGCAAATATTCCCAATTGGGTGAGAAACAATTCGAAAATATTTCGGAAAACAAAATTTGTGAAAATAATTCGGCAGAGGAAAAAGCGGCGCAAACGGTGGAGTGTCGTACACCGCAGGCGGTGATTAACTTGATAATATGAGAAAGATACCGGAGAAGCGAAAAGTAATATTTAATTATTACCCGACTGTTTTTCATTTGCATCTGCGTATTATTATTATTATTATTATTATTATTATTATTATTTTCTTCTTCCTCCTCGTCTTCTTCTTCGCTTCCGTCTTCAGAGTTATTATTATTATTATTATTATTATTATTATTATTATTATTATTATTATTATTATTATTATTATTATTATTATTATTATTTTCGGCACTCAGAGAGGGAAGACTATTAATGTGCGAAATCACCGAATCAAAAGTAATTTTTGCCTCTTTTATTTTGAGCCAAACGTCTGTGAGAATATACATGAGTCCTGCGAGAAAATTACGATTATTATTATTACTATTACTATTATTATTATTTGTAATGTTTGAAATTCGATTCATGTGCTGTTGATAAAAAGAGGTAAAGAGAGAAACACTTTCATTTTTATTATCGCCAACATTATTATTATTATTATTATTTTCTGCGATTTCATTCGTGTGAGAATTTTCGGAAACAACAATCATTGAAAAGGGGTTAAACATATCGGGAATTTTCTCCACCAGAATAGAGAGAATTTCCTCACTGACGTTATTACTTTTGTTAGCATCGTCTACAAGATTAAAAAGGGCCTCGCAGGCGGAGGTTTTGGCTGCTAGGAGAGAAATACTATCGCTATTTATATTATTATTATTATTATTATTATTATTATTATTATTATTATTATTATTATTAATATGAACAGTCGGGGGGTCGAAAAACATTAATCCGGCCAAAAACTGCGGTAAAAGACTCATAAAAAATACTTTATTTTCGTAACAATTCCACTGAGAGGTAAACAAAAGAGCTGACATATCTCCACTTAATTCATTATTATTATTATTATTATTAGTATTGCACGCAAAGTAAGAAATGTCCTCCAAACAATCGGAAATGGTATCGTAATTCTTCTTGTTGCTTCTTTCCTTTTTTATCACATTATTATTATTATTATTGAAATTATTTTGCTGCCGAATTTCATTATTCAACGCGGTGTTTTTATTCACCCGAACCGTCGCGTGTATTAGTGACTCTACACAAGACGGGAATAATTTATCCTGACGATTGCTGGGACTCTCCATTCCGAAAAATAATTCTCCATTATTATTATTATTATTATTATTATTTTGGCGCTGTCTCCTCTGTCGTGCGTTGGCGCGCTTCGGTTTTGCCATTTTCTTTTATTTTCTTTTTCTTTTTCTTTTTTATTTCCTTGTTTTTCTTTTTGCTGTGTTTTCTCTTCTTATATATATATATATATGTATAAACCTTTTTTTATTTTTGTTTTCGAAATACTTACTTTTTTTGTAGAGACAAAAAAAAAAGTGCTTTCCTGCTACTTTTTTGCTTTTTCTTTTTTTTTTTCTCTCTCTCCTATATATAGGTATTGCTGCTGTAGGAAACCTTTTCTTGATGACAGGAGGGGGAAAAGAAAAGAATATATACATAGAGAGAGAGACAAAGTTCATTGTTGAGTATGCAAAAAAGAAAAAAAAATATTTCAAAAGAAACAAACAAACAAACACAAAAGAAAAGAAAACAAAGAATACAGTACAAGAAAACAAAGAAGAAGACAAACAAACACACACACACACACACACACACACACACACACATACATAACCAAAACCCATATTGATTTGTGTGTAATAAAAATGCCAAATTGTTTCTCTTCATTTTTATTCAGTCGCACACACACTGACAAAAACACAGGTGTATAGGAAACATAAACCAGTAACAATTAACTACCTCTTAACCATTTTCATTCTTTTTTTTTTTTTTTTAAGATAAGAGTTGAAATGTAAAATTTCAAAAAAAAAAAAGAAAGAAGAAGAAGAAGAAGAGAAAATAGCAATAGCAAATTCAATAGATAAACATATAAATGAATCGATATGAGTGATAGTTCTAGCAACAGTTTTAGTGATAAATCAAAAAAAAAAAGAAGATAATAGTAACAGCAATAATAGTGGCAATAATAGAAAGAATTATACGCACCAAAAACAAAACATAACTAGTCAGATGAGAGTCAGCAAGAAACAAAAATGCGTAGATGTGTGTGCTATGCACTGATAATAATAATAATATATATTTATATATATATGTGTCAATTGCGATAAAAAAGAACACTCCGGAGAGTCCACATTCACAGAAAATAGAATGTGTGACTTTTTTATTTTAATGATATAAGGCACCCCTCCCTCTTTTTTTTTTTTGGGGGGGGGGGCAAAAACTATTCTTTGAACTTGATGAATCGGGAGGAATCGCATCAACACTTTGCATTTATTGTTATTATTATTATTATTATTATTATTATTATTACTTTAAAAATGCTTTCCCGAAACGAATGAATAATAATGGAGATAAAAAAGTAATAATAATGAAGCGCATAATAATAATAATAATATTAATAATATTATTGTTGCTATCAATTATCACTTGTTAAAACAAGAGGAGATGGCAGATTTAATAAAGTCCCGCGCAAACGGAATGTAGCTGAGCAGATACCACCACATGGCCATCCACTGCACAATACACAGGAGAAGCACCAACAACCCGCATTGTTATTTATTATTATTTATTAAAATGTTTTTCTTTCTTTCTTTCTGAAATGAATAATGAATAATGATAGTAATACTAATATTATTGTTGCTATCAATTATCACTTGTTAAAACAAGAGGAGATGGCAGATTTAATAAAGTCCCGCGCAAACGGAATGTAACTGAGCAGATACCACCACATCGCAATCCACTGCACAATACACAAGATAAGCACCAACACGCCGCTGCCGGTAAAAATAGCGGCGCAAATGGTAAGAATCATCGACACCACATACACCGCCGTCGCTATCCAGCGCGCCTCAGCAAACATCGATCGCAGCTGCCGCAGCGGACCGGCGAGAAAAAAGGAGCCGCCAATACTCGTGACGTTTCCTAGCGTGAAGAGAACCCCAAAGGTAACGTAGTCACCGAAAAACACGCAGATAACGGAAAGAAGAGAAAAGAGCGTGCCGAGGGCAAAACAGGCGAGACAGCCGTACAGTCGGACTTTCCACGGGAGTGAAGGGCAGAGGCTGTCGTTTGTTTTGTTTCCGGTGCTTTCGCTAAGGGCCCCGCCTGTTGCAGCGTCACCCACATTGATGATAGACGTAAACTTGTCCATTTTTATTTTTTTATATTTTTTTTTATTGTGTTTTACTTTTACTCTTTCTTTTATTTAAATAAAAAAAATATTCAAAAGGAGTGAATAAAATAGTTTCTATTGGATAATAGTGAAGTGGAAAACAGATGGGTAGAAAATAAAAAAACACCCACACCCACACACAAAACAACAAGACACGAAAGTGAATGAATGCTAATAGTGAAAATAATAATAAAAAAGTTTCCTTCTTCTATTAATTGATTAATTAAATAAATAATTGATTTTTTTTTGTTTGTTTTACATTGGTTAAGTGTATAGGAAGATGAGGAGAAGAAAGCGACAAAAAAAGGGAAATGAAAAGAGAAGGTGATAGTAATCGATTTCATTTCTATTCATTTTTTATTTTTATTTTTCAAATAATATTAATATGAACATCTTATTAAACATTTCATCATCACAGCGCGTAGTTGGATGACACATTTCATACTTGCAAAAATGAGAGGTAAACAAATAAAAAAATATAAATATGTTTTTTTTTTCCTCTGTTTCCGCTGACACAGGAGTTATAAATTACATGTTATTCATTTATTTTTTTCTATTATAGTTACACATTATTCATATGCATCACATTTATTTCCTATCTCCCTTCTTACTCTTATCTTTATAGTTTATAATTATTAGTACTTTTTTTTTCTTTTAAAGGGGATTCATTAATATGAAATAATAATAAAAAAAATAGTAGTATTAACTGTTATCATACTATGTATGTATATATGTATGCATTAGTGAGCTTTTAATCGAAAATTAGTGCTTTATTTGTTTCAAAAAAAGGGATTTTAGAGCAAGTTAGAGAATTATTTCATTTGTTCCGATTTCCTTTCCTCTCTTCTCTACTGAGTATTGAAAAAGAAAAAACAGCAAATAAAATAAATTTAGACGAGACAAAGAAGAAGAAGGAAAAAAAAGAAGGTGTATCTTTGTAAAATAATAAAAAATGATAATAATGATAATGATAATGGTATCATTTATAGTGATATTGACAGTGACAAAAATGAAGATGGCTGATCAATATATATATTTATTGTCTTCGAGAAAAGGAAAAAAAAAACAAACTCAGCCAAATAAAGTATTACGGTCCGTTAAATTCATTATAAATAAATAAATAAATAAATATATTTTTTTTTTTTTATTTTTATATTTTACGTTCCGCGAACATTGTACTTCATAAAATAGTCGCTAAAGCTCACGTGAGAAAACATGGTGGGATCGCGTCTGTCGTATAAATACCGCAGCGTTTCAAAAAAGAGCGAAGGCTCCAGTGGAATTTCTAACAAATCAATTTCTTCCTCATTATTATTATTATTACTATTCTTTTTATTATTCTTTTTGTTATTTTTGTTATGTTTATTCTGACTACGGTACGCCTCCTCCGTCAGCCGAATTTTTTCTTTATATCTCAAACAATTCACTTTATGTGTTGTCGCCCAATGCCTTTTTTGACACTCTGCAGAGCAATAATAAACGGCTTTACAACCAGAGCAGCGGAGGAGAGGGGCGGCGGCGGCGGCGCTCTTATTATTATTATTATTATTATTATTATTATTATTATTATTATTAGAAGAAGAAGATGAGAGAAGTCTCACCGCCCCACAGCCAACGCACACCTCACTGTTACATCTAGACACGAGAGGGATAAAATGGGTTAAGTTATTCACAGAGCAGTCGAGGAAAAATAAATCGCACGCCTGGTGAAAAGTTGCGACGTCCCACACAAAATAGGAGGAATTATTTTCAGATTTACTATTATTATTATCAGAATTATTATTATTATCAGAATTAGTGGATTTCTTAGAAGGAATGGCCTTTAGAATGTCTGCCAATGCAATTTTCACATCGTCATCCTCAACTTCACTTTCATTATTATTATTATTATTATTATTGAAATTTCCGCTAGACTTTTGTTTACTCCGCTCTCGCGCCTCCTGTAGTTTTTTCTTTAATTCTTCTTTACTCATGTTATTATTATTACTATTACTCTTATTATTGCTGTTACTATTATTATTATTATTATTATTATTATTGTTATTATTTTCAGAGTCGAGGGACTTTCCCATGATGGCATGCATCGCTGGGAGGAACCACGCCTGGCTCGCGAGAAATTCAATATTCATTTTTGCATAAATATTTAACTTCACCTCTTGCAACTCCGCAGCGGAGGAAATTGAATTATTATTACTATTACTATTATTATTATTACTATTACTACTATTATTATTCCCTAGAACAAAATGGTCCAGAATAAACGCCATATCCTTCACATTATTATTATTATTATTATTATTGTTGGAATTCTCATATTCGTTTATTCGATTAAACAATCGCACGTAGTAATCCGCATTTTTCAAATGGGTTTCCATACGGAGTAATTCTCCCAATAAAGAGACCAATTCCCACTGACACTCTTTATACACACTGTCCGTGCGACTGCGGCTGAGGCAAAAGGCAACATTTTTGATAATGGCCTCCCGTGTAGAAATATTTTTAACGAGTGCGCTGTTTATAATACTATTATTACTATCATTATTATTATTATTTTCAGAATTATTATTATTATTATTATTATTATTATTAGAACAGTCGGCTGAGGCCTGCTTCGGCTGCGGCTGCGGCTGCACAGAAACAGAAACAGAAGAAACAGAAGAAAGAGGGCGAAATATTTGATTTCCGTACTCAAAAAGAAAATGTTTCACAGTTGGGTTAAATGCGACGGTTTGCAAGGCCACCAGCTGATACGCCCTTTCCGTCTTCTCCGCCGTATTATTTACAGTAAACGTGTTAATGACTTGATTGAGGGTCAGAGGGTCCGGCCGCGGCGGCGCAAGAGTGCTGGCGGACATGAGAAATAAATAAAGAAGTAATTATTATAATTATAATTATTGTTCTTGTTCTTTTATTCTTTTCCTAGTTATTAAAATACTAAGTATTGTTTTTTTTTTTGTTGTAAAGTAAGTTCTTCAGTTTACAACTTTTATCCTTTTTTTTTTTAAATATTCTTGGTATTGATTTTATGTTAGGCCAAAAGAGAGAGAGAGAGAGAGAGAGAGAAAATAAGGGAAAATTAATGATGAATGAAGGGGAAATACATACATAAGGAGGATGGAAATGAAATGAGGAAAAAGAAAAGAATAATATTCGTTCTTTTTTTTTTGTTTTCCTCACAAGTTATAAGAATCAGTGAATGGTCAGTAAATAACACGTGAATTCGTATATTTTTGACGCACAACATTTGCATTTTTTCTCATTACAAAATCAGCAGCGGTCATTTTATTAATTTATTTTTGTTTTTTTTTTATTTTTGTTAAAGTATGTGAGTCGATAAAGAAAAACAAAAACAATAACGCACACACACACACACACACACACACATCTAAGTATATATCTGTATGGATAACCGTCTGTCTCTGTGTGTGTGTGTCTGTGTGTGAGTGTGAGTCCGTGAATAAATGTGAATGATGCTTAGCAGCTTCGCTTTTTTTTTTTAAAAAAAAAATTCTCTTCTTCTAATTATTCTTCTCTATCTTATTTTTTATTATATATGTTGGAGAAAACGTGAAACTTCGGTTTCTACTTTCTCTACACGTGCAATAATGACTTCCTTTTTTTTTCTTCTCTTCTCTTTTTCTTTGTAATAAATAATTAGGTTATATTTAATTAAATTGAGCTAAATCAGTTTGACTACCGCGGTGCCCGGGCGGCTGTGTGGGCGGTAAATAACCAATGAACGTCTCAATACACAAATATATATATATATATATATAATTAAATTGAAGTAAATTGAAGTAAATTGATTTTTTTTTTAGCGAGGTGTCGCGCGGCGGTGTGGAGAGCAAATGACGAATAAACAATTGAAATAATTGAATAGAATAGAATAACATTATAATTAATATCCGTGTAAGGAGTTAGGCGGCGGCGTGGGCGGTAGTGGTGGTCAATACACATGCAAATAACTATTTAAATCACATTTAATATCATTAGAATTAATATCCGTGTGAGGAGTCAGGCGGCGGCGTGGACGGCCGTGGCCGATACACATGCAAATAAATAGTTAAATAACATTAAATATCATGAGAATTAATATCCGTGTGTGAAGAGTCAGGCAGCGACGTAGTCTCGCAGCAGCTGCAGCCACCGTTCATACTCCGCTTGTTCACAGGCGGCGGCGTGTGCGGCGATTGCCTCCGCCGCCGCGTCATCTATCGCGCGCGCCGCCAACATATTCTGGAAGGCGTCGAGTAAACTTTCTTTTGCCTCCGCCAGCGCCCCGGCCCCCATTCTCCAGCCCCCGGAGTGAATCGAATTACTATTATTATTATTATTATTATTATTATTTACTGTTGCGGCGGCGGCGGTGTTCCCTCGCCACACAACGCCCGCCTCCGAATTTCCGGCAGCGTTGCTGTTGGAACTGTTATTACTTCCGCTGCCGCCGCCGCCGGCCGTGTGGTAGTTCAGCGGCCGCCGCCCGCCGCCGCCGGCGCCGCCGCCCAGATTGCAGTTAGTGAGAGAATAACGGCGGAAAATTTCATCAAACGTGTCCCCCCCTCCTCCTTCTCCTCCCGCTGCTGCTGCTTCTAGTGGCGTATTATTATTATTATTATTATTATTATTATGATTATTAAAATGGATGCTGGCCGGCAGCCCCGCGCGCAGGGCCCGCTGCCGCTCCCGCTGCCCGTGATACACGACACTGCAGAGGACTAACTCCCCCTCAATCACATCGCAACAATACTCAATACTGTCGTTGAGAAAAGAGGCAAACGAGCCGTCCCGCCACTCGCCGTTTTCATTATCATTATCGTTATCATTTTCAGAAATAGTACTATTATTATTATTATTTTCAGAATTATTATTATTATTATTATTATTATTATTATTATTATTCAAATTCCTCACAGACGCTCCCTCAATATAATTCTCAAGTCTCTGCACAAAAAAAGAAAAAGGCGTGTGCTCCCCTCTTACATCACACTCAGGGTCTAGAGAGGCGTCGCGCGTCGTTAGCTGTATGCGAAGGTAGTGTCGCTCGCAGCAAATGGGGTATCGCTTATTATTATTATTATTATTATTATCAGAATCATTATTATTATTATTGTTATCAGAATTATTATCAGAATTATTATTATTATTTTCAGAAATTTCGGGTCTGTCGCTTCCGTTCTCTCCCTCCGCCGCCTCCGCTATGTCTATCGCAGGGACCCATAGCCTCTCTCCGTATATAATACTAGTGCCGGGTGTGTGATGCATCTCCCATTGTGAGCTGCCGAATTTGAGAAAACTTAAATTATCATTATTATTATTATTATTACTATTATTATTATTATTATTATTATTGTTGTTATTACTATTATTAATCGGACCGCTCCCTCCAAAAAACGAAGGAATCGGCGGAGGCGTCTCCTCTTTATCCATTCGAAGTTTTTCGTCCATTATTTCTTTATCGATACATTTGAGAAATGTCATCTCTGGCAATTCTACCGAAGAGGGGGAAAGATTTGTGCGGAGTGACGGCCGGTGATTGCTGTGGGTCGGCGCGCTGCCGCCGCCGTCACTATTACTACTACTAACAACATTATTATTATTATTATTATTATTATTATTACTATTATTATTAGAAGAAGAAGAAGAAATAAAACGGCGACAAACGGTTTGGCTACTAATAGAAAGAGAACTAATCGGATAATAGTAAGAACTTGGTTGTTTGCATAGTAGGAATCGCTTCATTTTTTTTTTTGAGTTTATACTACTTGTTTTTTGTCAGTTTCTCTTTATTTATTTCCTGCTTATTTTTTGTTTGTTGCTGCTTGTATATTTTAAAAGATTAAGCAATAAATGATAATAATGATAATAATAATAAAAGAACACGACGAAAGAAAAAAAAAGAGAAGTAAATAGTGAGAGAGAGAGAGAGAATGACTATTACTATTACGAATATGGCCATACAGGCAAATAAACACATACACAATCATATATGAGAATATTTTATTTTGATTCTAAAAGTCTCTCTCATGTTTCTCTCCTCTTTTTCTTTCCTTCTCTCTTTCTTTCTTCCTCTTCAATTAGTCGAATGAAGAGGAAAAAAAAAGAGGAAAGAAAAAAAAAGAGTGAGAGAGCGAGAGATTGAGAGGAAACTAAGGAAATACAAAACCACAAGCAAATATTTTTCCTTCGTACCAATGTATAAACATAAACACACACACAGACATACATACACACATACAGAGAAATATTCTCTTTGCCTTTACAACGGCTGAAAGAATAATCAGATGTGTATGTTTGTGTATATGTTTTTTTCTTTTTCTGAATTCTGAGTAATTTCAGATAAGTTTTTCAAATGTTTTTCATTTTTTTTTTTTTTTTGGATATCACGTGCTACATGTACTAAAAAGGATAACTGTTTTTAAAAATTGAATATAATATAATATGATGATAATAAAAATGTGTTGATAAAAGATAATGATGATCAGATATTGATAATAATAATAACGATAATAATAATAGTAAGATATCGCGTGAACAATACGATTATTATTATTACTATTATTATTATTGTTTTTTTTGTTTTGAATAAGAGGTGTGGGGAAAGAGAATACACTAATTTGTAACAAAAAAAAAGAGAGGAAGGAGAGAGCTGGGAGCTTCTTTCGTATGATCTTGTTATTGTTTTTTTTCTTGTTTCAGATTTCAAATGTATTTCATTTTTTCTGTCGTCTGTACGTCTTCTTCTTCTCCTTTATCATCAGCTTTTTTAGAAATCTTCTTACTTCCTTTGATCTCTTGATTTTTTGCTTCTGTTTTCTTTCCTTTCCTTCTTTTCTTCTTCGTCTTCGAAAGTTTTCGTGCGTTTTTCAATACAATAGAAGAAAAAAAAAAGGGAATTCAGAAAGGAAACAACAACAACAAAAAACAAAAACAACAAGTATCATAGTTATAGTATTGTCGGAAACTGTTTGATTGGTTGATTGATTGCTCGTTTTTTTTTTTCGGTTGTCCATTCTCAAATCCTTAACAACACCGTCACAACGGAAAAAAAAACAAAAACGTAATCAAACAAACAAACAAACGAATATCTATTACGCCTCTCCCGCTCTTCCTTCTGCTGACTTTTTTTTTTTTGCCGCAGCCGTTGCTAACAGTTAAAATAGAAATAACAAACACAATCTAAAAACCTAATAACAAAACAAAACAAAACAAAAAACAAAAACAGAAAACAGAAAAACAAAACAGAACAAATCCATTTTTCTGTTTGTTTCTTTCTTGCTTATTGTTGTTTGCTTGCTTGCTGTTCTTGTTTTCGTCTTGTTTTTATTTTATTTTATTTCATTATTACTTTTTAGAAATATATTTACTCCATGGCAAACACCGCACCGCGGTTCTTCCACTCCCAGCCGTTGCGGTGCATGCGGAAGGCATACGTGCCGAGCGCGTAAATCCACCCGACCACACCGAGAAACGACAGGCGAAGAGCAAACTTCCAGTGAAAGGGCCCAAAAAAGTCCTTGAGGGCAAAGTGTCCCATGCCAAACCAAATGCCGGCAAAAGGCTTATCGACGTGACGCACAGGCGACGTCTGCGCAAACGGCGCGTACGGGTCCTGAAACGCTTTAGAGTTCCACCCCGCCCACCCCGCGGGGCGCGCGCGGTAGTTTGGCTCGTGGTGGGGGTGCATGCGCAGCGTGTTGAAGCGCAGGTACCCCGCGGCGCGCGCGATGGCGGGAATGGTCGACGCCGCGGGCGCCGCCGCCGTCGTCAGAGGGGCCGCGGAGCGGTTGAGAGCGCTGGCAAGCATTGCAAACGGGGTGCTTACTTGATTTGGTGTGTGTGTTTGGAGAAAAAAACTGTTTCTTTTTTTCTTTGAAAAAGTGGCTGTAAGAGAGCTAAAACGGAGCTTTAATACTATTTTTTTGTTTGTTTTGTTTGGGAGGTGTGTGTGGGAGGGGGGGGGGGAGGAGGGGTGAATGGTTTTATATATATAGAGAAAACAACAACAGCGGTAGCAGCGTCATAACAATAGCAACAGCAATAACACAAAAAAAAAAAAAAAGAAGTGAAATCACTGTTAAAAAAATGCCTTTAATTATTTTACAATTATTAATGAAAAAGGGTGTCACTCTCCCGTCTCTGTGCCTAATGGCTGCACAGGAGAGGGAGAAAAACAAAACAACACACAAACACACACAAACACACATTATTATATAATAACAAATATCAGAAAATGATCAGCGCACAAACGCAACATGCAAGATTTTCATGTCAGTACTTCTTTATTTGAGAGTAACTCAGAAGCAAAAAGAAAAGAGAAAAAAGAAAAGAAAGAAAAGAAAGAAAAGAAAACTAACGTGGATGGCACTTGTATGATAAAAAGAAAAGGGAGAAAACAGGGGAAAATAAAAATGATAGAGGAAATACCAATAAAGAAGCAAAAGCGCGAAAAAAAAGTCGAAGAATGGAAAGAAAAGGTAAGAAGCAACGATTAAAAAAAAAAACACATATATAAAAAACAAAAATGGAGGAGTATTAGAAGAATCTGACTGAAAGGAAAAAACTAATCAGTAAACAAAAAAAAAAAACACAAGTGGTGAGAGGCGATGATAACTTCATTGTATGTAAAAGATACTATTTGAAAGCACTTCTTCGCTTTATCAACTTTTCAAATGATAAAATAAAAGAAAGAGAATATGATGAAAATGGTAATAGCAATAATAATAAATATTTTTATTATCATCTTTAAAGCTGAATAGAAATGACAGAGCGCTGTAATTTCGCCTCTGCAATCGTTTTGGTCTTTTCCAACGTATTTAACTGAAGTGGCGGAAACACCCGCGCAACAAGCGTAAAGTTATTATTATTATTATTATTATTATTATTATTGTTCTGAGAAGAAGAAGAGCGGATCGATTGGTACGCCATGTAGTAAATATCAGCAATAGTATGCACGCTAGCGTTGAATTTCACCTCCGCTTTCTCCCCATTTGGCAGCAAAAATCGAATAAACGTGACGTCTGATGCACTTTCGTCTGCGGGACGCATTTGATAGGAATTGTAATCATTTTCTAAATTATTATTATTATTATTATTATGATTGTTATTATTTTGAGAATTGTCGTCGGTAAGTCTGTGGGCCGTTCCTTGGAAGGCCTCCCGATTATTATTGTTATTATTATTATTATTAAAGAGGCGGGCGCCACTCAAGCGTTCATTATACGTCATTTCCAGACAGTCCTGCAGACGAACGTTTAAATCACAATTCGGGAACATTTTTTCCAACTCTCTCGGAATTTTCCCTTTAGCCATTTCCGAGAAAAACAGTTTTGCCTCTGGACTTTCGCTGGAGATGAGCTCCCCTTCTTTTATTTCACCATTATTATTATTATTATTATTATTATTATTATTACTTGTTGCCGGCCCTCCTTCACTCGTAATCGTATATCCGTCTTGATACAAAGTGATGGTAATATTTCGTTCCTCCCGCAGTGTAGCGGGAATCACAGGCGCGGGCATTTCTGTGTGTCCCAGCCGGCGGGCGCTCCCGTAAAACTCATTATTATTATTATTATTATTATTGTTATTTAGAGCCGCAAACGGATCGCTTCCTTCCACTCGTTCCGCCTGTTGAAAAAGTTGCTCAAAAATTTTATTCTTTGTTATTATTATTTTCGCCAGAGGTTTGCTCAGTATCATCCTCTCCCAAGTCAAATACGGTGTTGCCTCCGGTGCTTGCGTAGTGGCCCTTTTTTCCCGCCGCCGCTGCCCCATTTTTGTTCGCCTCGGCCATTTCGTTTTTTGTTTTCTGAGAGTTATTTTGCCAATTGTTTTGCTCTAGAATTTTGCGAATCTCACTTATCGGCATGTTTGGATACAGCCGCCGAAATTCATCGATTTTGGACTTTTTGACAGGATCCATTTTGTACTTTATTTACTTTATTTATTTTAATATTATATTTAATATTATAATAATTTTTCTTCTTTTAAAGTTTCGAGAAGAAACAGTTTGTGTGTGTGATTCTCCTGAAAATAATCCCTTTTCACCTTTTTTTTATTTAAAGTTCGGAAGATTACTTGAATGCCTAATTTTGCCTTTTCTTTTTCTTTCTTTTTTTCTTTTCAGATTTAACAAAATAACAAGAGAAAAGTAGGAAACATAAAAGAAAATTTTGTACAAAGAAAAATGAGTGAAGAAGAGATGAGAAAGTGAAGAAAGCGGAAAGCAAAAATGAAAACACAATGCAAATATACATACATAAGAAGACGTCAAGACAACGCCAGTAACAAAACTACATACATACATACATACATGCATAATAATAATACTACATACACAGCACAAGAAATCATGGACCGCTGATTAGGTTTTTCCTTTTCATGCGCCATACATTTTTCTTTTAAATATTTATTTTTACTTTCATTACATACAGATATATATGGATCGCATTTTTGAAAAAAAAACAACAACAACAACAACTGTGAATTTTTCTTCATTTTATCAATTTTCTGTTTGTGTTTCTTCCGACATTATCATATCCGATCGCGTCTTTTCTGTATTTATCTAAAGTAATCTTTTTTTTTCGTATCTCTGATTTTTTTGTCTTTTCTTTTTCCAGTTGTCGTTTTTTTCATTTTGTTTTTGCTTTTCAAATGCATATCATTTCGTACAGAGATAGAGAGAGACACATACTAACAAAAATAATAATAGAGAAATAAAAAGGGGAGTAGAGGAGTAGGGAGAGGGGAAGTATGTGGAAAGTAAAAAAAGGAGAAGTAATTGCAATTTTTTTTTCTTTGACATTTAAGAAAGAGAGAGGGAAAAAAAGAGGAGTACTGAATGAAGAAAAATAGAGAGAGAAAGAGAGAGAAGAGAGAGAGAGAGAGAGAGAAGGAGAAGTAAGATTTGAAATGCTTCCTCCTTTTGTTTTCTCTTTCATTCACTTTACAACAACAAAATAAAAAAAAAGAAGTAAAGAAGTAAAAAAAAACAACAACAACAACAGCAATACACCATAGGCATGTAAATATGTGTGTAGTAAGGAGGAAAAAAAAAGAGTAGGTATAACGCACAATTTTCGGTTGTAAAGTAACTGATTCAAAAGAAAAAAAAAGAAGAAGTGAAAAGGGAGGAAGAGAGAGAGAGAGAGAGAGAGAAACATATCAATAATTATAGTTTCCTTTCCCTCTATCTCTCTCCCTCGTTCTCCTCGTTTTCCTTTTTTTTTTAGTGCCCCGTGTAGTGGCGAATATTATTATTATTAGTAGTATTATTTTGTTATTTCTGTTGCGTGCAGTTGCTTGGTTTGTGTTGACAGACACAGCAAATGCGTTTTGTAAATCATTCCATCTATAACGGTGGCGAAACGGATCATTATTATTATTAATATTATTACTATTATTACTATTATTATTATTATTATTATCATCATCGCGTGTCAAGAGGTAGAGTGCGCGGCAAGGCAAACGCTCTCTTCCTAGCAAACACTTTAATTCTCTCTGTAGAAAAGGCCATTCACTCTGCAAGAAAGAAGTCCACCAACGGTTAAATTTTACCGCTTTTTCGAGTGAAATCCGCAATTTCTTTACCACACCGATTCGACGGAATAATTCCGTTATATATTTCGGAATCTTTTTCTTCTTCTTCTTGTCCTTCTTATTATTATTATTACTCTTACATTGATTCCCCTCCTTTTATTATTATTATTATTATTATTATTACAGTTTCTTTTTCCTTTATTGCTACCCCCGCGGCGGCATTTATCAACAGCCGAGTTGGAGGAATCAGAATTAGAATCAGAGTTAGAATCAGAATTAGTAGAGGAATTGTTAGGAAGAAGAAGAAGAAGAAGAAAAAGAAGAATCAAAATCGGAAGAATCAAAATCAGAATTAGAATCAGAGTGAGAGTGAGAGTCGTCACTGTCATCGCTGCTACTACTACTACTACTACTGTTACTACTGCTGTTACTGTTACTGTTAACGTTTAAATCGTATGTAATTTTACAAAGGGGCACACTGCACATTCCGTTTATTACTTCCTGCAAAGTGCATCGGTGATGATTATTATTACTATTATTACTGCTGCTGCTGCTGCTGCTGCTAGAAATTTCAGTTCTGTTTGTATTATTAGTATTAGTATTATTATTATTATTCTGAAAATTATTACTGTTATTGTTATTATTATTGTTTTCAATACTATTTCGAGGGTGTTGCTGCTGCTGTTCTTGTTGTTGTTGATAATAATAATGTGAATACAAACGGTAATAGTCGTCGTTTTCTTCGCGTTGAAAGGAAAAACAAGAAAAGTCGTTATAATAAGCGATCAACTCGGGATCTGTTATTTGCACATCTTTTATATTTACTGAAGCCCGAGACTTGAAATGATTATCATTGTAATTATGATAAAAGTTTCCCTCATAAAAGGCTGGATTTTCTCCCCAGCTGTTATCATTACTATTACTATTATTATTAGTGTTATTATTACCCCACGCCAAGTCCATCATAAACTCTTCTTCTTCTATTATTTGCTTTACTTTTTCCTTAAATTGGGGAGAATGTTCATCGGACTCCGCCGGCGGCGGCAGTAGTAATACGTTTGAGCGAAATGGTAATGATAATAATCCTTCCCTTCCTACCTTATTCTTGGTGTTTTTCTTTTTGGCATGAGGTATCGTTTTACTCAACAACACACGCCGCGCGTATTGTTGTTTCTTCTTTTGCAAAGTTTTTCTTTTTTGCCGCTTTTCTCTGACTTGTTTCATAATTTCGTACGGGGGAGTCACCGTGCCCAATTGATATACGACAATATTTAGAATCTTTTCCAAAATTTGCGCCTGGAAAAAAAGTCGTTTGAAAAAGTTCGATTTAAAAAAGTGAGTCGCGCTAACAACGGAGTTTAACTGATGATAAATGCGATGTTCCTTTGCCGACATACGAAATTGGGGGGAATAGAGAAAAGAATCATTCATGCTATTATTATTATTATTATTCTGATTTCCATTAGTTTTCAGAATTGTGGAATGTACTTTTAGACTCGCTATCAAACGAATAATTTTCTGCGCTCCCTTCTTTACTTTCGTCGCTGCTAGAAGTGTCACTCTCCGATTCTGAAGTGGAGATATTATTATTATTATTATTATTATTATTATTATTATTATTATGTTTTCCACTCGTTTTCTTCTTCTTCTCCTTTCCCATTTCTCCCTTTTCGCATTGTTTTTGTTCTTCTTGCTTTGGTTCGCGGTAGTACTTGGCTAAACACTCTCCTTCCCACCATACAGCGCCTGGCAGTGCTCCACCTCCGTTATTATTATTATTATTATTATAAAGTAAGAGAGAAATGTACATTTTAAAAGCCTCAGCCGCCGCCAGTGCATTTTCGACCAACAGAGGAAAAGTTATCTTCCAAACGCTTCATTTTATGTATTTGCCACCGTCCCTTGTATTGTATGTGATCAAACGGCGGCGGCAGCGCTAATAGATTCTGAAGAAGAAGAGCCTCGGAATTTGTACGGAAAAACATAGAGGGGCAAATATAATTTTAGAATCGACAGTGCTTTTTCCTCGGATTCTCGCTCGACCCAACTTTTATTTTTATTTTTATTTTTATTATTATTATTATTGTGATTATTATTATTATTATTAAATGTAAGGATCGAGTAAAATTTGTCCTTCTGTCGCTTTTCTTCTTCTTTTTGCAGCCGTTCTTGTTTCTTTTTATTTTCCCGTTTCATTTGCTGTATCATTTGCATATGAATTTGTTGCTCTTGTTTATGATTATGTTTATGTCGCTTTTCGTTGTATTTCTTTGACGTTGATCGATTATTATTATTATTATTATTATTTTGTTATTATTATTGTTATTTTCCCTTTCACGCTTAATTTTGTTCGCTTCTCTCAGAACAGTCGCGAAGAATATCTTCCATCATTATGTTTCTTATTATTTTGTTTATTTCCGTTTGATATCTGTTACTGCTATTACTCTCGTATTTGTGCTTTGAACAACAGCAACAACAAAAATGATTGATTAAGATATGAGGAAAAAACAACAACAACAAGACAACACAAAACAGCAAAGAAACAACACAAAAACACTAATATGTAATTGTTTTCTACTGTTTCTTTTTCTTTTTTTTTCTGTGTGTGAAACTATTATTTCTGAAATTTGTGACTTTGAACCTTGCAATAACTGATTGCTTTCAAAATTTTAAAAAACGTAGAAAAATAACAAAAAAAACCAACGAAAAAAAAAGGAATAATAAATGTTCAGTATTGGAGAGGAGAGGAGTGCAGATGAATAATAAAAAAGAGAGGAGTATGAGCAGGGAAGTAAAAATAGAGAAAAAAAGAATAAAATAATAAATTATTATAGTAGTAAAAGGGAAGTAAGAGTAGAGCTTAAAACAGCAAAAAAAAAAAAAAAACAAACAAACGAAGAACAAACAAACAAACAAAAAACAAACTTTGTTCTGTATTTATGTATTCTTCTGTTTTGCTGAGGAGGTGGTGGGTATTAGGGAGTGATGTTGGATAAAGAAAAATCAAAAATAAAATAAAAGAGATTAAAAAAAAAAAGGGTGAAGAGTGTTTGAAACAAAAAAAATAATAATGAAAAAAAAAAATAAGATAGGGAAAGAGGAGAGAGAGAGAGAGAAAGGGAGAGAAAAATATTAATGTGTGTTAGGCAAAGAATAAATACAATGTAATTTTCCTGGCCTTTGAAATGTCTTTTTTTTTTAACTATTGGTAATTTATTATATTAAAGGATTATTGATATTTAAAAAGAAATGAGTAGGAATGAAGGAAGCAGGAAAGTAGGAGACGTTGTTAATATGATTATTACATTTATATTTTAAAGGGGAAAAAAAACAGTGAAAAAGAGTCATTAAAGGGGAAACAATTCAGGCATATCACACACACACATATATATATCGCTAGGTAATGCGAATATCTTTTCACCCCTCCTAAACAAAAGAAGAGAAAGAGAGAAACAGAGAGAGCGTTCGTTTGTTAGTGACAATGTAAGTAAATTTAAACACACAGGTACGCACACACACACACACACACGCATACGTATATGTATTTTTTTTTTTTGTTATTCAGAAGACACACATACATATATATATGACATTTCTGCTGTACTTATTTTATATATATATATATATAGAGAATAATAGCAATCGTGATCAAAAAAAAAAAAAGTAATAAATATGCAGTGGGAATACCAAACAGAAGCAAAAAGAAAAAAAAAAGAGGGAAGGAAAATAAAGAGAGTAGAGAAGGTAAATCGCAGGGAATTGAAAGGGGAAGAGAGAGAGAGAGAGAGAGAGAGAGAGAGAGAGAGAGAGAGAGAGAGAGAGAGAGAAGAAAAGAAGAGGAAAAGAAAAAGGGAGAGAAGAAAAAAAAAAACGGCAGATGAGAAAAAAAATATGTGCTTTTCTTACTGTCACCGCTTTTTTCCCTTCGCCCAACATTTCCTTTTCCACTTTTGTGTTTTGTGTGGTAATAGAAGAAGAACAAAAACAGACGAAAGGAGGGTAGAAAAAGTAAGAAATAAATCATTTTTTTTTTTTTTGGATGGTGTGTATATGAAAAATGTTTTGAAAAAAACCAATTTAAGACAACTAACACTATATAACACTATGTCTACGTAAATTGAAAAAAAAAAGATGAGTAACGATAAAGAAACCTGAGTCGCAAGTGATATATATAAATGCAACAACAACAACATCATCAGAATAAAAGAGTAGAAAAAACAGAAAAATAATTAAAAACACAGAAAAATCGCTCACAAATTATGAAGAATAAAATTCACCTGTTGAATCAAGCCATCGGTGTGCAAAGTATTAGAAGAATCATAAAATAGCAATTCCTCTTCTGAATTATTATTATTATTATTATTATTATTATTATTAATTCAAAAACCTTTTCCTTCAGTGCGGCCACAGCTGCTGCCGCCTCTTTTTCAGAGGATTCTTTAATTACATTATTGTTATTATTATTACTACTAATTGAGACTTCATTTCTGTATTTTCGGTTGAATAGCAGAAGGTGGAAACAAACAATCGAATATCCGTCGCATTTTCTTTCTTCAAATTTAAACGGATATTTTTTATATTTTCTGCGTGCGTTTCAATGGAATGCGCCTTTTTCATTAATTCACGAATATTTTCTTCAGCAGAATTATTATTTATTGTTATTTTCAGAATTATTATTATTATTATTATTATTATTATTCGTGTAAATTAACGCCGGGTAGACAATTGCGTGAACATCTGCCTCTATCGAATTGCGAGTGACAAATTCTCCTAATTTCATCCCAAATATTATTATTATTATTTTCAGAATTACTTTTCAGAATTATTATTATCTAAATAAAAAGGGCAAATATCCACATCGCACCCTCCGATGGCCAAAATATTCGCCAGACGATCTCCAAAACGAAAGCGGGAAGATTTTTCTTTTTCTTTTTCCTTTTCCTGTAGAAGAAGTTTTAGCACTTACTTCCTTTTCCATTTTTCTTGTTATTATCATTACTTTTCTTGTCGTTTTCTTTATTATACTTGGGAAATGAAAAGTTAGCGGCATTATTATTATTATTATTATTATTTTCATTTTTAAGATTACCGTGATGCGCTTCAATTTCCTCCGGACTTTCCCAATCTTTTTTAAATCGATTTTTGTTACTCTTTTGTGTTCCCATTTCGTCCATAAGGGATTTACTATCGCTGCTGTTTTTATTCATTTCGGCATTTTCATTTTCATTTTCAGAATTATTATTATTATTATTATTTAAATCGATAAAAGTGTCTGCGGAAACCAGCAGCAGCCGCGGCCGCCGCCCTTCTAATTTTGAGAATTCATTCGTTAATTTTCGAATTTCCTTTAATTTTTCGTTACTTTCAACGGAAAACGTTTCGTATTGAGAACTAAAGTCATCTAAATTTTCACTATCTTTTGTATTACTATTATTATTACTATTATTATTATCTGAGGGAAAAAAGCGAGGGGGAGATAGTTTTAGAATTCCGCTGTTTATACCCACGTTAGCTAAACCGAATGATACTGGATATTAATGAAGATGGAACGGAGGAGAATACGTTATTATTACTATTACTATTATTATTTGGAATGAATGAAGAGTGGCGTTCAGTGGAAAACGAACGAGATGCGAAAAGTAAAGAACTGTTTTGTGCCTTTTGAAGAGTAGAGGGAGAAAAGCGCTTCATTTTCACCTTTTTATCTTTTATTTTTTTTCTGTTTTTTTTTCTCTTTTGGTAATAGAAGGAGAGAGAGGGAGAGAGAGAGAGAAAAAAAAGTGAAATCATAAAATATACACAAAACAAATTGAGGAGTGAATAAAATTGCAATCAAACAAGCAAATAGACAGAGAGACGATAATAAAGTATTTTAAACACAAATCTAAATACATACAAATATATACTGAGTACATCCATTATCAATTATAAAAACAAACAAACAGAGATTTCATCTCTTTCATATTTTAGTAAATTGTGTTCTAAATGAACACACACTCACACACAAAAAGTAATGAGTAAAAGAACTATGAAAGAAAAAAAAAAGAGAGAGAGAGAGAGAGAGAGAGAGAGAAGAGAGAGTAATGATAGTTGTAAATCTATGAGAATAATGATATAAATAAAAATAAAAAGGAGAGGATTTCATCCAGTGGATATTTTTTTTTTTTTAAAGGTAGACATATGTTTTAAAGCAGGAAATATCAATCACTATATTATTATTATTCTTTCTTCTCTTCCTTGTCGGACAATTGAATGAATAACTAGTCATTCTTTTCGATATTTATTAGTATTTTTTTTTTTAAACGTAAATAATAGTAACAAAAATAATAAAATATGAATAAAGAGAATAATAAAAAATGGGAAAGAAATCAATTCAATTGTTTTCCTCCTCCGAATCACTTTCCCTATCTCGAGATTTTCTAGCAGCCTTCATTTTATTTTTGCACTCTTCTTGAATTTCTCTCAGCCGTGCCAGCGCCGCCTCTTTTCTCATACGAATTAATTCATTTACCTCCTCTGTTATTCCCTCCTCACCTTTATTATTATTATTATTATTGTCATAATTATTTCGTTTCAAATCGTTTCGTTCTGAAAGATTAGAAATGTCAGAAGAGGAGGAGGATTTGTACGAAATAACTCTTCCATTATTATTATTATTATTATTATTATTATTATTCTTCTTCTTATTATTATTTTCATTAGACTGAGAATAATGAATGGTTTGGCGCTCAAATTTAGTGACTTTATTTTCATTTTCGTTTTCAAAATTATTATTATTATTATTATATTCAGAGATTTCAATCATTCTCCGTCTCTGCTCGACAAATTGAGCCATTGAATTGACCGAAATTTGAGAGGAAACGGAATCGGAACGATTGAGAAAATTAGATTTATTATTATTATTATTATTATTATTATTATTGTCCTCATATTTTCCATCTGTTTTGGCTGCCAAGAGAAATTCCCGCATCAGGTTCGTATTATAGTCATATTCCATTAATACTTCTTCTTCTTCCTTTTCATTATCATTATTAGTATTATTATTACTCATTTTTCTTGTTTGTTTCTTTTCTTCTTTCCTTTTAGAAGGAAACATTGATGACGACAGTTGTGGTTTTTCTCTCGCCATTTTTATTTTCTGTTTTTCATTCGATAATTTCACATTATGATTATGATTATTTTCTTTTTCCATTTGAAGAAGTTCCGCCAGCGCTTTAGCTGTTAAAGGGGGAGTTTTTATTTCATTATTATTATTATTGTTATCATTATTATTATTATTATTATTATTATTATTATTATTATTATATTCGGTTGAGAGAGGAAATACGATATTCGGTGTTTGAGGCTCAGGAGAGGGAGGGCTGGGGGAAATGCGATTATTATTATTATTATTATTATTCTCCAAATTATTATTCACAGTTTCAATGTTAATCTTTGGCCTTACTCGTCTCTTGTTTGCATTATTATTATTGTTATTATCATTATTATTATTATTATTTACGGTATTAGTAACAGTGTAGGAATGGAAGCGACAGAAGTTATTTCCGTTATTACTATTATTATTATTAATTATTGGTTTTGTATTTTTCTGTCTAGAGGAACTTCTCACTATTCCATTACTTCCCTTCTTTTTAACTGAACCACTTCTATTTTTCTGAGTTGAATTTTTCAAATGTTATTATTATTATTATTATTATTATTATTATTATTATTATTATTATTATTATTATTATTTAAATAATTATTGTTTATATTTATTACGCTCGTTCTTCTTTTACTTGCGGAGGCGCTTCGGTTTCGCGTTTTATTTGGCTGTAAACTATTTGAACGAATTTTATTGTTATTATTATTTAAATTATTATTATTTTCCTTGTTGGATAGCACTAAAGCAGAATGACTTCTTCTCTTGGGCGTTGCGGTTCGCTTTACATTTACAGAATTATTAATATTATTATTATTATTATTATTATTATTATTTAAAAGTAAATTTCGATTTTGGTTTTGCTGAACACTTCTTAAATTGACTACATTTCGATCGTTTATTTTTGGTGGAGCTTTCAGCGATCCATAGGACTTTCCTTTTAAATTATTACTATTATTTACATTTCCAGAATTTTCCTTCGTTCCGCTTAGTTTTGCCTGTGCGGAGACCGATCGAACTTTACTTGATTTTGGCACTTTATTATTATTATTATTTTTTCTTCTTTATTGTTTTTGTTGCTGTTATTATTATTATTATTACTTTTTACCGAATGTTTGCTAAGAGTTCTCCTTGTCTTTTTCACATTTTCATTACTATTATTATTGTTATGTGAAGAAAGATTTCTCTTATTTTGAGATTTCTTTCCACTTTCGGTTTTTTCTAATTTCTGCAAATTTTCTCTTTTCCGTTCCTCGGGATGTAAAGCTCGACGCCTTCTTTCTTTTATTTCATTACTATTATTTGTGTCAAGTATTATTTCCGATTCCGAGAAAAACGAGAAGTCGGTATAATTAATACAACTGTGTGTTGCTAGAGGTGGGGGGCTGGGAAGGGGGGAGGACTCTGCATTATTATTATTATTATTATTATTATTATTATTATTGTTAACATTTTGAATATTTTTAGCAATTTTTGATACAATAGATGAGTTTTGAGAGGCGGCACTCATTTGACTACTGATTCGACTGAAATTATTATTATTATTATTATTATTGTTGTTAATATTTGAATGATTATTATTATTTTGACTAAAAGTGCTGAAATTATTCAAATTGCTTAAAGAAGTGCTACTAGTCGTTCGCGAGTAACGAAATAGTTTACTGGGGGCGGAGGGGAGGCGGCGCAGATTATTATTATTATTATTATTATTATTATTATTATTATTATTATTATTATTGCTATTGTTGTTGTTGTTTTTACAAGTTGAGTTTTCCAACGCTTTTTGACTGTTGATTCGAGACAAGGGAACCTTCGGAGGTAAAATTACACAATTACTATTATTATTATTTTGAATTGTGTTTGGAGGAACGCTGTGAAGTTTTCCAACGCTATTCTCTTTTAGTTTATTATTATTATTGTTATTATCTATTTCAGTCAAATCGCAATTAAATGATAATTGCCTCTCAACTTTTACTGATTTATTGCTTTTCTTTGCCTTTGACTTTGCTGCCCTCATTTTTTCTCTTAAAATCTAAAAGAAAAAAATGGTTTTGGGATTATTATATCTATTATTACTATTATTATTCAAAGGTGTCTAGAGATTAAAAAGGAAGAGAGTGCTTAAAAAAAAAACTGATAGAAAATTCAGTACGGAAAATAATAAAAAAGGCGAAAAGCTTTAAAAAACACACACAAAAAAAAAAAAAACGACAAAAAAGGGAGTTAAAAGAGAGAAAGAATATAGCGAAAACAAAAAAAAGAAAAGGGCCAAGAATAAAAAATAATCAATACAAAAAGTCTAGGAAAGAAAAAGCAAACAAATATATGAATACAATAAAGATAGTAATGATAAAAAACAACGTACTTTTAGTAATAATATTTATAGCAGATATAAAGCAGTGGACTTTGCGTCTGTGTGGACGTAGAACGAAGATAATAATAAAAATAATCAGAGAGAATCTATGTATATATAATTTTGTCAGCTGTCACTATAAAATAGTTTCGCTATTTCCTTTTCAAATGAAAATAATATTAAAAAATAGAAATAAAAGAGAAAATGAGGGGAAGCGAGAGGAAAGGTATAGAATGGAAATAAAAGAAATATGCACAAACAGTAATAATAATAAAACATCATGCATCGGAGAACGAAAACAAAGATATAACCCCCAAAACTTAGTGTAGTGAGAGTTGTTTTTCTTTTTCTTTTTCTCCATTCATCATTACTATCATTATTATTGTTTCACACACACACACACACAAAACAGCAACAACAGCATTTTGTTTGAAATTGTTTAAAAAAAAGAGTATTTTCGAATTTTCTGGAAAAAGCACACACAGACAGAAATATAATTGGGGAAATAGAAGTGCATTTTTACTTTTATTTCCATTTTCAAGTTTTCGATATAAAAAAGAAGACAAAACATGAAATATTTCAGTGAAGAAAGTGCATAATCGGAAATAAAAAAATAATATGAAAGAATGAAGCAACAAATTGGAAGGGGAGAAAAAGCAAAAAAAAAAATAAATAATGCAAACACAAACGACCACACACGGAGAAAAACCCTCAAGCAAGAATGATAATAGAAATGAAATATGAAATAAGTAAATAGATAATTAATTAATTAATTAATTATCTACTTCACTCCATTCAATATTTTGAGCGTTGCAATAATTTCCCTACGGGCCGTTTCATGATCGTAAAACTGCAGAGCGCTAACGATATACTTCGCGTGTTGCTGCGCCTCTGCTATCTCCTGCGGCGTCGGGTTGTATTCGTTGTTGGCAGAGTATCCTTCCATTGTTTAATTTATTGTTTTATTTTTACTGTTTGTTTTGTTTATTATTGTTGTTGTTGCTTTTTGAAATTTGTTATCTGCTTTGATTAGCCCCTTTCTTTTCTTTTTTTTTAAATTCCAGATTTCAATGCTAAATTCTCTATTAGTCCTTCCTTTAAGTTCTTCTTATTGAGGAGGTAAATATGTAGAGATATGAAGAATAGCGTAAAATATTTTCTTCTTTTTTTTTTCCTTTGATGTTGAAGAAAGAATAAAATATGGAGAATTAGAAATGGTTTCAGTTACGATAAATAGTTTAGAAAAAAAAATAATAATAATCATAAAATAATATACTGAGTGCAATGAAGATAGCTGGAGTACTTCCCCCCCCTCACTATATTCATTACAATTTACATTATTACAATTACATACACATACACACACACACACACACACACATACACACTCAGTGAATGGATTCATTTGTATAATAAGAAGTAAGTTTATTATTTTTGTATCCTTTTTTTTGTGTGTTTTTTTTTGTTTAATACGCAAAAGAAAGCAATAGGAAAAAAAAAACAAAATCAAGTCTTCATACAATTAATAGTAACAGTAAAAAGAAAGGAGCAAAAGTGTAAAAAAACGAAATGAAGTATGAACGATAAGCATAAAAACAGCATACAGTGTAAAAAGCAAAATTTGAAATGGAAATTAAAAAAAAAAGAGGTTTCAAAATAAAAGAGAGAGAATATAAAAGGCAAAAAAAGTAGGGAAATACAAGTGATAATAATTGTGGAATCAATAGAAGAAATGTCGGAAAAAAATAAAAAAAGAACAGAAGAAGAAAAGGAAAAGAAGTGAATAGGAGAAAAGTTTTTTTTTCACTTCGCAAAAACTTTTAAAAAAAAGATGCCGTTTCGTTTATTAAAACACGTCTTTTTTTTTTTATTTGCTGAAATGTATCCGCCCATTTCCTTCTTCACTTTTCATTATAAACGCCATTATTAAATTAGATAAACTACTCTCTTCTTCCTGTTTCTCTTTTTCCGTTTCTCGTTAAAAAACAAAAAAGCAAAAACAAAAAAAAAAACTGAACAAAACAAAGCAAACAAGAGAAAAAAATATTATCAAACAACCAAAATAATAATAAAAATCTGAATAAGAATTCGCAAACGTGAATAGAAAATCAAAATGAATAATAATAATAATAATTATTATTATTATTAAAATTATTTCCCCTCTCCCCATATATCTACTTAACTCCGTTCAATGCTTTGAGTGCCGCCACCAAATTAGTTCGAGCCGTTTTGTGGTCGTAATACTGCAAAGCGGAAACAACATTTTTCGCATATTTCTGCGCGTCAATAATATCATCGGTGTTGGGGGTATATTTATTATTATTATTATTACTATTTAAATTATTATTATTATTGTTCTGGCGAGGGGGGAGTTGATTAAAATTATTATTATTAATAAATTATTATTATTATTATTATTATTTATTTGTGCTTGCTGCGGCTGCGGGGGTGCCGGGGGAGGGGAAATGGGAGACGCAGAGGGAATAGAAGGAAGCGCATTATTATTACTATTATTATTAATATTATTTATAATGTTTGCTGGGGGTGAATACGACGGGGGAGGCGGAGACACATTATTATTATTATTATTATTAATATTATTATTATCATTAGTATTATTATTGAGAGAGGCGTAGGCAGGCGGGGGAGGAAGCGAATTATTATTATTATTGTATTATGTTGTTATTATTATTATATTAGAATTACTGTATGGATTAAAGGCGTTATCACTCTTCCGAATATACGAACTGGGCGGCGCTGTCGTTACCACTGTATTATTATTATTATTATTATTATTATTATTTCTTCTCCGTTTCCCCCCTCACCTTCATTGTCATTTTCTTCCTTAGGATTAGGCGAAATGTACGGTGTATTCGAGTCGAGCGCCTTTTTCATTTTAATCGCGATAAACTTCGCATATTTACACTTTTCCGCCGGAATGTTATCCATTTTTTTACTCTCCGTAAATTGCGCCGTCGCTTCAAATAGCACCGAGGCGGAAAAGAAGAGCCGAACGATGGTGTAATTTGCCTGTCCACTCCGCTCTAAATCATCCGCTTTTGCGAATAACATGAAAGCAAATTTAGTTAATAGTGTCTGGCCGTGGATATCCTCCTGCTCAATCACCGGCGCGTACTTTTTCTTCTCTTCCTCCAGAAAATCTAAAATGGAAAATAAATATTTATTTTCGGCAGCGATGACTTCTTTATTATTATTATTATTATCTTTATTATTATTTGGAGTTCGATTGTTCATGCAAACAAAGGCGCAGTGCATTCGTAGGAAATACGAAACAAGAGGCTCCTTCTTCTCAAATTCGTCTGCGCGTTGGAAAAATGGACTTAATTTGGGCTTCCAGTGCTCCGGGCACCCGGCAAGCAGCGCGGCCGCAGAGGTGGGGAGGACATGATTATAATAATGATGATAAAAAACAAATGAAATAAAAATTATTTTATATATGTATTCTTTATATAGATATATACTTCCGTCTTTTTTTCTTCCTCTTTTGTTGTTGAGTAATGCTCTAAAAAAACTTTGTTGTGAAGTAATAACTATGAAATATACTATCACTAGTAGTCAATATGTTCTTTTTTTGGGGGTTTTGGTTTTCTCTCCTTTTGCTTTTGTTTTTGTATTTTCAAAGAAAGAATGGAAGAGAGGAAGAAGTTTTTTTTTTCATTCATTGTTTGAGTGCGATTACATTTACATTGATTATTTCTCATTGTCAAGAAACAAAAGGGGGGAAAAGTTTTTATTTTTCTTCTCCTCTTTTTGATTTTGACAGTAAAATATCAATATACAATACTAGTACGTGGGAAGAAACAGAAACATAAAAAGAAAAGAGTTTCATTTATTTGATACCTTTCCCTCCTTACTTTTTTTTGAATGCCTTCATACGCATGAATAAGCATACATACATTTATATTCATTCATATAAAGTATACGCAATTATTAATTTAATATATATATATATATATATTGTGTAATTTGAGATTTTGTTTTAAAGTGTTGAGTAATATCGGATGAAGTGTGTGTGTGTGTGTTATATTGTGTGGCATATTTGTTTTTATTTTTTTTGCTTTAATTTCCCATTATTAATTCTTGATTATAATAATAATGAATAAAGAATAATGAATCACGAACAATAATAAGCGCACCAATAATAACAATAGATGATCATAATAATAATCATCATCACAAATAAAAGTTGTAATAACAGGAAGCAATCGATAGTATCTTTCCTTTTCTCTCTCTTTCTTTCTCTCTCCTTCCCAAATACAGTAATAATCAGAATTGAACGAATGAATGAATGGGAATAATGATGACAGTTTTCTTGTAGGAATAAGAGGAAAAACCGATTTGAATAGATATTTTTTTTTTTTTAAAATTTGATTTGATTGAGAGAGTAGGAATAATAATAATGATAATAATAGTAACAACAATAAAGAGAGAGAGAGAGAGAAAAATAACATCAAACAATAATAAAACGCAATTATTGTCTTTGAACTATGAAATTTGAAAAGTGAGAAAAAAATAGTGTGTGTGTGCAAGTAGAAGAGAATGAATGCAAAGGAAGAAGGAGAAGGAAAGAAATAGTAAAAAAAAAAAAAACACGATACAAGGCGAATGATGATAGTAAGAAAGAGTTTATATTTTATTTTGTTTTCTTTCATTCTTTCATTCGTTGGTTTCTCTTTTCATTTTTTGTTTATTTGTTTATTTCTTTTTCTAGTTCTCTACTCTTTTTATTAACTTTATTTCTTTCTCTTATTTTTATTGTCGAGTGAATGGTAAGAATGCAATCAGATTTTTATTTCTTCTTTTCTCTCTCCTAAGCAAATTAATTTCTCGAATTTAGTTATTGACGCTGTTTTCTATTCTCTCTGTGTCTTCCTTTATTAAAAAAGATTGTGAAGATCCGCCATTATTATTATTATTATCATCACTATTATATGATAAGAGGAAGCAGAATAACATACAACATAACAGTAAAGAGAGAAAAAAATCTGAAGGATATCGAAAAGGAAAAAAAGAAATGAGAAGTGGGAGGGAAGAAGTGCAAAAAATAATAATGATTAACAATATACGCGTGAGAAATACAGTAAGGCTGAATGAATCAATGAATGAGGAGGGAAAGGAAAATAAAAGGGTAGAGGGCAGAAAAATGAAGAGAAAAAGGAAGAGGAAATATTTTTCTTCATTTTTTTTTTCATTCTAGGGAATTATCATTTCGAAAATAATTGAGACGGAAAAAAATAAGGCGTGTCAGGATCAATAAAAATAGCGTATGTATATATATATTTTAAAATAAAAAAAAAAACACACACACAAAAAAGAAAGAAATCAGTAGAAACATAAACTGAATAACAAATTCAGAAAGAAGAGCAATAGTCTGATACGATAAATGCCGTGTTTGCAATAATAATAATAAAAATGAAAAAGAAGAAAATAGATATGGAGAAAAAAAAATAAAACGAGTCATAAGAGATGTGCACTTCTTTTGTAACAAATACTATAGCAATAACAAGTAGACATAAATATATTTATTTTTTATTTTAAATGAACAAGAATTACTCATTAACTTCTGAGAGGAGAGAAGAAGAAGAAGATATTAAACCCGCCACTTTTTTTTTTGGAATGATTAATTATTATTGTTGATTCATTGATGATAACTAATGATGAAACTAATCAAATGCTATGTGTCCTATTGCTACTGTTGTTATTATTATTGTTAGGATATAGTAATTCGTTTCGCATTTAAAAAAGTTTTTTTCCCCTCTTTTTTTTTCTGGGCTGATGGTAAAAATGGAGTGGAGGGAGAAAAGAAGACAAAAAATAAGCAAAAAAAATCTAGCGAGGAGAAGTTAAAAAAAAAAAAATGACCATTCAAAATTTCTTTCTCTCTGTCTTTAGAGAATTTCGCCAGATTTTTTTTCTACTTTTATTATTATTGAAAAAGGGAAAGCGATAAATTCGTCATTTTTGGCTGAGGAATAAATAAAAAAAGAAATAATAAAAAACGGTAGTGATTTGTTTAGTTATTATTAATTCCTCAACAGTTGACATGCGGAATACATATCTTCATTAATAAAAGTACAGCAAACCGTGAATTTTATTCATTTATTTAATTAATTACATAATACATATTTAATACTCGTACTCCTCTTGGTCTTTAATTTGCTTCTGTTTATTATTATTATTCTGGCGGCTGCGCTGCTGGATGCCGCGCACCACGGCAAGCTCCCTGTCGACCCTCTCCAGGTCCGCACGCACCTTCGTGATGCGCTTGTGCAGCGCCTCGTACCGCGCCTCGTATCCCGAGTGCCGATACTTCATTAATCGGGAATTTAATATTTAATTAATAATTAATCAATTAATTACAGAATACGTATTCAATACTCGTACTCCTCTTGGTCTTTAATTTGCTTTTGTTTATTATTATTATTCTGGCGGCTGCGCTGCTGGATGCCGCGCACCACGGCAAGCTCCCTGTCGACCCTCTCCAGGTCCGCACGCACCTTCGTGATGCGCTTGTGCAGCGCCTCGTACCGCGCCTCGTATCCCGAGTGCCGATACTTCATTAATCGGGAGTTTAATATTTAATTAATTAATTACAGAATACGTATTCAATACTCGTACTCCTCTTGGTCTTTAATTTGCTTTTGTTTATTATTATTATTCTGGCGGCTGCGCTGCTGGATGCCGCGCACCACGGCAAGCTCCCTGTCGACCCTCTCCAGGTCCGCACGCACCTTCGTGATGCGCTTGTGCAGCGCCTCGTACCGCGCCTCGTATCCAGAGTGCCGATACTTCATTAATCGGGAGTTTAATATCTAATATTTAATTAATAATTAATCAATTAATTACAGAATACGTATTTAATACTCGTACTCCTCTTGGTCCTTAATTTGCTTCTGTTTATTATTATTATTATTCTGGCGGCTGCGCTGCTGGATGCCGCGCACCACGGCAAGCTCCCTGTCGACCCTCTCCAGGTCCGCACGCACCTTCGTGATGCGCTTGTGCAGCGCCTCGTACCGCGCCACGTATCCCGAGTGCCGATACTTCATTAATCGGGAATTTAATATTTAATTAATTAATAATTAATTAAATAATACATATTTAATACTCGTACTCCTCTTGGTCTTTAATTTGCTTTTGTTTATTATTATTATTCTGGCGGCTGCGCTGCTGGATGCCGCGCACCACGGCAAGCTCCCTGTCGACCCTCTCCAGGTCCGCACGCACCTTCGTGATGCGCTTGTGCAGCGCCTCGTACCGCGCCTCGTATCCAGAGTCGCGGTTGCGGCGCGCGACGTTAATTAATTCAAAATCCATTTTTAGCAATTGATTCTCCAAATACGTCCGCTCCGTTTCGAGTTGATTCTCAATCACACTCTTCTTTGGACGAGCGTTATTATTATTATTTTGATTTTGATTATTATTACCATCGGTAATCATCAGCTGATTATTGTTGTTATTTTGGTTATTATTATTATTATTATTGTTAAAGTGGCTGGGACGTTTGGCCAGGCGGGCGTTCTCAATATCCGCCGCCGCGCGCGCCCTCTCCTTATCTTCCTTCTCCTTGCGCTTTTGCAATATCTTATTTTCCCTCTCCATGTAGGCAATCACCTCGGGACAATCTTCTTCGAAACTCCTCTGAATATTCACCCAAATCTTCCTCATCACGATTGCTCACGTCATCCCTCTCATTATTATTATTATTATTATTATTATTATTAAACTGATCGTAGTCTTCCGCTCCTCCTTCTTCATCTTCATTATTATTGTTATCCTTGATAGCTCTCGGCTTATTATTATTATTATTATTCTCAATAGCCTTTACGTCGTTCTCATTATTATCCTTATTATTGTTATTATTGTTATTACGGGTGGGTGAGGGGCGGCGGCCAAAAACTGCCTCCTCCACTTGATGCGAGTCGAATGTCTTACTGTTTGCGGTCGTACGGCGAGGGACAGGCGTGCGGGGAATACCGCGGGCGACGGCAGAGTCCCTATTCACATTATTATTATTATTATTATTATTTTCGGGATTTTCATTATTCATTATTATTATTATTGTTTCCTCGCTATCATCGTCAAACGCGTACATGTCGCCATCGTCTTCCTCCGCAGCCCTTTCACTATTATTGTTGGTATTATTTTGGGATTTTTTATTATTATTCTTATTGTTCTTATTGTTCTTATTATTATTTTTCTTCTTATTGTCGATGACGCTGCTGCTGCGGGGAGTTTCCACGGCCCCATTAGATGGAGAGCGGCGCTCCGCACTATTTTCCTTTTTATTTTTATTCTTATTTTCAGAATTTTCGTCATTATTATTATTATTATTATTGTGAACGGTATTTACCGTGTGATTACTTTCGCTACGGTTGTTGCGTGTGGGAATAGGGGAAGTAAGAGGCTCTTCTTCTTCCTCTTTATTATTATTATTTTGGTTATTTTGATTATTATTATTATTTTGGAAATTATTGTTTGTCGGGCGGCCGGAAGGTCGCGGGCGGGAGGCAGAGTCACTGCGGACAATGCTTTCCGGAACTGTATTATCTTTATTATTATTATTATTATTATTATTATTTTATTATTATTATTATTGTTATTTTCTTTATTATTTCCGCGTTTGGCGGAGGAGGCGCGGGAACGCTTCGCACTAGCGGTGGCCGGAATATCCTCGGAAAGATCATTTTCTTTATTATTACTATTATTATTATTATTGTTATTATTATTATTTTTATTGTTTACCTTGGCGGGAGGGGCGGCGGCGGCGGCGGCGGCGGGCTTTTTATTGTTCTTCTTTTCTTCGTCGCTATTTATTATTATTATTATTGTTATTTTTGAATTGTTATTGTTATTTTGCTTCTTAGCACCCGGCTCCTGCGGCTTGGCGGCCGGCTGGGAGGCGCTATTATTATTATTATTATTGTTCTTATCATTATTCTTCGGATTCTCATTCTTATTCTTATCATCCTTACTGTTTTCATCGTCATTCTTATTGATATTGTTATTATTATTATTATCATTATTATGGACATTTTCCTTCTCCCCCTCTTCACTGTTCATTTCCTCCTCACTCTCTGCCTCACTGTCTTCATCTAAAGGAACTCCGACTTTACTCTTATATTTGCGATTGTTAGCGCTGGCGGGGGCGGCGGCAGGGGCGGCGTTATTATTATTCTTATTATTCTTCGGATTATTGTTTTTATTATTAGTATTAGTAGGGCGGGGGGCGGCGGAGTGAGGGCAGGGGCTCATTTGCTGCGGAATTTCTTCTCTCCTTCTTCCTCTTCCTCATCTTTATTATTATTATTATTATTATTATTATTATTATTGGAATTGGGCTTTTGTTCGTTGTCTTCCTGATTCTTATTCTTATTCTTGTTGTTATTATTGTTATTGTTATTTTGCTTCTTAGCACCCGGCTCCTGCGGCTTGGCGGCTGGCTGGGAGGCGCTATTATTATTATTATTCTTATTATTATTATTATTATTATTATTATTATTATTATTATTTTCCTGCTGAGGGGGCGGGGCGACGGTACGGGAAGTCTTCGGATCTTCCGCATTATTATTATTATTATTATTATTATTTAAATTATTATTATTATTATTAGCGGCGACAGGAGCAGGAGCCTCCGCCTCCGCCTCCCCCTCCCCATTTCCTCCGTTCTTTTCCTTAAAATCGTCAAAATCCTCCAGCGACAACTCTTCTTTATTCAAAACATCCGCCATTTCTCGCAGCAGTGCCACGGCGCGCTCTTTATTTAAGTAAATACTTCCCTTTTCGTTTCCGTTTTGCTTCGCGGCCGCCGTATTTTTGTGATTTAAATACAATTCGTCGTATACGGCCTCCAGCAACGCGCGGTGTTTTTCGTACTTTTCAATGGATGTGTCGAGAAGACTCTCCATCCACTGAATCTTCAGTTGATCGTCGTTGGTGTTGTTGGCGGACATTTTTTTTTTTTTACCTTTTTATATTTACTTATTTGTTACTGTGTGTTAGAGTGTAGTGTGTATTGTTTATGATTATGCCTTTCTTTTTTTCTGTTAAAAGATTGAGTGTTTGAGAATATTTTTAAAAAATACCTTTTTTTATTTTTATTTTTTAACGTATTTCTTTAAATATTTCAAACACCTTCTTCTTCTTTGAATTCTAAGTTTCGATATTTATATTTATATTTTTTCCCCTTTTCGGAATGTCGTTTAGAAATAGCAGAGAAGGAAAAGGAGAAAAAAATATATAAATATATATATATATTGAATGGTGGATGTTCGATAGCTTTAGTTTTTTTTTTTGTGTGGCTTTCTATAAGTCTTTCCTTCTTTATTTCCCTTTTCCTTTTGCTTTGTTTTCTTCAGATTTTTCAATTTAGAAAACGCAAAAAGAAAAGAAGAAAAAGTGAACTATGGAAAAAAAGTAAGGAAATAAAGAGAGAGAGAGAGAGAGAGAGAAACAAACAAACAAGCAAATAGTAAGAATACCTCGAAAAAAAAGATAGAAACACTTGTAACTGTGCTTTTTTTCTTCCTTTTGATAGTAATTAATGAGAGGGGAAAAGAATTAGAATAAGAAGAGAGAGATAGAGAAAGAGGTGCACATAATACAAGGAGTACATTTACTTCTTGGTACATATATATATCTCATGAATCTACAATAAAAATAAAAATAAAAATACTGATAGTGCTTTCTTTTTTTAATTCACGAACAATAAGAAGGGGAGAAATCACAACACATAAGTACATAATAATAAAAAGACTTTATCATTCTTAACTGTTCAGTTCATACATGAAATGATACATTTTTTCTTGATTTTTTTTTTGATATTTTTCAATGACACAAGTTCAATAGTATAAATAAGAAAAGTACACAAAAAGTGTGTGAGTGATATTTCGCAATAACAGCAGAGGAAAAGAGTAATTTTGAATAATAATATTAATAATAAAACTAAAAAAAAAAACAGACATGGAGGGAGAGAGACAGAAATAGAGAGAGGAGTAATTGCCATCTATTAGTTACCAAATAGTGACTGATATTTGTTTCTTGTAAAACAAAAATAAGCAAGTAAAGATAAAAATGAATATTGAAAGCAAACAAACGAAAAAAAAAGAGAATATGGAGAAGAAAAATCCGCTCACTTTTCGGAATAATAATAATAATAAAATATCGGTGGAAAAAAAAGAAACAGAGAAGAAAAAGTATCTATGAATAGTGGGGAAAAATGAAATCAAGAAAAAAGTGAAAGAGAAGAAGCAGATAAATTGAAATCGGAATATGAATAATAAGAGAAAGCGGGGAAAAAAACGGGAAAAATTGAGAGAAAGATAAGTGGAAACGATGAAGCATTTTTTTTCCTTCTTGCTATTGCTTGAGTGTATATATAGCAAAAAGAAAAAAGAAAAATAATAATAAGAAAATGTACAAGTTATATGAAACTGACAAAAAACGGAAAGCATTTTTGTTTTCGGAAACAAATATCTGAATTATATATATGAAGATATCCAGAGACAAAGTGCAATAAAAAATAGTAAAAACAAAACTCAATCTGGGGAGAAAAGAAAAAGAAAACAGTATTCAGCAAAGTGAAAGCTACTGTGCAAATAATAATAATAATAGTAAGCAGTCGCAACAATAATAGTAATAATACTGGTAACAATACAAGCAATAGCAAAGATATAAAAATAGAAAAGTAGTGAAAAAAAGTCGCAAATAATCAGAACAGACTTTTTTTCATTGGAAACATTAAAGACGGAGAAAAAAAAGCAGAAGCGAAAAAAGAAAAGAAAAAGAAAAAAAGAGAGAAATAAACAAACAAGCAAGTAAACATCTTACATTTATTCTTTTTTTCTTCTTTTTTCTTCTTTTTTCTTCTTTTTTCTTTTCTCTCTCTCTCTCTTTTTATATTTATATATTAATTTGTGTGCATTTATTCATTCACTAATAATCGGATTTGGCATTACTCGCCAGTTTCCGCAGCGCCAGCGCAAAGCCCAAATTAGGATTAATTGTATTCTTTTTACTTTTAAGTAAATCAAAGGCATTTTCGTAAGACATCGCCAAACACATTTGCGTTTCCTTTTCAGAATCATTATTGCTATTATTATTATTATTATTATTATTATTATTATTGTTATTATTATTATGCAAAAATGATTCATCGGCTTCAATCGATTGCAGGTACAATTCATATTCTCTGTTATTATTATTGTTATTATTACTACTGTCGCTACTGCTCATATCATTATTATTGTCATTATTTCTTCCAGTAAAATCACCAATAATATCGCCATTTTCAGACTCCTCATTTTCATTTCCCATTTCATTTAAAGAGGCACTATTTTGATTATTTTGATTTTCATTATTGTTATTATTATTATTATTGACAGATTCCGCATAATCAATACAATTATTACTATTGACATTATTATTACTACTCCTATTGTTACTCTTATTGCTATTCTTATTTTCAAATTTGTTAAAATTATTATTATTATTATTATTAAAATTATTTCTACTTCCCCCCTCCTCCTCCAATTTTCTAATTCTCCTTCTCCACTGATAGCACGCGGGACACACCTGTGCACTTTTCATTTCGGGCGAAACGAGCGGAGAGGAAAGGAGAGAGAGGGAGGCGGAGGAGGAGAAGGATTTGGGCAATATTTTACTTAATTTATTATTATTATTATTATTTTCGTTATTATTACTATGGTAATCGCTGCTTGGACTTTGACTAGCATCACTGGTACTATTGCTATTGTTATTATTATTATTATTATTCTCTTTTTTGCTCTTCTTATGAGTTGTACTACTCCTGAATTATTACTATTATTATTATTATTATTATTATTATTATTGTGGAAGGGTGGCAACTTCCCATGTGTCCCCCAACGGATTCTGCAATTTCTTTTTCTCTCTGCCGAATATTTACAAATAAATCCGCGGCGTTACTAAAATCGCCCTTTTCGTTTATATCTTCACCATTTACACTCTCCAAATTGGTCTGATTTTCATTTATTGAACTACTTACTTTATTATTATTATTATTATTATTATTATTATTATTCTGTACATTATTATTATTATTATTATTATTATTAGTGTCGCGAGAGAGGCGCAGCGGGGCGAGTGAAGTTCCGAACAAAACCAAGTATGCGAGAATAAACGAAGAGGAGCGGGAAATTCCCATTTTGCAGTGAACTAAAACACCTCCGCACTCTCTGTACATAATGGCACTCTTTTCCGCCAGAGTGAGCTTTCTTTCTGACAGATTTTGGGAGGCGGAATTATTATTATTATTATCATTAGTATTATTATTGTTGTTGTTGGAATTATTAATGTTATTATTTCCAAATGTAGAACCATTATTATTATTATTTTCAGAATTATTATTATTATTGTTCCCAGCAGAGGTAAAGTTTGGATTCCACACATTTACCGGTGAAGATTTGGGAGTTTCCGTTTTGTTTTCTTTATACAGCGGATGGCCACTTACACTGTGTACCATTGGAACCGGCGGCTGATTATTATTATTATTATTATTATTATTATTATTATATATTTTTCAAAATTATTATTATTATTATTATTATTTTCATTTCCCAGTGCCCACGGATTTTCCCCGTCATCTATTTCTAAGAGTTCCGACAAAAACTGCATTTGCTCTAAGCGATTACTATACAGAGAATTAGCAAGAACATTGCTATTATTATTATTATTATTATTATTATTATTATTATTATTATTATTATTATTATTATTATTATAATCCGAAGTATTATTATCCTTTTCAACTGCATTCTCAGATCCGTTATTATCATTATTATTATTGTTTGTAAAAGATATATTATTCAGTGGGAGGGACGAAAAATAATCGAGAAATAGTTTCCGCCTGTGTAGTTGGGAGTGTATAATAGACGCGACAGGAAAGAAATATCTCTCTATCTGCTCATCTGAGTGATCCTGCAAGCAAAAGTGTATGTACCGCCGCAAATATCGATCATTATTATTATTATTATTATTTGTGAAATTGTTATTATTATTAATTACACAATGCATTTCGTCAATTTCTTCCTGAGAGGGGAAAAGGCCTTTACTGTACGCATTTGACATGAGTCGAATTATTATTATTATTATTATTATTATTATTATTATTATTATTATTATTATTTCCGGTGAGGAGGGAATTACAAGTGGAGGAAGAATAGTAATAATTCTCTCTGTTATTGGCGATCATTTCGTCTGTCACTTCGCACTCCTCACTGACATTAATAATAACGGAAATATTATGTTCAAATAATCCCTTTTCGTTACGTGCGTCGGCGTATGTGCCGAGAAATAATCCGGGAATTACTTCCACAGCTGAAAAATTATTATTATTATTATTATTCGTATTAGTATTGAATGGGTGCTCCTGACAATTGTAGTTATAATTATAACTAGATTTAGTGCTATTGTTATTGTTATTGTTATTGTTGTTATTATTATTATTATTCATTCCGAAATAATTTAGTAGCAAATTCTGATTAGAGGAAGAATTGTTCATTTTTTGCATAATTGTCTCATCTTGTAAAGGACTCAAATGAGTGTTTATACTCAAACCGGCGCCGGCCGCTAATTTGACAGAATTATTTATTATTATTATTATTATTTTCATTATTATTTTCCTGCAAATTTAACTCTCCGCAGCAATCCTTCAAAGACAAATCCAACGGAAGACTAATACGCGGGCGGCAGCACTTACTATTCTGAGAATTATTATTATTATTATTATTATTACTATTCTGAGAATTATTATTATTATTATTCAAATCCGATTCAGAGTAATTATTTTTCATTACTCTTATTTCCCGTGTGCACGTACCGTCGGCGGCGATTTTTGGGCAGAAGAATAGACTTCTGCTTTTGGGAATTTTACGATTGCAGGTATTATTATTATTATTATTATTACTATCTTTGTTACTTTCACTTTTACTCGGACTATTTTGATTATTATTATTATTAATAATGTTTTGGTTGTTATTCTCTTCCGTGATTTTGAGATATTTCTGTCGCCGTCGTCGCCGCCGCCGTTTCTTCTTCTTCTAATAAAGAATTATTATTATTATTATTATTATTATTATTATTATTATTATTGTCACTTTCGTTTCCTTTTGAATTATCAGTTGCGCTGGCGGCAGCTCCCTTTTCCGCGTCTGGACTATTATTATTATTATTATTATTATTATATTGAAAGTTTTTATTTATTTTACCACTTTTACCCGCCTCCTCCACGGCACACAAAAATGAAGAAGAGGAAGAAAGAGAGGAAGAAATGGCAAACGCGGCTCCACTCATTCGTGAATATTTATCACGGTATTTATTATTTTTAGAATTATTATTATTATTATTATTATTATTATTCTTAGTGTCGTCACAGTTATTAGTAGAATTATTACTGTTGTTAGTATTATTGCTATTATGTAGTTGATTGGAATACTCCAATTCTTTGGTATGGAAATTACTTTTTTGCCTTTTATTTTCGCTTTTCCGTTTGTGATTTCGACTGTTGTCGTTATTATTATTATTTCTGGAAGAACTTCGGTCATTTTTGTCCCTTTTTATCGGAACTTTTGGGAGAGTGGGAAACCGAACAAAAACCACCAATTTCTTCTTCTGACTCATTTCCATTATCATTTGAATAATTTAAATTATTGTTATTTTCATTATTATTATTATTATTACTCAAATGAGCTTTGAAATTTGAGCTTTTATTACTATAAAGAGAGGCACTGCTTGTAACAGCGGAAAGAGAGGGGTGTGAGTGATTATTATTATTATTATTATTATTATTATTACTGTTATTTTCTCTTTTCTAACACATTTCTATTACTCCTGTGAAGTCTATGTCGATTCTTGTGATTCTTATTATTATTTATATTATTATTACTACTGTTATGAATTGTTCTGATGATTATGTGATTATTATTATTATTGCCGTTTGCACTAGCAGAGGCGAATTCTAAAACGGAAAGAGAATTAGTGCTATTATTCCGTGAGGAAAGCATTTTTCCTTTAATGTTTTTGTTTTTATTCAATAAAGAAAAAAAAGGTTATGTGTGAGGAAGAGGAAGAGAAATACCAGTAGTGATACTAATAAATAATAATAATGAAGAGATGCAGAGAGCAAAAAAGTACAGAAAAAGGTGATAGCAGCAAAAAGAAAGATGGGGGAAAAGAAGTAAAGAAGCAAAGAGGGAGAAAAGAAGAGAAAACTTCGGAGAGAAAAAATAAATAATAAAAAAGAGGGAGTATTTCTTGCCTATTTTTTTTTTACTTTTCTTCTCCTTCGCTAGAAATTGCAAATAATGTATGTGATTCGGTCTGTGTGTGAAACTGATGGAAAGAGAGAGAAAGAATAAAGCAGTGAAGAAGTGAGGAGGAAAAAAAGAAGGCACAGAAAAAGTAAAGGGAAAGAAAAAAAAGAGTTTCGTTCTTTTTTTTCAAAATTCCTTTTCTTACCTTTTACTGTTCTTCCTCACTTCTTCACTCACTCTCTCTCTCTCTCTCTCTCTATATATATATATTAAAATAATATTTTGTTCTTTTCTTTCCATCTTTAGGAATATTTTCGGAAAATATCACTTTTCAAAGGAATACTATTAGTTGTCCTACTAAATAATAATAGTAGCAACAATAATAAAACGAGAAACAGTGTGAAGGGGAGTATTATTATATATGTATTTGGAGACGAATAAAATATACTAATAATAATCTTGAAAATGCGAAGTAAATATATATGAAAAAGAGATTCAACAAAGACAGCAGAAGAAAAGAGATAAAAGAAGGGAAGTGATGATGAAAAGAAGAAAAAAAAAACAGAAAATGAATAAAGTGAAGAAAGTGTTTGCAACTAAATAGAAGAAGAAGAAAAAAAATAGTAAAAATAAAGAATGTGGGCTATATAATAGCAATAGCAATAAATAGAAAAAACACCTATATATTGAAACTACTAACAACCTAATTTGTTTCATTTATTGAAGCGTGTGAAATGAAGGAAAGAGAGGAAAGAAAAAGTGAGAATAAGAAAAAAGTGGCAGGAAAGAGCATAATAATAATAATAATAATAATACTTCATTCTCATATAACCAAGTGTCTATCATCAACATTATTATTATTATCCTGAAAGAATAATAAGTAAACAAGAATCATCATCATTTTATATTTGTGAAACTATCCATTCACTCACATATATATAACGAATGATTCTGTGCTGCCAACACTTTGTACTTCACCAAGGAATAAAAGAGGAAGAAAGAAAGGGAGAGAGAGAGAGAGGAAGAGAAAGAAAGAAATAATAATAATAGTAATTACTATCATTATCACTATTTTATTTCCCTCTTTCTCTCCCCCCTCCATTTCCTTTCCTTTACTCTTCATTCTTTTTTTTTTCGGTTTCCATTTTCAGCACACAGTAAATCAGCAGAATATTTTACTATTATTATTTTTTTTGGAGATATTAATATTAAAGAGGTCAAATTTCAAAGAAACATGACACATTTTGAATGATAATTGGAAGAGAGGGAAGAAATAAAAGAAAAAGAAAGAAAGAAAAGAAGATAAAATTTAGTGAGCAAACATAATGATGATGATAAGAAGAAATAAAGCGGGAAAAATGCATCTCATACTTTATATAATTTTTTTTATTTCATATATGAAATATATAGAGATGATAATCGTTTCTTATTCTTACAGAGGGAAGCGCTTCTTTTTTTTTTTTTGTTTTCAAAGTTAATAAAAATTTTTTTTTTATAATTTGTGTATAAATGTGTGTATATTCAGAAGAAGAGAAAGGAAGAGAGAGAGGAAAAAATCACAGTGAGAAAACGATCAAAGTAGATACTTGAAAAAAAAACAACAGAAAAATAGTTAGTTCAAGACGAAAGAAAAGAGAGGAAAAAATATCAATAATAATTCATGAAAGGATATTGTAATTAGTAATAAATATCGTTTTCATTTATTTTTTACTTTACTTCTTTTTTCATTTTTGAAAATTCCATTCGATTCGATTATGATTATATATGTTTAGAAATAAATGTGTATATTTAAGAGAAAAAATGACAAAAGAGAAAGAAAGAGTGAATCTCTTTTTAGCTTGTTGAAAATTCTCTTCTCAACTATTCTTTTTTTTTTAAAATCCGGTTCTCATTCTTGTTCTTTAGACCTTTTTTTTCTTCAATCTTTTGATCTCACTTTCCTTTGTATTATTGTGTTTTATTTAATTATTTCTATGTTATCAAAAGCGGTGCATCTGTTTGTTATTAGTGTCATTATATTCTTCTTCTTTTTCTGTTCAGTAAATCTTCCGTGTTTTTTTTTGTCGTTTATTCAAATTTCTCTCTTAAGCCTATAGAGATAATAATCTCTCTCTTTTCAACCCCTTTTTCTTTGTACTATCTTTATTATTATTATTGTTTTTTAGATTGAATTCCCCTTTCTCTCCTTCACTCTATCTATTTTTGTGTAGGCATGCTATGAAGAAGAGAGAAAAAAGTGGGGGAAGACCAAAAGAAAAAAAAACCAGTAACAATAATAAAAGAAATAGATAAATAGCTAAATAATTATAATAAAATTATTTTTATTATCATTACGGGAAGTAAGTAGCGAAAGCAGATAACAATAAAAAAAAAACGAAGAAGAAGAAGAAAAAAAGAGAGAGAGAAAAAAAACGACAACGACACTAACAAGCGTAAGAGAGGTAACTACGCATACACACATACTCTGAGAGACAGACGACAGAAATGATAAACAAACAATAAAAAACAATAATAAAAAGTAAAATAATAAAGAACAATCAAATGAGGAAGAAAAAAAAACGGTAAACAAGAAGACTAATTTCGAAGCAGTGTAAAGTAGTTAAAAAATAAAAGAGAAGGGAGAATAGAGAAAGTCATTAAAAAAAAATAATAAAGAAAACGGCAGTGGAAGAGATGACTATTCAAAGTGCGAAAGAAAAAAAGAGAAAAAAAAAGAAAAATCACACGCACACACATATTTGATACTTTGAAAAAGGAAAAGTACTTTAAAATTTACACGAAGAAAAAAAGACAAAAACTGTAAACGAGAAGGAAAAGAAAAATAAGATAGAGAATTTAAAACGTGAAAAATTTGAAGCAGTGGAAATTAAAAGTAAAAATGTGCAAAAAGAAGAGAGCGAGATTCGAAAGTGAATAAACACTTTTTCATATTATTATTAACATTAATCGTATTATTCGTATTACTCATGGTTAGTACTTTCTTCCGTATGCATTTCAGCTCTTATTTTTTTTATTCAACACACATTTTTTTTTCAAATTAAATATAGAATATTTTGACGCGTAATTATCACTGTGTGTGTGTGTGTGTGTGTGTGTTTAGGATTGAAAGAATTATATATATATATATATATATATATATATATAAATGAAACCATTAGAAGAAGTATTAGAGGTGAAGGGAGGGAGGGGGAAAAAAGAGGGAGACAAGACACTAAGAGAAAAGATGGTGAGTTAACTTTGGAGAAGATAAAATTAAAATGTACAAAGGTATTATTATTATCATTATCATTATTATTATTAAAAATCCTCTGCACGTGCGTCCGGTTTCGATCGTTTCTGTCCCAAACGCTTTCCATACCCGGAGCTGTTTTTATTAAAATTATTATTATTATTTCCAAAACTTCCGCCGCCGCTGTAATTATTACCACTACCACTACTCATATTACCACCGCTATTGTGCTTAGGAATATTACTATTACTATTACTATTATTATTATTAATTGATTATAATTTTGGTGGTGGTGGTGAAGGTGGGCGGTGCGATGATACTGATTGTAATTGTTATTATTACTATTACTAAAATTATTATTATTATTATTATTATTTTGATTAAAGCGATGACCAACAAGATATTCCCTCTGATGCATTATGTTATACCCTTGCTGAAAGCTGTACCCACCGGCACTAGTATTACTAGTACTTTCCGTACTGCTACTATTATTATTATTACTATTATTATGTTTAGTTTCGCGTGTATAGCTAGAAAATTTCATCCCTGAAAAGTAGAGTTGTAGTCTGAGACCCTCTTTGGCGGAGTGTAACTAATTGTATTATTATTATTATTATTTGAATTATTATTATTTTCACGTTTCAATCGCTCCGTTTCGGCCATTTTCTTCGCCACGCGTTCACTCATGTAAGGAGCGGCATTCACATTTACTTTAATTTCCGCACTCGGGTCTACAAAATTATTATTATTATTATTATTATTATTATTAGTAGTAGTAGTCGTATTACTAGTAAAATTAAAGGCAAAACGACCAAAAATACCACCGCTGCTATTGCTATTATTACTATTATTATTATTATTAAAATTATTAAAAGTATTCTGTGCACGGCCGCCGCTGCTGCTGGCCGGATACTGATCATGTACGTAGTTATGGACATATTGCAAATTATCATTATTACTAAAAATGTTATTATTATTATTATTATTATTATTATTATTTTTTTGATTATTATTTCCATTAAATGCCATCAACTCTGGCATTCCACGATTGCCATTCCCCATCACATTACTATTATTATTATTACTATTATTATTATCCGCTGCAAAGTTAAAGTGGCCAAATCCATTGGTATTACTATTGTCAGTGACTTTGGCAGAGCAAAACGGCTCTTCCCCTTTTCTATTACTATTATTACTATTATTATTATTATTATTATTATTTCTCTCGCACTCGCGCGCGACGGCTAATAAATCGTCTTCCATTCGCTTTTTTACTTTTTCTGAGCGCTCCGCAATTTTTTGCATGAGAGAGCACAAAAAGGGAATAATTTTCTTATCGTAAATTTCCCTATTTTGGTACGCGCCAACCAGAGTCATTATTTCCTCTAGGGAATAGCTGTGTACAGTGTACGCCTCGCTATTGTAACTCCCGCCACCGTTATTATTATTATTATTATTATTGTCAAAATAATATTTTTGGCAATTAGTTTTCAAAAATTGCTGCACCTCCGGAATCTCAAAATGTGCCGAATACTCTGAAATGGCCTCTTGACACTCAAAACGGAAAATTTCGAGAGTTTCCATTGGCGGGAACAGCAAAATGGGAGAGAATTCCAACACATATACATTATTTTCATCATCTTCACTATTATTTTCATTATTATTATTAATTATTATTATTATAATTATTATTATTATTATTTTGCATTCTTTCCCGCTGATTTTCCCTCAACTCTTCTTCCGTAAAGTCAAACGAGTTGTCGTCCGGAGTCAATTGAAAACACCGAATGCAATTGGCGATTTGATAAAAAATACTTTCATCTACGTGACAGTCCCATTCTAAAACATTCAGAAATTCCGTTTCTAGCGAATTAAACGATTTTAAATCCGCCACCCGTCTCGTACCATTTCCCCTCCCATTATTATTATTATTATTATTATTTTGATTATTATTATTATTATTATTATTGTTGTTATTTTGATTATTAGTAAAAGCGGTGTGGTCGGGAATTTCCTTTAAAAGCCCGCCACTCTGCGCATAATAATCGTTTGTATAATACTGATCCACGTGCGATTTAGAGGCTGTCACGATGCTCATTAATATCAGCCGGTGAATGTTAAAAAACGTAAAGTATCGACTCTCGATATTCGACGTGTAATACTTCATCGCAAAAAAGAAGGAAACAATCAACTCCGCGGGCGAAATAACACAGCGGGAAATGATTCGATTTAAATAATACGAGACATCTATTTCCGGGATGCGTGTGGAGTTAAATTTAGAAACGACAGTGCATCGTTCCGCGCGCCGCAGACTCTCCGAAACGCTTTGCGAATAGTGAATGCCGTGATTCTCAAAGCACATTCGGTAGTAGAAGAATAAAATGACCTGCCGGGTTTTTTCCGCGGAGGGCAAAATGGGCTCTGAGTCAGATACTTTCATACTATTATTATTATTATTATAATTATTACTGCTGTTACGAATGTTCTCCAATACTTTATTATTATTATTATTGTTATTATTATTCAGGTTGGAAAATTCCTCGGACGTTTCATCTCCGGTTGGAACAGAATTTTTGAAAATATTATTATTATTATTATTATTATTTTCAGGAATAACAGTGAAAGAATCGCTCTGTTTCCCAAATGGATTACTTTGCTGCATAACAACACTGTCAGAAGATTCAACGTTCATAAGCGTATTATTATTATTAATAATAATATTTGTAAGATTATAATTATTTGATTATTATTGATATTATTATTATTACTTGAATTTTGTTTTACCTTCTCAGTGCTGTTGCCGCTGTTACTTTCCCCTGCCGGAGTGTTATCAGAGGACGTCGGCTGCTGATGATTATGTTGAATATTATTATTATTATTAATAATATTATTAGTATTCTGTTGGGAATTATTTTGATTTATTAAATAATTATTGCTGTTGTGGCTATAATTTTTGTGTATATTATTATTGTTATTATTGTTTTCTGTCAATTCCGCCGCTAACGTCTCTGCAGAATTGTTTTGTGGAATACGTGCGAAGGGAATTGTCATTCTCAACTATTCAATTATTTTTCGGATTTTTTTCTTGGAATTAAAAAGTTTTTTTTTTAAATTCTTGTTCTTTAAATACGTGTATTCCAAGTGTACAAAAAGGGCAGAAAGAAGAGCAGGAGAAGAAAAAAAATAATATTTATAAAGAAAGAAATGTATTTAGTTTTTAGGGTTTACGTTTTTGAACGTTGGAAAAAAAAAACAGCAGTCTTCTCTTTTCTGTCTTTTTTATTGAAGTTCAGAAATGAAATAAAAATAAAAATAAAAATTAGTGCTTTTTTGTTTTTGTGTTTCAATCTTCACTTCTTTTTCTTTTTAATTGAATAAAAAAAGAAAACTGAGTGTTAGCAGAAGACGAGACAAAGCAGAGAAAAATAAAACAATAATAATAATAATAAGAGAAGAACTAATAAAGATAGGAAAAAAGAAAGTGAATAAATAATAATAAATAACGAGTAAAAGAAGAGGAATAAATAGAGATGAAAAAGTGAAGAAAAAAAGTGTACAGAGAGACTCAAGAGAATAAATTAACTTTATAAAATAAAATCAAAAATTGATGGTATTTAAAATTAATTAGAAGAAAAGGAAACAAAGAGTAAAAATGAATAAAGTGAAGGAAAAAAATAAATTGCGCAAGAAAGAACGAAAAAAAAGGGGAAAAGAGATATAAATTGAAGAATTATAACAGCAGCGTTTTTCCTTTCTCTTAAATAATAACAATTAAATAAAAAAATCGGGAAAAAGAAGAATAAGAATCTTCTTTTCTTTTGTTGTTGTTGTTAAACGGAAATATATATTGAATTTGAATAAAATGAAAATAAAATGGGAAATCAAATAGATTAAAGAAAAAGAGATTATTTCTCCTTTTTGCTTTTCTTTCTTTCTTTCTTTCTTTCTTTCTTTTGTTTATTTTTTCAGGGTATTCCCTTCCCAGGGTACCAAATGTTTTGTTCCAGAGATAAAGATAAAGAAAAGAAAGAAAGAGAGAAAAAAATAAAAGAATAATAAAAAAGAGTCGAAAAATACAAAAAAAATTCCTAATACAGATACTTATATATAAAACAACAACAACAACAAAGGAAAGCTTTGAATATTAATAAAATAGTTTTACTTGTTGCTGTTATTATTGGTATGGAATTTAAACTAATAGATAGAAATAAAACAAAACTGAATTATAAATAATAAATAGAAGCAGATATGGAAAAGAAGAAAATGGAAGTGGAAAATAAAGAAGAAAAGAGAGAGTGTGTATGAGTTTATATATTATATATATTTAAATGCGATTTAAAGCGAATTTAAACGTCCAATTTCTTTTTAGAAAAACAATTTATTTCACCTTTTCCTTTTTTTTTCATGCACTACACTCTGTTTTTTTTTTCTTCTTCCTTCTGAGAAAAAAAAAGTAATGAACGAAAGAGGAAAGAATGAAGAAGAAAGAAGAAGAAGAAAAATAACTATAAAAAAAAAATTTAAACGAAATTACAGTGGAGTAGGAAGAGCGAGTAAAAATGAATAATGACAAAAGAAGGAAATTAACAAAACCTTTTTTTGTTTTTTTTTTTTGTTTCTCTAGTTTCTTACCTATATATACTATTATTATTTGTAAAAAAAAGAGGTTTAAAAAAGTGGGAAAAGAGAGATGTGTGTTTAGCAAATCATAAGTGCAAGGGGCAACGCATAGTAATAATAATAATAATAATCATTAAAGAAGAAAAAAGAATCAATAAAGTGAACACCACTTTCGCAGAGACACATTTTCTTCTTTTTATTTATATATTTTTTCATTATTATCATGCTCATCACTGTAGACCCGTAAAGTCTCTTATATTCATTTTTTTCTTACAGTTTTAAATGATTTCAGAATCAAATTTCTGCACATTTAATATAGTTCATTCATTTTCATTTTTTATTTTATGTTTTTTTTTCTTCCATCGATACACAAAAGTTGTACATAGACATTGAAATATATATAATGAAAAGAAAGATGTATTGGCGTGTGTGTGTGAAAGAGTTTCTAATATTTCTTTCTTTTTCTTTCTTCACAGACACGGGGGAGAATAGAAATGCATTTTATTTCGATTTATTCACTTTTTTTTTGTACCTTCTTAACGCATTCTATTCTCTTTTCATTTTTATTTCTCCTTTCTTTCCACGTAGAGAGAGAGAGAGAGAGAGAGAAATAGAATGAGAAGTATACATGCGAAAAAGTAAATGAATAATAGAAAACAAATGCAACTATTTTTGTGTGCGAGGTATTTAATAATGATGTGTAGTAGTAGTACAAAAAGTAAAATAAAAGTAGAGGTGTAAAAGCAGAAAAGAGGAGGGGGGGGGGGAGAAAAGACAAAAAAAAACTAAACGAATCTATATCTAATAAAAAACAGAATAAGAGCTAATTAATTCTTCATTCTTATTTTTTTTGTTTAATTCTTAAAATCACGAAATCACAAATTATACCAATCACGTTTTAGGTTTCGCTAGCCGCTCTGCTAATTGATTTTGTTTTTCGACCGCTGATTTACCGCAAGGAATTTCTCGTATTTTAATAAAAGGGCGTTTGTGTTCGTCTAAATACACTTCTTCCACAATTTTGACATTATTATTATTATTATTATTATTATTATTAATATTAATATTATTATTATTTTCATCATCACCCGGAGAATTATTATTATTATTATTATTATTATTTCCATTTATTTGCCGTGCCGCGATCGGTTTGCCTGGAATAAAAGGACTGCAAAAATAATTACTATCATTTAAATAAGAGCCGCCACTTAACACACCATTTCTTCTCATATTATTACTAGTACTATTACAATTGGAAGTATTTATATTCAAATAATTAGAGGTATTTTTGGCTAGAGCCCACGGACTAGGGCGGCGGTCTTTTTTCGGATTAAAATCACTTGAATCATAATAATAATTCGATAATTCCGTTTGATTAATTATTGTTATTATTATTATTATTCGGAGTTTTGCTCTTTCCACTTCTAGCAGAGCCGATAACACTATTATTATTACTATTATTATTATTATTATTATTGTTATATTTTCCACCCTCTGAAACACTTCGGGGGGTCTGAGAAAAGGAGAAACTTCTCACATTTCTTTCCGGCTTTCCATTAATATAAATAAACTCAGAGTTATTATTATTATTATTATTATTATTTTACTTTTACTGCGACTCCTCGCCCGTTGACTGTTTGGTTTGAATTCTTTACGTAAATCAATCAAAGGAATTGTCACTTTACTATTATTATTATTATTATTATTATTACTATTATTATTATTATTATTATTATTATTGGGAAGAATACTGTTGATGTTTCCGGCTGTAAAGGAGGAAATAACACTATCAATCCACTCTTGGCAACTTCCATTATTATTATTATTATTATTATTATCAGATTTACTCTTCATTTTCACATTATTTTCCGAGAGCGTTGAAACGTACTTTTTATTCCTTAAAATTATGTTATTATTATTATTATTATTATTATTATTATTATTTTCACTACGTGGAGGGGAGGAAACTCTTGCGTTGGGAAGTAAAGAAAAAGGCGTTGTGCATCGCTTTTTTCCGCCAAAACTATTAAATTATTATTATTATTATTATTATATTATTATTATTATTATTATTATTATTTTGAGAGCGGTTCGGAGAGACAGAGGCAGCAGCCACACGCCTTCTTCCACTTGATGGTAAATTATTATTATTATTATTATTATTATTTCTCGGATTGCTATTCAAACTGGCAGCTAAATTGATGCTATTACTCATCACAGCCTCCGTTTTGTTATTATTATTATTATTATTACTATTATTTACGCGGAAATTAGAACTTCCCGCACTCCGTACGCTGGATGCCAAATTATTATTATTATTATTGTCATTTTGAAAAGTAACAAGTGATTGCCGCCTTTTAATGCTCCTTTCTCCTTCATCATTTTCTAAATTATTATTATTATTATTACTATTATTACTATTATTATTATTATTATTGTTTCGTTTTTCACTCAAAGGAACTCCGAAATTTTCATCACCACTTTCACAAATATCTTCTTCCTTTTCCTTTTCATTATTGCTTAGATTATTATTATTATTATTATTTGTGGGAATATTTGACTTTAAGCCAAACGGAGTGTAGTAACTTCTAAATTCATCAAAAAAGGATTTTTCACTTGCCGTTGTTTTATTATTATTATTATTATTATCATTATTTTCGATATCTTCCGATTTGTTTCGTTTCGCTTTTCCAAGAGAGCGGTCAGGACTATACAGTCGTTTTTCCTTTCTCATATTATTATTATTGTTATTATTGTGGCGTCTGGGAGTACTTACAGGAGTCGTTGTAACGGAAGGCAAATCGTTCAAAAGTTTTGGAATATTTTCGTTACTATTATTTTCTAAATTATTATTATTCAAGTCGTACGGGTGTGATAGACTAGCAACGCTTTCCCTCGGAGATTTTACTAAAATATCATCATTTTCATTTTCAGAATTATTATTATTATTATTATTTCTATTATTTCTATTTCTGTTGGGATAATGTTTCGAATCACGGCCGAAATTATTATCTAGAAATTCCCTTTGAATATAATCCAACAAGTCGATTTCGTTTCTGTTTATAGCCTCCATTACTGATGCACTTTTTGTTTGTCTTTTATTATTATTATTATTATTATTATGGACAGTTCTGTAATTTCCTCCTCCGCTATTAATAACACCAGTCAAATTGTGTTTATTTTCTCTCTTAGAAGTGTAATGAACGTTTGCGTTTCCCTTGTAAAAATAATCAGAATCATAATTACTATTATTATTAGTATTATTACGTAGCGGTGAAACGCGGGGGGAAGAATTCCACGATTTATTATTATTATTACTATTACTATTATTATTATTTGTTTTATTATTTAATGTGTGTCGGCGGGTGGGAGTTGGATTACGGGAATGAGAATACCGATTATTATTATTATTATTATTATTATTGTTATTTTCTGCATTTAAATACTCTCGCATAATTTGATTCACGTAATTTTGCCCACTTTTATTATTTTCGGCAATTAGTTTTTCCTTTTCTTTTTGCGCTCTTTTAATAGAATTATATAATCGAAACGCCTCTGTTCCTGTGAGTCGTGTTTTAACGGAATCTTCGTCACTGTGGATATTATTATTATTATTACTTTCACTTTCGTCTTCATTTTCAGAATTCATCATTATTATTATTATTACGGTTTTTATTTTCTTTTGGATTCAATTTGCGTGTTGGGGAGGAAGAGGGACTTTTACTTTTACTCTTATTATTATTATTATTTATTATTATTATTATTATTATTATTATTTTCTTCAAAAGTTGCCGTTTCACTTTCGGTATCGGAACTTTCCACAGAATTTTGAGTCGGTAGATTATCGTTTTCATTATTATTATTATTATTATTTTCATCCGTTTTGCGTGCCTTTTTGCTGTTGTTATCGGAAACTCTTTTCATTTTACTATTTTTATTACTATTTTTGTTGTTGTTTACGGAAGACTCTAAAAACGACTGTGCCTCCTTTTCTTCTTCTTCCCGCTTTTGTTTCTGTTTTTCACTCATTTTACGAATATTTTCCGTATTTAGTTTTAAAATATCACTTTTTGGCTTTTCCTTTCTATTTTTAGAATTATTATTATTAGTAGTATTAATCGATTCACTTCCTACGGTCCACTCAGTAGAAACGAAAGGATCTTTATGAGAATTATTAATATTATTTTGAGATAATTTCCCTCTTTTATTATTATTATTGTTATTATTTTCCTCTGGGGGCGGCTGTGTTTCAGAGTCCGAGCGGGGGGAGGCGTCACCGTTATTATTATTATTATTTTTGTATTATTATTATGATTTCGATTTAAATTATTATTATTATTGCTTTCTTCATCCTCCATATCGTTACTTTTACTTCTCTTGTAGTTTTCAGGTGTTGGAAGTTTTCCGTCATAAATATATTATTATAATTATTATTATTATTTCCCTCCGAATTATCACTATCATCATCACTATTTAGTAACAGATGTTTATTATTACGATTATTTTCGTTTTTATCATTTTCTAAATTATTATTATTATTATTATTAAATTGCTGTTTGGCAAAAGAGCCGTTAGCGGAGTCTCTTTTCTCCACTTTTGCATTTTTGTCGACTCCAAAATACGGAGAAATATTTTCTGAATTATTATTATTATTATTATTATTATTATTACTATCTGCATTTGTGTTTGTTTCTAATCCTTCAGTCATTCCTTTCAGAACCGTACTGCTTCCAACACGAATAAAATTTCCATTATTATTTAATTATTTAAATTATTATTATTATTATTTTGAAGATTGCCGGGATTAAGTGAACTATTCATTGAATTATTGCGAGAGTGAAAAGCATTATTATTATTATTATTATTATTATTATTTAAAACAGGAATCATTTTTGCGCCAGGCGGCGGAACAGCCATTTTCTTTACGTAATTATTACTATTACTTGGCTCTGCAGGATTATTATTATTATTATTATTATATTATTATTATTATTACATTATTTGTCATAATTCGCTTTCCAAAGCTTGGGGGAGGAGAGATGGGATTACTAATTCATTATTATTATTACTATGTTATCACTATTATTATTATTATTATTAATTAATGTATTATTATTAATATCATCGTGAGTTTCGTCATTCTCCATATCGGTTTCATTGCTTATTATTATTATTATTACTATTAACATTATTAGAAATAATAGAAAAACGGCGAGATTCACTCGCCAAGTGTTTATTTCCGTTTGGAATCTGTAAAGGGCGATACGTGTGCATAGGACTTGCCTCTGCCTGACTTTTGTTATTATTATTATTATTATTAATATTATTATTATTATTATTATTCAAAATTCCTTTCGGCATCGCTGCAGGTGCCGGGGTATTTTATTACTATTATTATTATTATTTTGAGAAAGAGGAACCATTATTTTCTTTGCCCCGGGAGGAAATTTAAAGGGGAGGAGGAAGCGGAGGAAATACTATTTTCATTACTTTTATTTAAATTATTATTATTATTATATTATTATTATTGTGATGTTCGGTAACACTCATAATGTTATTTTCCGTAGTTAAATGACTTTTGCTCATTTCTAAAGGACTAGGAAACGATACCACTTTTTTACCAATCGAATGAGCATTCGGAGGCATTTTTGACATGATATTATTATTATTATTATTAATTACATTATTATTATTGTTATTATTATTTTGAGGAAAAGGGGGAATAGCCGCAGGACTTGAGCCTCTGCGATTATTATTATTATTATTATTATTATTATTCGGAGGTAAACGAAAATCGTCGTCGCTATCATCGCTACTATTGCCGATTCCTAAAAAGCTAAAACGACTTTTTTTGTGCGCTGTTTTTGATTACTATTATTATTATTATTTTTCGCTGGTTGTTGGCTTTCCCTTCCCGTCAACGGCACAGGATTTTGATTATTATTTTGATTATTATTATTATTTTGAAAATTTATTATTATTCGGATTTATTCGTAAGTTTCCCGGAGGTGCTTTTTGATATGCGGCAGCAAATTGAGCAGAGAGCGGCGGCGGCATTATTTTCTTACCGGAAGGAATTATTACTATTATTATTATTATTGTTCGGAGGCATCATTCATTTTCTTTGCCATCATATTATTATTAATATTATTATATTATTTGCCCCCAGCATAGGAGAAGGCGAACGACTGTTGTTTCGACTAGTAATAGCACTATTAACACTATTATTAGTATTATTACGTACTAAACTCATACTATTATTTAAATTATTATTATTATTATGCAAATTAGTTTGGGAGGCTGAAAGAGAGCCGGGCGGCGGCGCTGCCATTATTTTCTTTCCGACCATCATTTTTGCCCCCGGCGGCAAAACTTGAGAATTATTATTATTATTATTATTATTATTTGGAGGAGGCATCATTACTTTTTTCATCCCCCCAACGGCCCCCGCCGGCATTTTCATTGGTGATTTTCCCATCATTATTTTTCCTGCGGGAATATTATTATTAATATTATTATTTGAATTATTGTTTATTGGCATTTTTACCCCTTTTCCCATCACAAAGGCCCCCGGCGGCGGCTGCTTTACCATCATTTTCTTAGCGCCGGGAATTTGGTTTGGGGGAATCGCCGCCGATTGCATTTTTTAAAATTAAAATTATTTTTTAAAATTATTTATTATTTAATAATTCTAATTTCTTGATAGTGTTGAGTGTATAGAAATGTCTTATTTTTTCTTTTTGAATTGAGAGAATGTGGATAAATCCAAAAAAAAAAAAGAAAAGAAAAGAAGAAGCAATGTAACGCTATTTCACTGATAATAATAAAAGTAAACAGAGGAAACTTGAAAGAAGTTGAAAAAAGAATAGTCTAAGTGAAAATACGAGGATACAAGTTGGGAAAAGAAATACAAAATAAAATAACGAATATAAAGGAGAAAGGAAAAGAAGAGGAGAAAAGTAGAACAAAGCACAGCAGTTTAGAGTGCAAAAGCAGAATACAGGAAGAAAATACGTATTTCTTATTTTTTCTTGTATAATAATTGGTTCGCTTGGGGGGTAAATAAATGGAGAGATTCTTTGTTGAGTTTCGACAGGAAAGTGAAGAATTAGCGTTAAAGAGTTTTTTCTTTCTCTCTTTTTGTTAGCAAAACAAAATATCAGTTCCCTCCTGATCGCTTCTCTATACTAACAACAAAGGTAAGAATATATAGATATTGTTTTAATTAATTAAACATAAGTAAAAGTGGGGTAAAATGTGTGTGTGAGAGGGGGGGGGGGAAGGATAATTTAAGTTATTAAAAGAGAGTGTGTGTGTTTATCCCATTATGTATATATATTTACAAAGGTAATTCACACATACGCACACTCACATTTTTCGCTTGCAGCGCCACACAATTAGCCATTGCTCAATCACATACAGTAAGAACAGTTATGCATATATATATATGTCTTTTATGGTGGTAAAATAACACCCGTTTTGAATGTCATTTGGAATAATTTTAAAAAATTCCATTTTTTTTCTTCATTGTGAAAGTGAAGGTGAGAGAAGACAAATAATCAAAAAAAATACATACAGAAGAAGCAATATAAAAGAGGAGAACACTCAATAATAATAATAATAATAATAATAAAGTGTTTATATATTTATGCTTCTTTCTAGAATATTCATGAATAATAGAATCAAATAAACAAATACATAAATAAAAGCTGAAAGATAAAACGTGAAGTGAAAATGTAAAGCAAAAAACACTATAAAAACAACAAAAAAAAAACAGCGGTAAATGCTCTATGAATTATGAGGGAAAAATATATGAATAACAAAAAATCACGAGTAAAGAATCTATAAAGGCAGCAAAAAAAAAAAAAAAGGAGTCAAATCAGAATAAAAAAGCAAATAGGAATAATTTTTCTTTATTTTTTTCCCCCTTGAATACTTTCAAAAAGAGCAAAAGATCCACAAAAGCTAAAATCGTCAGTTACTGTATGAATACAAGGAAAATTCTATTGTCTATGTGTCAGTTTTATCTTTTTTTTTCTCTCTCGGAAAAATACTCACTATTTTAAAAACGAAGAGACAAAAAAAATTCAAAGGAACATTCCAGTCTTTATTTTTTAAAACCCGGAATTACAATATTTATATATATTATTACTATTATTACTATTATTCTTATATATATATTTACTGACTGTCATCAAGGGGATAGCCATTTTGCTTTAATTTTTCTTTAATTTCCTTCCGCTTTTGTTCGTTTTGAACCATCTTGTGTTTATTCATTACTTCCTCCTTTAGCCTCTGAAAATTAGACAGTTTACGTGGATTATATTATTACTATCAAAAGAATTATTATTATTATTATTATTTGAATTAATTTCCTGAAAGCGGGCGGCGCGGGTAAAAGAAATTCCTTTAGATTCATTGTGAAGTGTATAATACTCCCCGGGGCCTGGAAAAGGCGATTTATTATTATTATTATTATTACTATTACTATTTGTGTTTTGATACATGGTATTAGCAATGGAGAAGAACTGTTTATTATTATTATTATTATTATTATTATTATTATTATTATTATGAGAAAGATGACTAGTGACGGGAAAAGAAAAGTGCGGCCCCTGCGGCGGCGGAGGACGGTAGTATTCTCCCGGCCCCGGAATATTATTATTATTATTATTGTTCATATTATTTACCGAATTACTATTATTAAATGTAAAGGAAACGTAAGGGCCGGGAGGATTGATAGAAGTAGTGTTATACGTCCCGGGGCCTGGCGTCTCGGAATTATTATTATTATTATTATTACTATTATTATTCGAGGTGATGGAGAAGGCAGGGCCCTTGTGAAGATATTCATACGAAGGGTCGAGAAAATATGTGCCAGGGCCAGGAATTTCATTATTATTATTATTATGATTATTTTCTAAATTATTATTATTAAAATCAGATGGTTTTCCTAAAACAAGCGCACTTCTTGTATCAGAGACAGAGGGCAATACATAACTCCCCGGACCTGGAATATTATTATTATTATTATTATTATTTTCAAAATTATTATTATTTCCCGAAAAGCTAAAGGCGGGTGCCTTGTGTAAGTACTGATAGGCGGGATCCAAATAATAATTTCCGGGCCCGGGAATATCATTATTTTCGGAATTATTATTATTATTATTGAAATCGGTTGGTTTTCCGATAATCATAGCACTTCGCTTGTTATTTTGCGAAGGTAAATCGTAGGTACCGGGCCCCGGAATATTATTATTATTATTATTTATTTACATCGTAAGGTTTTCCTAAAACCAATGCGCTTCTCTTATCGGCAACAGAGGGCAACTGATAACTCCCGGGGCCTGGAATATTTTCATTATTATTATTTAAATTATTATTATTATTATTATTACCAGTAATACTAAAAGCGGGAGATTTGTATAGATAGTTATACGGAGAGTCCAGGGAATAGCTACCGGGGCCGGGAATATTTTCATTATTATTATTTAAATTATTATTATTATTATTATTACCAGTAATACTAAAAGCGGGAGATTTGTATAGATAGTTATACGGAGAGTCCAGGGAATAGCTACCGGGGCCGGGAATATTTTCAGAATTATTATTATTATTATTGTTGTTATTATTAAAATCTGTCGGTTTTCCAATTAAAATAGCACTCCTTTTATCAGCCGGAGAGGGTAAGTCATAACTCCCGGGGCCGGGAATATTATTATTATTATTGTTATCTTCAGAATTATTATTATTATTATTATTATTTCCCGTAAAACTAAAGGCGGGAGCTTGTATAGATAGTTATAAGAAGGGTCCAAAGAATAGGCACCGGGGCCGGGAATATTATTATTATTATTTTCTGAATTATTATTATTATTATTAAAATCGTATGGTTTTCCAATAATGTGAGCACTTCTTGTGTTGAGTGCCGAAGGCAAGTCGTAACTCCCGGGCCGGGAATTTCCGAATTATTATTATTATTATTTTCTGAATTTTGGTTGTTGTTGTTGTTGTTGTGATTATTACTACTACTAGTAGGAAAGAAAAGGCTGGAGTTCTGTGTAAATACTGATAGGCTGGGTCAAGAGCATAATTTCCCGGCCCGGGAATATTTTCCGAATTGTTATTATTGTTATTATTTTGATTATTTTCAGGCTTTCCAATCAGAATCGCACTGCGCTTTTCCAACTGCGAAGGCAATTGATAACTCCCGGGGCCTGGGGTTTCCGAATTATTATTATTATTATTATTATTATTATTAGAAGGAAAACTAAAGGCCGGCCCTTTATACAAGTAATGGTAGGGTGGATCAAGCGAGTAATTGCCAGGTCCGGGAATATTATTCTCATTATTATTATTATTATTATTATTATTATTATTATTGTCAGGTTTTCCGATTAAAATAGCACTCCTCTTGTCTGAAACTGGGGGTAAATCGTAACTCCCAGGCCCGGGAACATTATTATTATTATTATTTTCATTATTATCATTCAAATTATTGCGATTTCCCGAAAAGCTAAAGGCGGGTGCTTTGTGTAAGTACTGATAGGCGGGATCCAAAGAATAATTTCCGGGGCCGGGAATATTATCGGAGTTATTATTATTATTATTATTCATTTCGTCCGCTTTTCCAATCAAAACAGCGCTCCGTTTGTTATTTTGCGGAGGTAAATCATAACTGCCGGGGCCGGGAATTTCGGAATTATTATTATTATTATTATAATTGTTATTATTTGGAAAGGAAAAGGCAGGAGATTTGTACAGATAGTTATACGCAGGGTCAAGAGAATAATTTCCCGGCCCAGGAATACTTTCAGAATTGTTATTATTGTTTTGAATATTTTCTGGTTTTCCAATCAAAATAGCACTTCGTTTGTCCGCAACAGAGGGTAATTGATAACTTCCAGGCCCAGGAATTTCAGAATTATAAATATTATTATTATTATTACTTCCCGTAAAACTAAAGGCGGGGGCCTTGAATAGATAGTTATAAGAGGGGTCCAGAAAATAGGCGCCGGGACCGGGAATTTGCGAGTTGTTATTATTATTTTCTGAATTATTATTATTGTTTTCCGGCTTCCCAATTAAAATAGCACTTCTCTTATCATTCACTGAAGGCAATTCATAGCTCCCGGGCCCTGGAATTTCTAATTTATTATTATTATTATTATTTAAACCACCGCTAGAAAACGAAACTGCTGGAGTTTTGTGTAAGTACTGATAAGCAGGGTCGAGAGAATAATTTCCGGGGCCAGGAATATTTTCTGAATTATTATTATTAATATTATTTTCAGGTTTTCCAATGAGAATCGCGCTTCTTTTATCTGCAACAGAAGGCAATTGATAGCTTCCCGGCCCTGGAATTTCCGAATTTTCATTATTATTATTTTCGGAATTATTATTTTGCCCTCCAGTAGGAAAGGAAAAGGCGGGAGTTTTGTGTAAATATTCATACGAGGGATTTACATCATACGTGCCGGGGCCGGGAATATTATTATTATTATTATTTTCGTCATTTTCATCGCTTTCATTGTCAAAAATATTTCGTTTTGCAAATCCGAAAGAAATTCCTTTCTTATTCTTAATATTCCCAAAGCCATCGGGGTCGTACACATCATAACTCCCCGGCCCCGGAATTTCTAAATTATTATTATTATTATTATTATCGGAAATACCACGCGCCTGGCGGGAAAAGAAATACCGTTATTTTGACAATCTATTCCGTATTCACTATACGCCTGCGGCTCGTAACTCCCGGGCCCAGGTATATTTTCCGAATTATTATTATTATTATTACTGTTTAATATTTTTCCTTCCCGCCCAAAAGAAAAGGCGGGCCCTGTAGAGTAAATAGCGTCTAAATTAATTTCATACGCCCCCGGCCCGGGAATATCGTCTATTTTATTAATTAAAAATTTATTATTATTATTATTATTATTATCGGAAAATATTATTTCGTTCACCGTTCGCTGACTTTTGCTGAAAGTCGTCAGAGGGTACGTGCGTTGATCTAGTAAAGGAACGGGATCGTAACTGCCGGGGCCGGGAATATTATTATTATTTAAATAATAATTAACAAAATTATTATTATAATTATTATTTTCACCTTCGCTAGTGTTGTTTGCATGAAAAGGCACAATCACTCCTCTTCCTGTGGCTTCCGTGCCAAAAATAGCGCCTTTACTTTTATTACTATTATTATTATTATATATATCTGTAGAGTAATGCACATCATACGTGCCGGGGCCTGGGGAGGGAGTTTTATTATTACTACTATTATTATTATTTTCTCCACTTTCCCTATACAAATCGTCCAAAAAACGAACCTGGCGACCAAATGAAAAACCTCTTTTATTATTATTACTGTTATTATCGGTAATGTCATAACTCCCAGGTCCGGGAACATTATTATTATTATTATTATTATTTTCAGAATTATTATTATTATTATTATTTTCCCTGTTTCCTCTCCCAATGATAAAGGCACTTCTGGTATTCCGTATTTCCTTCACATCATACGTGCCGGGCCCCGGGGTTTCTGAAAAATTATTATTATTATTTTCAAAATTATTATTATTATTATTCTCTAAATTTGCATTTCCGAAACTAAAGGCGGGCTTCTTATGTAGATAATTATAGGAAGAATCAATGGCGTAACTTCCGGGCCCGGAATATTATTATTATTATCTGAATTATTATTATTATTATTATTATTATTGTTTTCCGGCTTTCCAAGCATAATTGCACTTCGTTTATTGGCTACCGAAGGAAGTTCATACGTGCCGGGACCGGGAGTATAATTATTATTATTTTCATCCAAATTATTATTATTATTTTCAGATTTCTTCCCAAATAAAATAGCACTTCGCGTGTTTCTCATAGGAGGAACGTCGTACGTCCCGGGACCGGGGAAATTATCACTCATTTCATTATTATCAGAATTATTATTGTTTTGATTAGAAAATCGATTAGTTTTAGAAAACGTAATCAAACGATTGGTATTCGTGTAATATTGATAATACCCGTCAGTGTCGTAACTCCCGGGGCCGGGAATATTATCGATATTATTATTATTTTTCAAAATTATTATTATTCTTTTTATTATTGTGGGCTCTGTTAAAAGAGTACACAACAGTGCTTTTCTATAGGAAAGAAAAAGTGCCTTTTCCACATCATACGTGCCGGGGCCGGGACTATTAATATTATTAATATTATTATTATCATTATTATTCAAGCTCAGGCAGTTAGAATTTGAGGGGAGGGGAAGAATAAGAGCCCCTTTATTGTTATTATTTTCATTATTTTCATTATTGTTATTATCATACGTCCCAGGGCCCGGAATATCTCTCTTTGACTGAATTAGTTTATCCAAATAGGAAATTTTCTTTGCTTTTCCTCCCAAATTATTATTATATTATTATTATTAATATTGCAATTTTATCAAATTCGGACGGAATGTTATAACTGCCGGGGCCGGGAAAGTTATTCTCCTCTTCGGCTGAATTATTATTATTATTAATTGGGTTTCCGAGGATTATTTAGCGCGAAAACGGCGGCGAAATTTGTATTATTGGCAATATCTGTTGAATAAATCGGGTCATACGTCCCGGGGCCTAAATATTCGTAATTATTATTATTATTTTCAGAATCATTATTATTTTGTATTTTACTGCTTTTACCCATAAAAGACCACTGAGGGCTGGAGGGGAAATAACTGTAATTATTAATAGCAAAAAAGGAGTTGTATTTATTATTATTATTATTATTATTATCAAAATCGCAAAGAAAGTAGTCTGCAGGCCCGGGAATGTTTTCTCTCATATTTCTTTCCATAATGGCATCAAAAATAGTCTTTCTTTTACGAAAATTATTACTTTTATTATTATTGCTATTATTTTCAGAATTTGTGAAATAATTTCCACCAAAGCTAAATCCCGGATTTATTTGGTTCCCGGCGTAAACTAGACTCATATTCACGTCGTACGCGCCGGGGCCTGGGACAGAAAAATATTTATTTTTATTTTTATTTCTACTATTTACTTCATCATTTTCATTATTATTCTCATTTTCATTTTCATTTTTATTATTATTATTATTTTCTTGCGTTTGGTACACAATTGGGGGAAGAAAACGATCATTGGAGTGTTTTCCAACAAAAAAGGCGCTTTTCCCTTTACACAGGGGTGGGAGGGTGTAGTCGCCGGGGGCCGGCAAACGTAAAAATTGATTTAAGTGTTGTTGGCTGATATTTATAAATAAATTGCGAGTTTTCATTGCCTGAACCATTTTCATTAATTCGGCCTGAATTGTATTATTATTATTATTATTTTCAGAATTATTACTATTATTGTTAATTTCATAGTACGGACGTTTGGTAAAAAATCCAAGTTTGCGATTTTCATTTCCGTAGAGAAAATCATAACACTTTTCAATAAAATAACTCTGAGGGCCGGGAAACTTAAATTCTCCCCCATTTTCCGCGTTATTATTATTACTATTATTATTAATAACATAACTGGAATGCCAAATAAATCCTTTTCTTTGCGAAAATCAGCCCTAGGAAAGGAGTAGCCCTTTCCGTTAATATTATTATTTTCATTATTATTATTATTATTGTAGTAAGTGCCCGGCCCGGGAACTAGTGTGAGACTCTGCAGAGAGTGATAGAGAGCTTTTTCCTTGTCGCTCATATTATTTTGATTTTTACTATTATTATTATTATTATTATTATTATTTTCAGATGACTTTTTAGTTTTCTCAGCATCTGTCTCGTTTTCTTTTCTTCTTTTCTTTTTCTTCCTGCCCGTCTTTATTCTCTGCCTTTTCCGTCTTTTCTTTTTCTTTTCCCTCTTCTTTATTATTATTATTATTATTCTTGTGTGCGGTCAAGTGCAGAAATTCTCTAATTTTATCCGCTTTTTCCACAATTTGCTTCGGATTTCCGACAAGTCCGTAATTTAATTGCCTTTCTGACCGCGGAATAAAAACACCGCCGCCGCCGGTGGCAACAATCGCATTATTATTATTATTATTATTATTATTGTGAGATTTATTCTTTTCCATTTCTATCTCCTCTTTAACCGTTAATAGTCTCGGCGCGTAGGCGGCTGGCCCGGGGCTTACGTTTACTTTGCGATTCTCATAACTGTAGAAATTGTTTGTGGCGAGGGCAAAATTATTATTATTATTATTATTCTTATTTTGATTATTATTATTGTTAACATTTCCACTTTTGAATGGTTTCCCAAAGGCAAAACCTCTGGCGGATTTGCGAGTCAAAGCGTCCGAGACGACATAAGTGGAGGGCCCCGGCGGTTTTGTTATTTCCTCAAATAAAATAACATCTCCTCCCCTCCCCACCGCTCCCGCCGCCGCTGCCTTCTGATTTATCTGCTGTTGTTGTTTTTGTTGGTTGTTTTTCTTCCTTTTCTGCTTCCGCCGCCGCCGCGTTTGCTGTTGTTGCTTGTTCTTGGCTGTTATTATTATTATTATTATTATTATTATTATTATTATTATTATTATTATTATTTTGATTATTTTCGTCCTCCTCCTCCTCCTCCTCCGTTTTTTCTCCAGTTGTTAAGTGTTGTTTTCCCAGAGGAGAGGGATTACTACGCGGCTGTTTCTTTTCTTTTAAATTTGGCGGTGAAGAAGAAAAAGACGGAGAAACGGCGCGTAAACTCCGCAGTTTATCGTAATTTTTGTAATTTTTCTCAATTTCCAAATCGAAAATCGTCTTGCGATGCGTTGTGCCAAAAACAGCCGAAAAGGGGCGTTTGGAGGGTTTCACTTTATCCTGAAGATTATTATTATTATTATTATTATTATTATTATTATTATGATTTTCGGAAAACAGCCATCTCTCCTTTTTTGCAGACCGGCTCCTTTTCTTCATATTATTATTATTATTATTAGTGTGAGTGTGAGCATTTCCAACGGAGGAGCAAAACGAAGAATTTCCATCATTATAATCTTCAGAGGAAAGAGACGAGTCTAAAACTCCGCCTTTTACTTTTTCCTCCGCTTCACTCTTTTCCTGAATGAAATCTTCGTAATCTTTGATGTTATTTTCGCTGGCGCACCGACAGGACTTGTGATGCGAAAATGGACTAAGCGGAACCATTAATTCAAAATTATTATTATTATTATTATTACTATTATTATAGAGAGAGGATTTGTGCTTCTTTTCCTCTTCTTTTAGTTCCTTCCAATAACAATTGCACAGCAAATCAAATCGCTCTCGTAAACTCGCTTCTTTTTGCGTTATTTTTGCCTCCAGCGTTAATTTGCGACTCGTTTTTGTCATTCTCTTATTGTAGTTATTATTATTATTATTATTATTATTGTTGTTGTTATTGTAATTATTATTGTGTTTGGGAGGGGAATATGAGCGGGCTCTTTTTACTCGACTTTGTATTGCGATTATTATTATTATTATATTATTACCGTTATTATTATTTTGACTTTTGTTTGGCTTGCCAGTCGGAAGAATACAACTGCAGAGACATTTTCTCTTCTGACAGTCTTTCCTTTACAACAGTAAAAACAGCACTCACTGCTGGAACTATTGCTGTTATTATTATTATTATTATTATTATTATTATTATTATTATTATTATTATTTAGTCGTGTGCTTCCACTGTCGACTGTGTTATCACTACCAGTGCTGATATTATTCGGATTTTTATTGTTACTTTATTGTTATTATTATTATTATTATTATTATTATTGTTTTCCATGTATAGACTCTTATCGTATACCAAATAGCGGGAGTCGTATTTTCCAGAATATTATTATTATTATTATTATTATATTATTATTATTATTATTATTATTATTATTATTATTAGTATTTAAATCTTCTTCTTCTTCTCTCTGTTCCGTTCTCTGACGTCTGCTGTATGAACGACCCCTTTTCACTTTATTATTATTATTATGATTATATTATTATTATTTTCAAAGAGAAAATCGCAGGGCGGCGCTCGCACTTGCTGTTCCCCACTATGTATCATTTCCTCAAAGTTAAACTGGCGAGTGGTGCTTTTCATTCCGTTGCTTGTAATTATTATTACTATTAATGGTATTATTATTATTTTTACGGCGGGAAGAATAGGAGCGACTCTGCATTTTCCTTTTTCCTTTTTTTTTAATTTCCAAGTAATTTTCGATATAGAGTTGAAAAAGTAATAATTAAATAATCAATAAAATAAATAATAATATATATTTCTATGAATGTTGCTGCTGCTGCTGCTTTATGGTTGTCTATGTCTATCTGTATGCTTTCCCTTTAATGTGAGTGTATATACTGAGTGAAAAGTTTCTGTATATAATGAAATAATAATAATAATTATTATAAAAGAAACGTGAATAAAGAGGTGTGGGTGTGGGGTGGGGTGGGGGGGGAGTGAAAAATAAGATAAAAAGAGAGAAAGTAAAAGTAAAAGTAAAAAAAAAAGTGATTTTCACTTGGAGCTGCAAAAATCTGTCTTTTTGCCTGTATATGTATATAAGTGTGTGTGTGAAGGAGAGAGAGACAAAAAGGGAAAGAGAAATGAACTTTTTTATTTCAGCATTATATTTTCTTCTTCTTTTTGTCTCCTTCTTGGCTGGTGGTGATTTTGATTTTTTATATTATTGTTGTTTGAAAAAACAAGCACAGGGGAGGAAAAGAGTGTGTGAATGGTACAAATGGTGTCATGTTTTTTTCCCCTTTCATTCTTCTGAATCAATAATATAGTAAACGAAGAAAGATTCATCAACATGTCATTTAATTAAAGTTTTACTAACATTTGAAAGAAGAAGAAATCATAAGAATATGCACAACAACAATAATAAGAATAGTAATAAACACACGCATGCGCTTATATCACGCTGAGTTGAATGCTAATATTAATATTAATATTTTTTCTTTTGTTTTCAGCATATTAATTATTTTTTTTGTGGTTTGCTTGTTTGGTGCAGTGGAGTATTGTAATGCAAATAAATACAGACAAAAATAATAAAGGAAAGGAGAAATAGTACAGCTGTTGTTGTTGTTGTTGTTGTTTTTTTGTGTGTGTGGGGGGGGGGGGGAGATCAAGATAATTGTAGTAAAGTTTATAATATACACGAGAAACTTGAAAGCCAAGCTTGTAATAATGAAAAATAGAGAGTCTAAAAGAAGAAGTATCTAAAGTTGAAAAAAAAATGAATAGCAATCCCACAAATTAGCATTATTAATAATGATCACAATCATATAATAATAGTGATAGGAGTAATAACGGTGTTGACAGTTAAGAGAGAGAGAGAGAGGAGAGAGAGAGAGAGAGAGAGAGAGAGAGAAAGGTAGGAATTATGCAGAGTCATTTCAATAAGTGAAGCGAGTAGTAAAATTAACAATAATAATAATAACAATTATTATTTTTTTTTTCATTTTCACTCAAAGAGGGGTATCTTCCTGATAATACGAATTCTGATGATAACGCCAATTTCGTTTTTCCGACGAACCCAAAATGGGACTTTTCCCTATCGAATTACTACTTTTATTTTCATTATTATTATTATTATCATTATTATTATTTTTAGTTTCGGTGGAGGGATTACTATTCGGCACATGATGAATGGGAGTGTGAAATTCCGTACTATTATTATTATTATTTATTATTTTGATTTAAACTCTCCTCTGTGTGTTGTGGAATGGGAGAGAGGGAAATGTAACTCTGTGTATCTTCCAAATTATGATTATGATGACTGCGCTGATTATTATTATTATTATTATTATTATTCATTTCACTTGAGTTGAATTGGTTATCTGTTTCCGCAAAGGAAGGGGAAGAAAAGACAGCAGCAGCAGGAGGGGGAGTATTATTGTGATTATTCTGATTATATTATTTAATTTATTAATATTATTATTATTATTATTAGCTCTGAGCACAGGCCCTGTAGTTCCATCCTCTTGTACACCTCTGGCAAAATAAAGAGGAAATTTAGAAAGAAGAACAGTATCTAATTCATTTAATTTTCGTAATAATTCTTTTCGCTCTTCTTCCTTTAACAGACCCTTTTTAGCCGTTTCCTCAACTTCTTTTTCTTCTTCTTCGTTGTTTTCACTGCTATTATTATTATTAATATTATTATTTTCCTCTTCTTCTTCTTCCTTTTCTTCATTTTCCTCATTGTTTTCTGAGGGTTGTTGAGTTTCTTGGACACTTTCACATCCACTTTCATTATCACTTTCATTATTATTACTATTATTGTTATTGTTATTATTATTACTATTATTATTACTATTATTGTTATTATTGTTATTGGAAGGAACCGTAGAATTATTCTCCTTTTCATCTTCATCCGTTGCATTATTACTATTATTATTATCATTATTATTATTATTACTATTGTTTGCGTTATGAACAAAGAATTCATCATCGCTACAGGTGCTACTGTTTTCTTTATTTCCTTCATTATTATTATTATTACTATTATTATTATTCTCATTATTCGACTTTCCATCGCTATTGCTTTGCGATTCTGTGTGGTTGTTTTCCGAGTTATTATTATTATTATTATTATTATTATTATTATTATTATTATTGCTATTATTATTGTTTTCGGCTGCTGGTTGTTGCGTATCTTCATTTTTAGAATTAGAAAGAGAAGAGATTTGCTTCTTTTCTTCTTCTTCCTTTTTTTCTTCATCTTCTTTTAGAATTTCACTTTCTTTGTCAGACGCTTCCTCTTTTTCTTTGCCAATTGATTCCTCTTCGTTTGTGTTGTCGGCATTTGGCATATTCACTTTATTATTATTATCATTATTATTAGTATTATTATTATTATTCTCATTACTATTATTATTAGTATTATCGTCGATAGGAGAAGGACTAGTAGCGGTATCAGCAGGAGTGGGGATATTTCCATTCTTATTGTTATTTTCATTATTAGTGTTGTTTTCTTCATTATTATTATTATTGTCTTAGTATTGTCATTGTCAATTTCAGAAGAAGCAGAAGAGTCCGATTTGACGGCATTTTCCCCTTCTAAATTTTCTGTATTCTTACTTTCCTCTTTTTCTTCTTCTTTTTGCTCCTCCTTGTTTGTGTCTTCTGATTTGTTGTCGGCAGAGGATTTCTCTTCTTTTTCTTCTTCTTCTTCTTCATTATTATTATTATTATTATTTATATTATTGTCATTCTCTTTAATTTCTTCTGGTTGATCGCTGTTTGACGCGATACTGCGACTCGCACTGCCATTATTATTATTATTATTATTATCTTCACTATTATTATTATTATCATTTGCGATTACTTCCTCCTCTTCATCAAAGTGGACGGAAGAAAACTCCACAGAGCTTTCCATAGCGTTTTCCAGATTATTATTATTATTATTATTATTATTATTACTATTATTCTTTTCGCTGTCATTATTATTATTATGATTATTATTATTATTATTTATTTCATTATTTTGTGGCTGACTTCGCTGTCTTTAATTTCAGAGTTTGCACTATTATCATCCTCGTTGCTATTATTATTATTATTATTATTGTTGTTATTATTATTATTATTATTATTATTATTATTTTCAATACTCGGACTCTTCACATCGTCATTATTATTATTATCATTGATACTAATGTTACCATTATTGCTTTCTTCCTTCTCTTCTTCCTCCTCTTCTTTATCAGAGTTGCTTTCCTTCCTCTGCTGTGTGTCGATATTTTCCTCACAGGACTCCTCCGATTTATTATTCTTGGTGTTATCATTATTATTGTTATTTTCAGTATTATCATTATCATTATTATTATCATTATTATTATTCGTTTCGATTGTGTCAGAAAAAGGGGCGGCGGCGGCGGAAATATCGAATTCAAGAGGACTTTTGCCCATTTCCTCTCGTTTGGGTAAAATTTCCTCTTTTTCCTCTTTTTCCTGGCTTTCCTCTTCCTTTTCTTCTTCTTCACTTTCTTCTGCTTTTACGTCTTCTGTAGACGTTACCTGTTTTTTTTTATTATTATTGTTATTCGCATTACTTATACAGCTTTCATCGTTATTGTTATTATTATTATTACCATTTTCAACCAAAGAAGGAGAAGAAGGGAAGATTCAGAGCTTTTAATGTTATTATTACTCTCACTGTCATTATTATTATTATTATTATTGTTATTATTATTATTATTATTATTATTATTATTATTATTATTGTTGTTGTTGTTATTATCGTCTTGCTTATCATTACTTTCTGTAGAAGTATTATTGTTATGGATATGATGTTCGTTACTACTATTACTATTACTATTACTATTACTAGTAGTGTTGTCATTATCAACATCATTTTGATTATTATGATTATTATTATTATTATTATTATTATCGTTTACCCCCGGCTGTGTCGGTGGAGTGTGAAGAAGAGAGTTGTCAGCGGCAGTCAATTTACCAGAGGTAAAACGGAGAGAGTCGGTAGAGTCTTCCAAATTATTATTATTATTATTATTATTATTGTTATCATTATTATTATTAATACTCTTCTTGTCAGAGTCGGTATCGTTGGAATTATTTCCTTCATCTTCACTATTTATACTACTACTACTATTATTATTATTATTATTATTTTCATTATTATTATTATTATTATTATTATTACTTTCATTATTGTTGTTATCGTTTTCATCACTATTATTATCACTCTTCTTATTCTGATTATTATTCTGATTATTCTGATTATTATTACTATTTTCATTATTATTTAGCGGACGGCTGAGAATAATTCGGTCCATTTCGTCTCCGAAATTTTCAACAATTTCGTCTCTCTTCGCATTTTCCGCTTTTGTAATAATTAAACGGTGCGTCGACTCTTCATTCACCACTCGCCGCCTCTGTATATTTGACAGGAGATGCGATATTTTATCCTTTTCATTTTCGTTTTCATTTTCATTATTATTATTATTATTATTATCGTCATTATTCCCTATTTCTTCATTATTGAAAGATTTTTCCTGAAAATGCATATTCTCTTCCTCTTCCTCTTCTTTCCTTTCTTTTTGAGTTCCCGCACGCGGAGTGCTATTAATTCTGGTATTATTATTATTATTATTATTTGGAGGGATAATGTTATCCGAATTATTATTATTATTATTATTTCCCTGAAAAAGGGCTCTCTTCAACTTTTGCGCTGCTAACTTTTGCTCCTGTTGCCTCTGCAGTTTATACAATTGTTTATTGTACATTTCCACAAATTTAGGCGAGGGGTAAAATATAACGACATTATTATTATTATTATTATTATTATTATTATCATTATCATTATTGTTATTGGTAGAGTTTACGTTTGGAAAATTAGGCAGTAAACTTTCGTAACTCGCCTCCTGTGTATTATTATTATTATTATTATTATTATTATTATTATTATTATTATTATTATTATTAGCCTCGCGAGAAGTGTTGAGGGACGAGAGACATTCGTCTAATTTCGGCGGCGGGCGATTCTTTTCGTTTCCTTTGAAAGAATCATACAAATCCTCCCGAAACGGGCGAGAGCTTGCCGTTGATTTATTATTATTATTATTATTATTATTATTAATATTTTCACATTTGCGTGGGGTCGGGAGAGGTACGCTGCGGCGGGACTCTAATTCCGCTTCGCTGTCGCTATCACTCACAATTTCAACACAGCGATTATTATTAGAATTATTATTATTATTATTATTATTATTATTATTGGATCCTTGAAGAGCAACAAACAAACGTAGAGACTTGGCATTGCCATTATTATTATTATTATTATTATTATTATTATTATTATTATTATTATTATTATTATTATTATTTCCAAAGCTGTTCATTTCACTACCGACGGCGGAGTCGGTAAAAGAATTATAGGTATTGTCATAGTGAAAGTTAAGACTAGAGGAGTCCCCCTCGCATTCGTATTTGTATTTGCTTTCGTTTCCTTCTCTCCCAGCGCTGGAAATTCTGGAAATACTCCGACTATTATTATTATCATTATTGTTATTTCTATTATTATTATTATTATTATTATTATTGGAAAATATCTGCCGGTGCTGCTGCTGACTCCCGAGAGCAACAGCAAGCAGCACACTATTATTATTATTATTACTACTTTTATTATCATTTTTGAAATTATTTCCGTTGAAAGCTTCAATCAAGGCTTTATAGTATTCCGCCTGAAATTTCTTTCCGTCGTCTTTTTTCATTTGAGAAGAGGAAAATCGATTCTGTCTTTGGAAAAACTCCTCCAACATTTTCTCTGCAGGAATCAAACGAGTATTATTATTATTATTATGACGAGGAAAAGAAAAAGGAGAAGGCGCAGGGGAGTGCGTCTCTGTGAATGGAATGGGAGAAATACTTTTACGTTTGAGTGTGTGTGGGGCGGGAGAAACAACGGAAAAAGAAGGAGGAAAGGAAGAAGAGCAGGAAGCAGCAGCGGCAGCACATATTTTATTGCTATTATTATTATTATTATTTCCTACACTCTTCGCAATCAGTGCGGCTGTCAGTTGGGGAGACGAGCTGGATACCATTTGCAATAGCAGAGGGGAAACGGAGGCGGAATATTTATTATTATTATTATTATTATTATTATTATTATTATTATTAATTTGGTTGGTGGATCTCTTCCTCCCCCCGGCCGCTGCTGCTGCTGCTGCTGTGTTGTTTGCTTTTGTTTTAGTAACGGTTGAGGAACAACGAGAAAAAGAATAAGAAGAGGGGGGAAGAGCATTTCTCGATTTGGAATGGTTTTCCTTTCTTTTATTGTTACCGCTGCCGCTGCCGCTGTTGATTTTGTTGTTGTTGTTGTTGTGGGAAGGCGGGGAGAGGGGGAAACAGTGTTTTTTCGTCCTTCTTCTTTTTCTTTATTATTATTATTAATGTTATCATTATTTTCCTCCGGCGCACACACGGATGCAGAGGGGGAGGGGGTGCCAACAATAATTGGTAATAATTATCTCTCATTCGCTCCTTGTCGTTTAATTCAAGGGACTCCGCTAAAATTTGCTGCCGCCTCTCTTTTTCTTCCTCCATTAGTGAAAGTTCCCTATTACTATTATTATTATTATTATTATTATTATTACGCTGTTGCTCCGTTTGTGGAATGTGATAATTGGAATACGAAGAATAATAATTTTGTGAAGTGTTTTCTGCCGTTTCGTTTCCTTCTCTGGCCATTTCGTACTGTTTCACGATTTCCTCCAAATAACGTCTCTCCGCCTCTTTTTGTCTATTTATTGCGTAATTGGTAAATTCATTGATTGTTTTATTATTATTATTATTATTATTATTATTATTATTATTATTATTATTATTATTATTATTATTATTGTGGTACTGAGTGCTGCGGCTGGGGCTAACGCTTGTTCGGGTGTTATTATTATTATTATTACTTTTACTTCTACTGTTGTTGTGACTCGTTTTATCGCAAATAGAGAGCCGTTTTTGCACATTATTATTATTATCTTCATCGTTATCACTCTCTAAACTAAAGTGATTCACAGTGGAGTGTACGCGGCTCTCTCTTTTAATTTTCTTCCGTTTTTCA